>VYXF01002414.1:470149-503682 GCA_013397295.1 Polioptila caerulea
AGCTGCTGCTCTAGTGTGGCTGGCAGAAAGCTCTGAAGAGTACTGAGGTCAGCTTTTAAAAGACTGCTTCTGAGAAGAAAAGTCTCTTAGGCTTTTAATGGCAATTGGTAACTCGAAATCATTCTCTACAGCACTGTTGGGAGAATCTATGGCTGTATTACTTGTACGAGTGTGTATTTTTTCCCCCAAATATACAAAGAGGTTTGGGTTTTTTTTTTCAAAATTGTCTACATACTTGTTTCACTCTTTAATGCGACCATGTCCTTCAGAAGTTTGATAGCAGCAAAGCTTCCCACCTAAATTTTGGCAGGAGGACACAATTTGATCAGGCAGGGGTAAGCTAGCCTACAACTGGGGATGAAGAGTGCTTTGTTGGAGAGCAACCTTTTGCCTACTGAGTGTCTGATATCTCCAGTGACATTACTGCTATTGCTCCTGTTTTAAACATAGCTGTTACAGAAAGAATTAAAGAGAATAGGCTCAAAGTATTTACAAACATCAGTGATGACAAAATGTTTCAAGCAGTATTTTCTTGTTTCCAGTGATGTTGTATTACAGCAGTAGTAGACATAAGATACTGTGTCACACTTTAAAGCTCTTTGGTCCTTCATAGCAGAACTCATAAATCATGTTTTACTGTTTCACCTTAATGAAATTTTTTTGTCTTTCAGACAACCAATAAAAACGTAACCAAGGTGCCACCACCTGTCCCCACTAAACCAAAACAGATAAACTTGCCTTACTTCGGTCAAGCCAGTCACCTGCAACCTGCTGATACAAAGCTGGTTGGAAACATGCCTTTGGCTATTGCAGCCATGGGGAACAAGCAAAAACCAGTGGCACAGCAGCCTTCTCATCCTTCTCAGCAGATACAGCAAAGAATTTCAGTACCTCCTGCAGGTTCTTCCTCTAGCCAGGATCAAATTCTTCCTTCCTCCAAGCAGGAGAGTCCCCCAGCAGCAGCTGTGAGGCCTTTTACTCCTCAGCCATCCAAAGAGACTTCACTGCCACCATTTCGAAAGCCTCAGACTGTGGCTGCAAGTTCTATTTACAGCATGTACACCCAGCAGCAGACTCCTGGGAAGAACTTTCAGCAGGCAGTGCAGAGTGCTTTGACGAGGGCGCAGACCAGAGGACCACACTTCCCAAGTGGTGAGCATGTGGCTCTCTCCCTCTCCTCTGTCTGATAAACCTCAGATTGATGTTCTTTCCACCTGGTCTGTGGGTATGAAGCTGATCTTCAGGGGGATTAAGTGGGGTGAGGGCAGCTGTAAGAAACTTAGGAGGATCTTCCATGCTGTGTAAGAGTCTTTGTTAACAAGAAGTGCAGAATGTGCGTCTTGGGTTTGCAAGATAACTGATGGTAGATGTGGTTACCAGATTAGTTCTGTTCAGTTTTTTTGTATTCTACTTCTTTGCCCTACATAAAGAATACACCTGATTCACCTTTCTTTGTTGTTATTTTCTCATTGATTAAATATACAAACTTGTTTCCCCCCCTCTCTGAACTGCTCCACAGTGTACGGCAAGCCCGTGATGGCAGGAGCTGGGATACAGAATCAGCTGCCGCAGGCAGAGAACATCTACTCCAATCTCCAGGGCAAGCCAGGCAGTCCAGAGCCTGAGATGGAAACGGCAGCCAGTGCTCATGAGAACCACGAACCAGAGCGGATACCCCGTCCCCTGAGCCCGACCAAGCTGCTGCCCTTCTTGTCCAACCCCTACCGCAACCAGAGCGATGCCGACCTGGAGGCGCTGCGGAAGAAGCTGTCCAACGCGCCCAGGCCGCTGAAGAAACGCAGCTCCATCACTGAGCCAGAGGGGCCCAACGGCCCCAACATCCAGAAGCTGCTGTACCAGAGGACCACTCTGGCTGCAATGGAGACTATCTCAACTCCGTCGCATCCCTCCAAACAGGCGGCATCAGCTGCCGGCCCTGAGAGCCCAGTGGAAATCCCAAATCCTTATCTAAGCACAGAATCAGAAAAAGAGGCAGCTGCTTCCATGCCAGAACCAGCTATTGCTGAGGAGACAGAAAGCACAGCAGCAGAGCAGAGTGAAGCTGCTCTTCCCCCCGTGCCTTTGGACCCTGTACCTGAAGCTGTATCAGACAGCGACGAGCTTGCGCAGCCCAAACCAGAAGAGCCAAACCTCGAAGCGCCCCTGCCGCTGGAGGTGTACATGGAAGAATATCCTCCATACCCACCACCTCCCTACCCATCAGGGGAGCCAGAGAGTTTGGGAGAGGACTCGTTCAATATGAGGCCTCCTGAAGTTACTGGACAGTTTTCCTTGCCTCCTGTAAGTATTAGCTTACAACTGGGGTGCCCTTGTCAAGAAGTCATCTCGAGTGTTGCCATAAACCTGTGCATTGTGTCATAGAGCTCAGGGAGGTGTGGGAGAGCAGTCACACAGCCTAGAAGACTCTCAGTGGGTATCTGTTCTGTTTGTGTGATGCTCTTCTCTCCAGACTGCATAACAGTAATGAGAAGTTTCTCTTGTCCCTAGCACTAATGACATAACCAACATTTTCAAATGGAATACACAAGTAGTAAAACTCTACAGAGCTGTAAACAACATTCCTTATAGAAATCTGCCTACACCCAGGTTTTACTTCATTTTTAAGAAAAATTACAGCTGATTTTTTTTTTTTTTCCCTTGAGGTACAGGTACAGATTTCAGAAGTATTTCCCACTATTGCTAATATGAGCTGGGGACTAATTTTCATAATCCTGGATTGCATTTGTTTATCTGAAAGTGCCTTTCTTGAAAAATATGGAGGAACAAACTTCTTTAGTTTCTGCCTTAAAATCTCATTTGTAGACATCAGCTGTTTGTACTACTTCTACTGGATGTTTCCTGAATTTCTTTAAAATCTGATTTAACATCAGTCTCCTCTCAAGTTGCATCAAAATGAGTCTCTTGGGGCTGGGAGGAGGCAGCATTTTTACTATTTTATTTTGCAAATTTGTATCTCTGTGTGGTATGATGTTATCTCATTCTTGTGCAACAAAAAAGGTTAACATTTTTGGTTTCTCAAAGACTTTCTTTAAAAACCTATCAAGAGTAGAGTTTTGATAACAGTTTTGATAACCTGATACATGAAAGTGGTTTTTTCCTCTATCACTTCAGTGCAGAGGAGTTAAAAGGTATAAATGTGCTTTCTAACCTTGTAATTTGTGCATGGAGTAGACATTTTGTGTGTTTGTGCTTTAAAGATTTTGTTCTTGCTCCTTTTTAGAAGGAAGCTTGAGTGGTAGGATTTCCTGAATGATGAGAATTCATTTCTGCTTGGTTTTGTAATAATTTCTGTAAGAAACCAGCCCAACATCTTGATTTCATATTTAAATCCGTGGGTTGTTCTGCCAGGCTCACTATTGAAAAAGCCCTTACTTTTGATACTATGTACAAATCTACAGGCAGAAGAGTCTTTCATGGGAATCTCTACTTATATATCTTATCTCCACATGCCTGCTCTTGCAGAATATGAGACAGTTGTATTCATCTTTGCCAGGACATCTGTCAGAAATTTACATCCTCTCGTGAATAGTCTTATTACTGCTGCCCAGGCAGCTGGGCGAGCGCTGAGCTAATGCGAGCGTGTTCCCTACAGGAATGGGTACAAACTCAGCTATAGAAATACTTGGCTTCCAGTATCAATGGAAGCATCTAAAGCAGTTCTACACATGGTTCTATATTTTTCCAAAACCGTTTTCCATCACTGTTTGCTCCTGCTAACCTCTGCTGTACTTACAAAAATGTTAGGAACTGTTCATCAGCATTTAAAGTAGTGTACTTAGAGGAGTGCGCTGCTTGCTTTGTCTAACAGCTGTGAGAGTTAATGGTCTTGTTAATGGTCTAGTTAATGGTCTTGTTGTCCAAACAACAAGAAAAAATTGCATCTTCTCCTGATCTTTGTTAGTTTTGCTGCTTTGTTGGTAACTTCTGTATGAGAGTTATGACCTTGTCCAGAGATAAAGGCAGAAATCTTTCATAACATGCTTAACCTGATATATTTATAATGTATTTGGGGATTGGTAAAAAATACTGTAAATTTCCTGTTGAACACTTAGTGTGTTGATAATTTCTGCTGTCATTCCCAAATAAGCAGTTTTGCATTCATCTTCTTTCCAGGAAAAGGGTGCCTGTAACTTGTGTTGCCTTTTCACAGGGGAAGAGGACGAACTTGCGTAAGACTGGCTCTGAAAGGATTGGGCATGGAATGAGAGTGAAATTCAATCCCTTGGCATTGCTTCTGGATTCGTCTTTGGAGGGGGAGTTTGACCTTGTGCAGAGAATAATTTATGAGGTACAAATGCTAATTTGGAAGGCAGGGGATTTCAATCCTGGTTGAAACCGGGAAGCTTTTCTAGACTAGTGTGGAACCTTGATTTGTTCTCGAGGAGATAAATCCTACCAGGTTCTAAGTGATCATACTTGGAGGCTGTTTTTGAATGTGTTAAATCCACAGTGGATTTTTTAGCATCAAGACTATAAATTTGCAGGACACCTTTTTCTCATTTTTTTCATGTAGTGTTCATTCCCTGTCTGGCATGTTCTCAGATAATTTGATAGGCAAAATCCATGTGAACTTTGCTTACAGTTAAATAGACATATATCAGAAATTTGTTAAAAGTACTTCTAGTAAGTTATCAAGATCTTGTTTCTCTGAACCACACTGTTCAAGGGAGACTGCAAGCCTGAGTTATGGTGCAAAATTGGTAGTGGTTGTAGTCTTCTTGCTCATGTCCTTCCAGAAATATGTTACAAATTCATATTTCAGAATAAGACAACTGATTTTTGTACGAGAAGAGATGTTTATTCCAGGGAGTTTCACCTGAATGTGATTGGTTCCTTTCTGGCTGGCCAGGTGGAAGATCCTAGCATGCCCAACGATGAAGGAATTACTGCTCTGCACAACGCTGTGTGTGCTGGGCACACGGAAATTGTGAAGTTCCTGGTGCAGTTTGGGGTGAACGTGAACGCTGCAGACAGCGATGGATGGTGAGGCTTTCATCAGGTTCCTTATGGATGTTCTCCACAAGAGGCAGGGCTTGGGAGCTGCTGCAGGACCCTTGCTTTGCTCCTATGGAGCTGGCAATGAGTTTTCTTTCCACAGCTGTTCTCTATGGGACTGTGCAGATGGGAAAATAGGGAAATTCTAGCAGTATTCCCAGTATGAAAAAACATTGTAGGGGTGGAGACAGTTGTCAGGAAATTGCTCTGTTTCTTTGAGGTACTGAAGACAGCTTATAATGAGCCTTATACTGAAATTCCCAATATCCTCTGTGAGATAACCTATAACTTACCCCTGTGCTCTGGGCAGTATCTACCTCTGCAAACTCTCCCCAGTTCTTTGTCCAATAATCAGCCAACTTGAAACCAAAACAAAGTGGAAAAGCACAACCTTCAAATAAGGCTTGAAGCTGATAATGTGTTACAAATCCTTTTTACAGATAGCTGGAGAGATTATTTATGGAAGGCTGGTGCAGGGGGTGGTGATTTTACTGTAATTTCTGCCAATAACAGAAGTGCTTGAGGCCTAAAACTGAATGTTTCTGCTCCCTCAGCCTGAGGGGTTATCACAATTACCTGCACTTGTCACGAAGTCAAATCTTGAAGTAATTATCTAGATTGTAGGAGGCATGATGTCAGAAAGATTTCTGAGTGAGTTTTTAATATTGATTAATTTTTTAATTTTTAGTGCCTTAACGAATGTTCCTAAAATGTTAATAGATTACAGAAAGGTAGAATAACTGGAGATCTGTATGGAAACTTAGCTTTAGGGCTCGAGTAGCTCCTGTTACCTGTGAAAAGCAATTGCTCTTGACGTGCTGGGTCAAGTGCTGGGCAGGGCTGATTGCCGAGGTCCCGCAGGCACGGGCGCCGTGAGCAGTGGGAGTGAGGTGCCCTCCTTTTGTCCTTGCCCTGCAGGACCCCTCTGCACTGTGCAGCATCCTGCAACAACGTGCAGGTGTGCAAGTTCCTGGTGGAATCAGGGGCAGCTGTCTTTGCCATGACCTACAGTGACATGCAGACGGCTGCGGACAAGTGCGAGGAGATGGAGGAAGGCTACACGCAGTGCTCCCAGTTCCTGTATGGTGAGTGTCATCCCCGGGTCCTGGAGCATGCCAGGGGCTCCCCTGCCACCTCTCAGCTCATCTGTGCCTCAGGAGGGCTAAGTGGCACACTCAGGTTAGGTGCCTGTGCCACAGGTTCCTCTTGGAAAGAGAGATGCTTTTGTCAGCTTCCTGTCACAGAATGAGTTCCGTCGAGGTGGGGTTTGTAGTATTCACCCTGTGCAGGAGAGCTGAGTAACAAAAGGTTTCCCTGCATTAAAAGCTTTGAGTGAAGAAGCATGTGCATTGACAGATACACCAATTAGATGAATCTTGCCACATAAAAAGTTCTTCTACATAAAAACAAAAGTGGTATGGATATGTCAGCAGAGAGTTCTTAGTTACTACCTAGTGTCTTGAAATGAGGAGTATTTCTTAATGTGAGCCTTAGAAACAGAAAAGGTGTTGCCAAGTTCCTGCCTTGACGTGTGTTAGTAAGCACCGAATTAGACTTTGCCTTCCTTTTTCTTCACTTACATTTACAAAGAAATCCCATATTAAATTTAGATTTTATTCAAATAGTAATGCTAGAGATACTATCTTTGAATGGAGACAACGAATTCCCCCTAGGGTGTGATGAGTATTAGTCAATGAGGTTTTACATTACTTTACTGTATGTTTTGTGTGTAATGAGGTTTTAAATTACTTTCCTCTGTTTTGTATGTAGCTCATGTCCCCTAGGCACCTACCATCTGGTGTGTCATCTCTCTGCAAGAGGTTAGAGTAACAGCAATGTAACACAGCAGAAAAAGCTGTAAAACTGCCTTTCTGCTTTTGTGGCACAGGCGAGAGCTGAGTTTCTCTAAGCTGCTCAGCCAGGAGATTTCAAAACAGTCTGTCCAGCTGTCCTCACTAAGCTTGAAAACTGTGTCTTTAGTGCCAAATATATATTTTTCTCTGTAAAGGGAGGAAGCCTTTTTAACTGGCACCACATTTTGCAGCCTAAGCAAAATTCCATTTGGCTTTGTATCCAGACTCCGAGGGAGGTCCTCAACACCAAATACCCAAGGAAGATGGTAGGACTAGATAAAAAAAAATAATACTTGTTTAATATTTTAAACTGGTTTTAACTCAGATATGAATTAAGAGATGGTATATTCATGCTGAACAGCTCTGGAGGGAATTCTTTTGGGAATTTGTCTAATTCTTAAATTCAGGTAAACTGCCCACGAGGCCCTGTAGCAGGGAGGTCCCTGGTCTCATTATACACAGCATGAAGAAATACATTCTTTTTGTTTGTGGAGTTTTTTATAACCTGCCATCTGGTGATTTCACTTGATACTCTTGTTCTTTATTGAGTTTGGGATCTTTTTGTGTTACTGAGATACTTTTTGATGGGTCCTGAAAGGATTGTAAGGCTTTGGCCTATTGCCAGTTTTCCCAGATTGAAACCACTGAAACTATTTCTTGATGTATTGGCTGTTCAGCTATCAAAGTTCCATATTGTTGCATCAGAAATTAATCCTATTGCTAAGACTGGTTCTGGTTGCCTGTACTTACTGTAAGAAATTATTCCCTGCCTAAAACTGCTTCTGTAAAAGAAGTTTGGGAATGTGTATCTGTTTCTAGAACTGCACTAAAACCTGGCCCTCTTAAGTTCATTATTAAGCAAATAAACCCTGGTGTAATTCATTGATTCACTTTATTTTGTTTTTTGTTGTTGCAAATGATGTCCAATATCAAGTAAGAGAAACAGATAGCTTTGAATAAAACCAGTCATCCTTTAGCATTGATTAAATGACAGGTCTGATGCTGCTTAAGTATGGAAATTTTCACTTTCATAAATGTAAATGCCCATGCTGGCCCTGTTTGCCCCACTACCCTGGTGTGACTACTAACACCCCTTTAGGACACCACATGCATTGTGTGACTCTTCCTTGTCTGCTTTGATGCTTGGTGCTGAATCTTCCCTTCCACGTGGGTGCAGAGCACAGCTCTGGCCCCAAACCTCTAATCATGCCAAATGCAAAGCAAGGGAAGAGCAGAGCTTATTGTGCACTGGAAATAATTTAATGTTATGTGCTGAGCTGGTGTGCAGAAATAAAGAACTTGATTTGAGCAGATGTAGGTGGTAGTAGGTACATGATGAAAAGGGAAAGGATAAGTTTTGTGATACAGTGTGCAGTGTACTCTCTGCTCCTGAAAATACCAAAACCAAACAAAAAATCCCAGTAGAATTCAGTATTTTAAAATAATTGCCTGAGGGAAAACCAACTGGTATACAAACTAAGATACTTTTTCCAGTTTTCTGCTTGGAGGCAGAGGAATGTATACAAAAAGAAGAATATCATCTCTGGCTACAGCTGTCAAATGAGCAAGTTCTGAATAATCCTGCAGGGCATATGTGCGTACTCCAAAACACCTTGGTCCAGAAATAATTTAACAGAACTGTGTTTCTGAAGACAGTGTTTAAAACAAGAAAAAAATATAGTGTTAGAAATTAGAACTACTGAGATAACCAAAAACAGCTGCAGAGTAGCAGGCAGATCTCTCAGGTACAGGTCTGAGATGCAGCTTGCTTTAAAGTGCTGAAATAAAATGACCCAGGTGGCAAGTGACACCAACAGGCCTCAAAATGACAATGGTGGTCAGCCCAATGGTGCTGTCTCCCTGTGACAGAAGGAGATTACTGCTGCACTAAGAGTACAGAGAAGTGTTTCTTGCTCATCACTTAGGTCTAGAAAGCGTGACCAGAAAAATACAGCCTTTTGTCAATCAGTGCTGCTCTGCCCATTTGCCTTGTGTTTTTTGAGTATGTTTAAGGAAGGAATCTCTCTGCCGTAAGTAACTTCATAAAGCCACTTCTTCCAGGGCCAACTCTCTGAGTAGGCAATAAGGTGCTAGGTAGGTAGGAATTTTGGGGTTTTATTCCTGGACTGTCTTCCAGTAAGAATAAAGGAGTCTTCCCTGCTGCTGTCCTTTTTCTTTATGTATTTTCTTTTCAGTTGAGCTGCTCTGTGTTCTCACTGTTGCAGGAGTGCAGGAGAAGATGGGCATCATGAACAAAGGTGTGATTTATGGCCTGTGGGATTATGAGGCTCAGAATGATGACGAGCTGTCCATGAAGGAAGGAGACTGCATGACAATCCTGCGCCGGGAGGATGAGGAGGAGATCGAGTGGTGGTGGGCGCGGCTGAACGACAAGGAAGGCTACGTGCCCCGAAACCTGCTAGGGGTGAGTCCTGGCTGCTTCCAGAGCCTCAGAATCCCCACCCCAGGAGAATACAGCATTGTATTCTCATTGCAGCTCTTAACGCTGCACCTCTATGCAAGAGTCGAGAGGAAGGAGTTCTCCATCTTTATTTAGGGAGCTGAATACCTTGGCAGAGTGAATACCTTACTCTGCTTGAACTACTTAACACAGATTAATGAGTTCACAAAAGAACAACATGTATCACCACCCTGCTATACACAGCAGGCCCTAATACCAACCTTGTCCCACCATCTTAGAGGAAAAAAAAACCACTTTTATCCAAACATGACATGTGAATAAGATTTTCTTGAGCATGTTCTCAGGCATATGGGGTGATTCTGGGGCTGTCCTGTGTAGGGCCAGGAGTTGGACTCAGTGGTTCCTTGGAGGGTCCCTTCCAACTCAGGATATTCTATGTTTGTTTGAGAACAAAACTAGTTTTCCCTGTCAAAAAAGCAATGTACTGGTACAAAGGGCCTTCAGAACTGAAACTTGCATGAAGAGTGAGTCATGAGCCTTTCCCTGTGTACACAGGGCACCTTTTGATCCAAGGAGATAACCTAGATTTTTGCAGTGTTTATCTTTTTTCCTACTGTTGGAAGACAGAATTGTATTGCTCAGTAAAGGCAGATCTTTGTTTTCTCCTATGTTTTTTAGTAACATTTAACCATGTGTCCGAGGCCTTACATGAATGGCCTCTCCTTCTCTCATCACCTTTTGTATTGCCTTCTATTAAAAACAACTGTGTGCAAATAAGATCCTTTCCATTATGTCCCTGTGTTTCTCCTCATTGCTGAGTTGCTAAAAAATGATGGCAGATGGACACACATAAGAAAATTCCATTAAGGTTTTTTTTCTACAATTCTAGTTGCCCTGGTGCTGGAGATAAGAGGTTCTCCAAGATTAACCACTGTGAGTTTTAGCTGATTGATGAATGATGCTTGAAAGAGGCTGAACCTCCTTCCTCATGCAGATAATCCTTACTCTTAAACTGGTTGGGTTTTGCAGAGCAGCTCTAATGCAAAATCAGTTTTCATGTCTGTATCATTTCCAGGTCAGGCCTACACACCACGTACTGTAAAATCCTCCCTAACATAGTACTGCTGCTCAGTTTTTTCCTCTCCAAAGTAAACATTTCTAAATTGAGAGCAGCCATCAGCCCTGCACAGTAAGGTTAAAATGACAGCTTTTTGATTTTTGCCTGCCCTGGGGTGAATTGTGCATGTAGTGCTTGTTCATAAGCTTGTGCTTTGAGCCTGAGCACAGGTGTGTGAGACCACTAGGAACATCTGTGCCTCTAGAAAAAAAGAAAAAGCATAAGGCAGCACAGCTTAAACTGGGGATCAAAACCGACCTTTTTAAGCACAACACAATCCCAGCAGAATCTTTGGGGCAAACTACTCAGTATTTATTAACTGTGACACTTCTGTGTCTGTTCAGTTGTTCTAGTGCTGCCACTGAAATATCCTGTGGTGATTCTCCAAAGCAATTACTGGCCTCTTAATATAGCAGCTGAATTCTAGTCTATGATGTTCACCAAAGAGGAAAACATTTGGTAGATTCATATATTCTTATTTTTATCATGGTTGCTTTATCCTTTTGCAGAGTGGTGTACTGAATAATAGCAAGGATTAAATTACCTGCATCAGTGCTCTACCCTTCTCAGTGTCTCCCTAGCTCCCTAAGCTAATAAGATAATACTGTCAAAGGGAGTCTTTTGAACACAGTCAGGTGTTATGGCACTGTAACTGGCTGACTTCATCTCTCTTTGTGGTGAAATCACAGCAGGCTGAGCCAGACTTGTGGTGAAGTTGTTGGCCTTGTCTTAGTCACTGAGAAAAGGAGAAAGCTGGAGTCTGGTTAAAGAGAGAAGGGGGCAGCTTTGAGGAGAGCTTTAGATGGGAAAAGCTGTGATGTAGACATGCATTGCCATTTAGAGCACAGAGGAGTCAGCTCTCCTAACTGTATGAAGTGTACCCTAATTTCATGTACCAGTGGCCATGCTTTTCAGAACAGCAGCTGTTCCCTAGGCCCTTCCAAGTGGGAGCCAACAGCTTCCCAGGCATCTTGTCCCTGCTGTGTGCTGTCTCAAGCTGTGTCCTGTCAGTTGTCCCCTGCACCCCTGTGTGTGTGGCCAGGATGTGTGAGCAGCACACAGCCCAGGGGCCACAGGCTGGCAGGGACCAATCTCCTGCTGGGCAGGTCATTCATGAAACTGGCCACCCCCCTCTCTGAAGCACAGCCCCTCCACTTCCATGGTCCTCCTGCAGACAGATGTTCCCAGCTTGCCCAAAGCTGTACTGCCATAAAAGCTGATAGGTGAGAGAAAGCAAACCAGACTTTAATACCCCTCTGATCTGATACTTAATACCCCTCTGAAAACAGGAAACAATCCCACAGTTCACCGAACACAGAAGTCTCTTGACTTACCTGGCCCATCCATCTGGGTAGAGCTTGAAGTGCTCAGTTATGGGCTGTTCAATACCTTCCTTTTGTACTGACACGGTTGGTATTTTTTAATCTTGCCTAAGACTGCTAAATTAATATTTGTCAGTGCCCTGGGTGTTTTTTATAACCATGCTTTTGCTGCTATGGATTACATTAGAATTGTAGCACCAAAGAGAGGGAGGTTTTGTTCCTTCATTTTTTTCTTTTAAAAAAAGTAGCCTTTTAAAGTTCTAAAATTTTAAACCTCATTTCTGTTTTACCCTCAGCTGTATCCGAGGATTAAACCCAGACAAAGAAGCTTGGCATGAAGTAGTACAGAAGCCAGATTCTTGAAGTACTAATCATGGATAACTTACAGAAAAAAAAAGTCCATGTTGCGTTGGTTCCAAAATCATGAGACTTATTTCAATGACAATGTAATTTGAAAGCTATGAAAAATGTGCTTTGAAAACAAATGAAGGATTGATGCATTAGCAAATGGATGAGGGCATTGTACAAGATGAAATAATGCTTACAAGCAAATGCAATTCTGCTGCCTTTGGTCGAATCAAGCCATTATGTTCAAGTACCCACCCGGATTTCTTCAAACGTGGCAGAAGAGAGTCACACTTTTTTTCTGCATTAAATACAAGGACCTTTTGAATTTGCCATTGAAGGAATCATCTTGAAGCAGACAACTTGGCTTTGTCTAAATCTATCCCGAGGCTTTTTCCAGATGGGAGAAATTAAAGTATGCGCACAGCACCCAACTGCTTATTGCTGGAAGCAGAATGTTTGTTAAAAGAAGCTGAAAAAAACTGAAGTGCATCTGAAGAGTGACAACCACATGACCAATCCATTAAGCAATAACTTTTAAAAAAGCTGTAGCATCTTAGAAATTCTATGTATTCAAAATATCATGTGCTGTAACAGAAATGTAGTTTTAGATTACTCTTTTTACAAAGAGCCTCATGTATTTATTGTATTTTGTACTTTGAAGACTAAGTTTAGAAACTTTCTGTAGTCCTTGACAACTTACTTGTTTTTACTCCACCATTAAACTTTTGTCTCCTCTTAAGCTTTAACTCTGGGTATTTTAGTAGTGATTTTTATTAGGAATGTTACTAGTAAGACACACTGCTGTTCTACATTACACTAACTTTCAGCTACTTTCTGTATTAAATCCCATCCATTCGAGGTAGTTTTTCTGCATTTAAAATGGAGCTGAATCTGTTAGTTGCACATTGTTCATCTTTGTTAACCTTAAAAGCTAAGGGACATACTTAAGAAAAAACCCCAACTTGGTACAACGATTTTCCAAATAAAGCCTTTCCTATAGAGTTATCCTTTCTATCTCTCTATTTGGCAATAATTTGATACTGAACAGTATTTAACAGAGGAGCAAATAATTCCTTGAGGGTATTTAGAAACTGCCTCACCCTGAAGGCTCATGTTTTCCTACTAGGTAAGTCCTAGTGCTTTCTGAAAAGAATAGTTTGTAAGGAGGACACAGTTCCTCAGGTGGGGCAGCTAAAGGCAGCAGCAATTGGCTGGTGGTCACAGCCTCTGATTTCAACAGGCTGGGTGTGGGGTATATAGTATCAGTTATCTATCTTAGAAACCTGAGGCTGTTCAAGCATTAATCTTTTAAAGTATCAGCTTATCTAGCATTTCATTAACTACCACACATCCACAATCAGCTCCAGCATGCTGGTTTTCCCCTTTAAAAGGCAGCCACTTCTGTTCCTGAAAGCAAAAGCCCTGCATGTGCACTGTGATGATCTCTAAGAAGAAGAAAAAAAAAAAAAAAAGGTGCTCATTTTCAGCAGAAATATTAGTCTGGCAAACTTTATTTCTACTTTTTTTTTAAATTTATTTAAATACTTTCTTGTTTTCAAAGGAAGATAAATAAGATACAAGAACTCAAGATTCCCCTTGAAAGCATGGGCTTCCTCTTGAAGAATCTTGTTGCCAACAGCCTCCTGCTCCAGGCACATCAGTGCTCACTTTGCTTGAAGATATACTTGCTGCTCAAATTCTTTAAGGAATATTTAACTAGAATAGTGCTGGGGCTTGAGGCAAAGCATACAAGGAACCCCTATCTCTGAGTACAGGTGTTTAGATATGCAATACTCTCTCTTTCCTAATTTCAGATATGCAGGATGTTGTTCAGAAAGCACTTTTTAAAACCAGCTGGGCAAGTTATGAAGAGCTTTTCTTCCTGAAGTCCCATAAAATGCCCTGAACACGAAGATGTTAGCAAAGCAGGATTTTCAAAACTTGCACTGAGGATTGATACTAAATTAAGGCCTTTGTCCAGAGGCTATATGATAGTAGGCACAGACTGTCAGACCCATAAAAATGAGGTTGCAGGTTCTTCTGTGGAAGTAGGATGCTTTTCTTCTTGCAATTGCGTGCAAAATCTGCTTGCTGTGTGTAAGTTAAGGCACATTCATGTTTGGCTATTACTTGTATGTAGCTTGATTATCTTCACCTGATCATGCTCTTGTTGAGGTCTCAGGCTGGCAGTGGCTCAAATAACAGTAAAGCACAGCCACTGTAACAAGAGAGAGAGGAAAACAAGGTTAAATTTAGTAAAAAGACCTGTAGCAAGCATGCACAGTCACTTTTCTAGCATATAGTCAGCCTGTTGTTACAGAAGTAATTTTAGCATCTTTCCTGAGTGATTTAAATTTATATCTCATTTAAATTAGAGTTTTGGGATCCTTAGGTTCAGGAATAAGTTATGTTCAGGTAATAAGCAAGTCAAACACTTGTAGGAGGGTACTTTTCTCCTAACTTAGTCCTTTTTTCAGGGCACACATGGGGCAGAAAAAAACAGACATGAGCAAGACCAGCAGTCTTGCCTACACAACTGCATTTTGCTCTGTTGACAGAAAAAAAAGGGAAAAAGCCAAAATTACTGTCAGCAAAGGCATAAAGGGCTTCTGCTGCAAGTAACTTTGTCTGTCAGAGAATATGTTGTGATTTAGGGACATTTTTTAAAGGTTACCTTTCTAAGAGTGCTTATGAATACACAAGGCAGATAAATCCAGCACAAATGTGAGTGTTCTTAACCAGCAATCCCCAGTCAGAATGGAGCAGGACAGACTCTACATTCTGCCCCCCATTTTTCCCACCAAAATGAAAACAAATTTTTTAGAGCTAAATGAACTTACATTAACAAGGTTCAATTCTATTGTCCCACTTTTCTCGGTATCCAGTTTTCTAAACATTTCTGTGGTGGAGAGAGATGACAGACAGGGGTAAATACAGGAACTAATTTAAAAGTCTTCCCTTTCTTGTGCTTCAGGATCAAGAAGGAATTTAGTCCCAGAATCTCAAACTTGGCAATGGCCTACACTCCAAATCAGAAAGGGCCACTCTGAAGTCATTGTGCAGGAGCAAGGCTGAACATTTTTAATTGTTGTCTAGTATTTTCAATCAATATAGAGTTATTTGCAGGGAACACTGGCTGTGGTTCAGCAGCCTGGCCTAAAGGACTGATTGCTGGATCTAGGAGAAGCCAGATTAACATCTCAGGTTTGAATTTGTCTGAATACCTTATCCTGGGCTTCTGGAGGGTTCTGGCTGGACAGTTACCCTGCTGCAAGCACAAGGCAGCAGAGCCTGCCTGGTTACTGGAGGTGTACTCACTGAACATGAAACTGATCCGAATCAAACACCGCACGAAGTTATCAAAGTCAATGACCAGATCCTCATCAGCAAAACGAGCCACGATGACCTGATGCAACTGGCAGTTCAGTTTGAACCCTGAAAATACAATGCCAAGCATTTAAAAGGCTCTGTTTCCAGAGTAAACGTGGGTATACAAAATGAAATGCCCCATCTTGCGTGGTGGTGGGAGAGGAAGGCTCCAGAGAGCCCAAAATTCAGGAAGATAAGATGGCACTGTATGGCTCTGAACATCTCTCAGCCGTGCTTGAAACTGATGGAATCCTACAAAGAGACAGATCAATATAGATACCTGCTGTTTCCAGTGCCCTCCTCATCTCATACGAGTTCATGGTACCCGATCGATCCACATCAATTTCTCTGTAAATTTTCTGCAAAACACAAAACCCAAAGTGAAACCCTGACAATAATTCAGAGTGTGTTCTGGCTAATGGCAGAAGGGAAACATTTTGAAATGCAGCCTGCATGTTACTTAAAGCACTTTGAAACATTGGCCTGAAGGACTTGGTACTTACATCCATTTCTTCTAAAAGTGGCTTTAAAAAGTAAGGGTTTTTTTATGCGGTAGTCAGAGCAGATAAAGAAAACCTGGGGTGTGGGAGACACACAGCCCCTGCTCTGGGAAATGTGACTGTGCACATTGTAAGGCACAGCTCAGTCTACAGCCACTTCTACGTGTCATTGTTCTCCCAAAGGGGTTGTGTCTTACCTGGTATTTCTGAATCTTTGTCCAGAGGGTGTGAAACTCCTTCAGTCCCAGTTTGCCACTCCCATCATTCTTCTCTGAGTTAAGGAAGTTTCTTCAGAGGGAAGTAAAAGGGGTTTCCTCTCCCTCTGCTGGGTTTACTTGCATGGGCAGTTGTGACTTAAAAAAATTGCAAACCAAAAGGTTTTTCAAGTCCTCTCTGAAAGATTTGTCCTCTCTCCAGGACTCATCCAGTTGAATACACAATTGTCCACGATTTCTTCCTAAATCATTAAGATCATTAATTTAAATCATGACCAGTTCACAAGCTCTTTCTGCAGCCCTGCTGCAGGTCTCTGTCTTTCCACTACAAGTATAAACGAGCCAGGATGATGCCATTTTGTTCTGCATAGTGGGTTCAACACCTGCAGCTACTGGAGCACAAGTCCTGGGTCTGGATTATAAACAGGAAAAACCACAGCCAAGGCTGCTATTTGGAGACTTTCAGCTCTTGAGCAAACAGCTAACAAAAGAACCTGGTCATGGCCCTGCTCCCAAAACCTGCCAAGGAGTCCCTATGGACTGCTCTATTTTACACCAAATTATAGCAGAGTATCATCCTGTGTTGGTAATTTTCCCTTTTTTCCAACTCTGCAATTCAACCCCCACTGCACTGAGAAGCTGAACACAACTATTCTTAGACCTGATCCTTCATCCTACACTTTGCCTGTATTCTTAGGAGTAAAAGCTCCTAAAGCTGTGTACTCTCTGCTTCCTGTATGGCAGGGCAAAACAAAACACTGTATTTGTTTCCCTCTTTTTCCATTTGCTAAGTCCCCATGGCTCTTACCACCTGCAGCCAGATAACAGAGAGGTGAAACAACCCTACAGCCAAGGCCATCCTCACCATGCTGAGAGCCAGCACAAACATCACTGTCCCCAGCTAAAGCAGAATTCCCAACAGCTGGGAAGGCTTCCAAGCAGACTTTGCTTGATGATAATGGATTTTCCCATTGCCTGAGATAACACGTGTGAACGACCATAACAAGGGAGTGGCTTTTTCAGGGGAATCAGGGTAAATCCAGCTTTTCTGCTTCAGGAGCCATAAGTACACCAGGATGGACCCACCAGGGAGAAAAGGCAGCTCGCCTGCTTCAGCACATGAAGGGGAATATCATCTAGGAAGTGCTTCAAAGGATACATCTAACAGGTCAACCATTATTTTGCATGTCTCAATACTAAAGCCATCAGATTTAATATCTTGGCCTGTAAAGAAAGAGCAGAAGATAGGATTATCACTGCATGCTGTACCACAGCACCTTCCTAAATAGCTCATGAGCTCTCCAACCAGCCTTTATTTGCTTCCAACAGTGCCATCATTTGGGCTGGCAAAGAGGCTTTGGGCACAAGGAGCTGGGCTGTGTCCTGAGTAGTCCTGTAGGCAATGCTACAGGAGCAAGGGACAGACAAAAGCTTTCCTGCTTCTCCAAAGTGGACTTCTGTGGACAATGTGGACTTCCAGCTTATGGAGGTTGGTATGAGGTGGCTTCATGAAAGGCTGAGCATGAAGCCAAGCTTGGTAGCCAGCAACACCCCATTGCTGATTACTGGCTGCTGCACACAGCACAGCCACAGTCCTGACCATCTGGTAAGATTTCACTTTGGAAATGAAAGAGACACTTATTTCTCCAAGCACTTGTTTCTTGAGAAGGAAAATAATGCAGAGCCAAGCTAGGAATCTCTTCAGGGAAAAAGAAGCCCAGAGTTTCAAAGTTTCTCCTCCTCCTTAGGGATACCCCAGGCCATTGGCTGGGCTACTGCTTGAGTTGTTCTGGGTGGTTCGATACTAAAACAGCAGCAATACCTCTCCTGATTATTATCAAGGATTATTCAAATCCATCCATCTTCCTGGCAGCCAATTCCCAGTGGCAGATGCTGGGATAAAAGACACCCATCTGTACCCTGCCAAAGCACACATCCTATGAAACACCTTCTGGGCTGGCACAGCCCTGGCGTTTTACAGCCCCCCACAGCAGCAGAGAGAGCACATGGTCGTGGCCACACGGGCAACCAAGCAGCAGGTGTGGGGCAGAAGCCAGGCTCTGACCCTGCCCAGGTCAGGGTGCCCTCTGTGCTCCCATGGCCTTGGTGGAAACCTGCTGGTGGCCATCTGCAGCTGCTGTTGGAGGAAGGCTCTTACGTTTAGCCAGGATTTTGTTCAAGATGCTGCGCAGTTCAAAGGCGGAGATCTCTGCGTCCTGTGGAAAAGAAGAAAACTAATTTTCCACTGTGAGCTGCAGACGCCATCTGCAGCCTCTGATTCCTTTGGGCAAGCTGGCCAATTTCAAACACCCCCATTGAGTTCAGTTCCCTTGAATGGAAGCAAATGGGAAGCCCTCCCCACCTCCCATTCCCAGGAGCATCACCAGTCCCAGAGATTGGCATACCCAGCAGCAAGGTGTGCCCGAGGCAAGAGCAGCCTGAGGAGAAGGCCCAGCCCAGCCATATGCTCTGCCCAAGGACAGAATTCAGGCCCTGCTGAGATAAAAGTCGAGCCCACAGTTCAAGAGGAGCAGAGATTGTTCCCCAGGAGTGCTCACAAACCTGCAGTGGAAGCAGGTGAGTGACTGCACAGATTCTGGGATGCACAGTTGTGCTCACATTTGAGAGCTGACTCTGCACAAGAGCTGAACTCTGTCCTGGGGGAGGCATCTCTCTTACCCACTCACCCACGATGCCAGGAAGATATTACCAGGAAAACACTCACATTTCCTGCTAGCTGCCCAAAAAGCTTTTTAAAGCTGGGCTCGATGTCATCTTCACTGATCTCAGTCTAAAAGACAGAAACAGAGGATGTCAAAAGGGGGAAAGTTTCTGCCTGAGAAAGACAATGCATTTCCTTGCCCTTAGTAAAGAATTCAAATGGCAAGGCTGAAGGTAAAAACTAGTTTTTGCTATGATTTTATTCTCTTGTATTTTCAGGGCCACCTCCAAATACTGGCCTTGTAAATGCCGGAAGGAACACCCACTACACGTGGGGTAGCTGCATTAATAGGCAAAGCACCCCCAGCTCCAGCAAGACTAAACATATAGTGAGCCACGAGTTGCTCCTGGAAACAGCAGGAATTGCATGCAGGAACAGCCCTGCTGCTGGATTCCTGGAAGGCAAAGGGGATTCCCTGTGGCTCCAGTTAACTCTTCAGAGTGTACCTCTGCCTAGGAAGTCCAGGTTCTAGAAAAAGGACAACACTTGTTTCCATTACATTCCTGATGATATTTCCATTTGCCTGACACCCAGCTATGGATAGTGTCCCTATTTTCCCAAAGTGGGACAACATTTCTAGATAATGCCTATAGAAAACATCACCCTGCACAGGGAACAGGCACTCCAATCCCCTCTTACAACAGAATTATCTCAATTTAAAACCTTTAATTTGATGTACCTCATCAAAATTGCCTTCAATTTCATCATCTATCACCCTAGAAAGAGAAAGAAATCAATATTAAAATCAAAACAAGTCATGTTTATGATGCTTTTCCTTCAAGCTTCAGTTAAAGAGAGATTCTTTAAAATATGGAAATAACAATGAGCATTCAAAAACTACTGGATGAATCAGCTACAGACACTGCCTAGCACAGTGAAAGCTATGGCAACAAGAGTTTGAAAAGACAATACAAACTGTGCAGTGTCCTGCAGGGCCACAGACAGGATTTTGGGGCTCACATAACTCTTTGGGTCACTGCCTACTTAGCACAGGACCAGGCTCTTGGGTACAAATCAAGCTTTGTCTGGGCATTTCTTCCTTAAAACAACAACAAAGCGAGAGCCCTACAGTAATTCTGATTTGTCTTGTGCTGCCCCCCAGGTGCTGAGGGAGCACCAGACCCACAGATGGTGCCTGAGCACTCCTGAGGGCCCAGCAAAAGCTGAATGTGTCCTCACACCACAAACATCCCGGGTTTCTCACTGCTGCAGGAAAGTGCAGCAAAATATTACAGGATAGAGGAAGGTTTTTGCTTGCTTTGAATCAGGGCAACTCAATACAAAAGACTCCACACCCCTTCCTCAGGCTTTAGCCTGGCTGCTCTTCAAGATGTGACATGTCTAAGTCTTTTAATTTTAATTAAATAGTAATAAGGACAACAAAGCCAATAAAAACCCGCAACAATAGTAATAATAATAGTAAATAATAAAAAAACTAATACTAATCATCATCATCATCATCTCCCCCACGTGCCCACTGCTGTAATATGGTCACCAAAAGCTACCTACGTGGAGTTTGCATTTTTTTCAGAGAAGACTCTCAGGCAGAAGTCCCCGTTCTTGTTGGGTTCAAAGGTGGAGGGCACGACGATGTATTCCCCTGCAGGGAGCTTGAAGCGGTTCAGCACCTCCCGGAGGTTGATGAAGGTGTTGGATTTTTCCCGGGCTTTGTTGGTCAGGAAGAAGTTTTTGCTCAGATGAATATTTGTCTGGCCAGAAAACTTAGGAAAAGCAAAGAAAGGGAAGAAACCCACTGCAGTCTGCACGTGTTCATGTTTACAAATTAAAACTATCATCGATAGGTCAGTTAGCTATGTCTGGGGAAAAGGAAAGAAAAGAAAAAAGATGTCACTTTGACAGAACTGAGAAAGAAGAGAAAGGGGTGGGACTCCTGAGATGTGGCTGCAAATGTATTTTGTAGATCATTGCAAGAAATCATTCAGGTCATGCTTTTGTTTTGCAGATGTTGATGGAGGGCTGAAGACATCGAGAAAATTCTTCCACCAATGGTTTTTCTTTAAATTGAGATGGCACATGAGCCACATCCCCCTGCTCCCCCAAGCTGGGGACACCTGCAGCTCAGCTCTGCCTCTGAGGTCAGGCTGCCTTAGAGCAGAGCCCGCTCATGCAGGGCTCCAAAAAGAAAACAGAACAAAATAACAAAATCATATTTCGAGTGTAACATCTAGTGAAAGGTGTCCCTGCCCATGGCAGGGAGTTGGAACTGGGTGATCTTTAAGGTCCCTCCCAACCCAAAACCATTCTATGATTCTGAGATCTTCCAGGATGAACTATTTTTGCAGGTTCTTACAGGTGGGCAGTTTTAGTTCTAGAAGCCAACTTCAGGAACGTGCATCTTTCAGAAACCTCCTTCCTGTCCTCCCAGATTTTTAAGAATGAAGAAAGAATTTAAAAACCTGTCAGACCCTCTGCATAGTAGGAGATAAAATTCCACCTTTTGGGGGGAAAAGAGTCACGGGACTGTAGCTAGAATAATTTTTCTTATGGAAATGAGTTTTCTGACCACTAGGGTGAGTGACAGAGCACTGCTAAGGCATTAGAACAGTACATAAGAAATGTAATTATCCAGTAGCACCATTTCCTTTCCTGATGAAACCACACTTTACATAAAAGCCACTGGTTTGGGCACAGCCCCAGGAGCCACAGGATGCCCCGGCTGCTTTGCACAGACCCTCACAGGGACAGCAAACCCTGTAATGGGGTTACCCAGGGGTTTTGCTCAGCTTCAGTCCTTCCTCTGAAGAGCAACAGCTCAGAGGCATCCCTGCATTGCCACCCCTCTGTGACCCCCAGGCTGTACTATCAGCTGCCTGCAGGTAGAAATAGAGAGAAACCAGAAGAGGTGGTGCTTAGGGAAATGAATATAAACACCTCCTTGGAATATTATTCATGAGTCAAACATGAACTCTGCAAACCTGGAAAAAGCAGCCGTGCTCTGGGGGAGCAAGTGTGGGACTGGGCTGGGAAAAGAGCCTCAGAAGAGCTGCTTTGGGGAGTTTCTGCAGCACTGAACACTCTTATCCCAATCCAGGACACTCTGAAAATGCAACGTGGGCTCAAGGCCCCTTCCAGAATAAATGGCCTCTAACTGTAGGGTCCACGCAGTCATGTTGTCCTGCAGTGAAGTAGGATCCTCTGAACCTCTTCTTCCCACCAGCCATTGAGCCCCAACTCCTCACCTCGACCACCAACCCATGCTACATACCTCTGGGGGCACCTGCAAGGAGAAAGGGAGAGAGTTACTTGCTTGTTGAATGGCATCTCCATCTTCTTTTCACCATTACTTAGCCAGGACATCCACATTCTTGAAGAAAACCAAGCAACCAAAAGAAAAAAAGGCTTGGCTTGAGGGGAAAGTGGGTGTTGAGCCCACATCACCCGAGGCCAAGTGCTGGCTCAGCTCCCAGCTCCATCCCTGAGGCAGGTGAGGCTCACCTGGGGCAGCATGGGCACAGCCACAACCACAGCCAGGCTGGTTGTGGCTTCCTGCAGAATCTCCTCCCTGCAGCCCGCCAGAATTTTTATTGCAGGCTCAATTTCTCTACTATTTCTCCTCATCTCCTCTTTCATGCTCCTGCCCCTCTGACCTCTCCATCATCAGGAGAGGAGATGGCCTAAACAAGACAGTAATGCAGGTTTTTGTTTCTTCACAGCTTCCTTGCTGCAGCTGCTCTCCAGCTCCACCCATCTGAGTTCTGATGGAAAGCCCAGCGAGGGAACTGCACTATCCCACTTACAGGGGGAGTGATTTCCCCTTCTCCTCCCACATTCCTGTGCAGCCTTCCTTGCCTCATAAATGGCAAAGCCGATGGTGTGCATGTCCTCGCCCATCCTCCTCTGCTTCCGACGGTGCTTCTGGATCAGCCCGATGAGGAAAGTGCAGCCCCCCTCGGGATCATCGGGGTCCTCATCTTCTTCCTCCAGCTTGATTAAATACTGTGGGTTTGTCCAGAAAGTGTCTGGGAAGTGGATTTAAGCAAACTGCTCAGAGGCTGCTTTGACAGCAACCGTGATGATATTTAAGCGTGTCGGCTGGGACAGATGTGGCTCTGACTGCCAAAGTCAGCTGTGAGAAGGGAAAACCAATGCACTGCCCTGCCCAGCCCCACCCCAGGCTCTACAACCACAACTCAGGGACCCTCATCAGGGAGCCACGTTTCCCTGACGCCTACACATTTTGGAATTTAGCCCTAGATATCCCGTAAGCCATCCCAAACCATCCCTGGAAGCTCCCAGAGAAAGTACAAATGGACAAGTAAAAGGTTTCCCCCGTTTGTCTTACTCGGGTAGTTCCTGCAGCCCCCTGCAGTGGCTCCTCGCCTCCAGTTCCCATCCAGCTTCAGCAGGCTCCACTTTTTGTACCTGTCACTTGTCAGGGTGTCTGGAGTCAGGTTGCAGATCTCCAGGCGGGAGTAATGCCTCAGGAAGTCGCTGAACGCCATCCTGTGGGAGGCAACGCCACTGGCACCGTCTGCTCAGGAGGGACAGGTTTCCACACCACCACCTTGTCCATCCTCCCTCCCTGTCACTGTGATTTACCACGAGTGTTTGGGCTGAATCTGCACACATATCTCGGACAGCATACTGGAGGAGGTTACTTGGAATGAATAAAAGCAGAGCAGTTGACATTCCCTTCTGCTGGAATGGGAACCCAGTGGCACTCACCAAAATTCTCCATCTTCGTGTCTCCTGGTCAGTCGCTCCCGCACCTCAGGATCAACACCGCTCCAGTTTGGGCAGCTGCAAGAGAACCCCACATCAACTACAGCCTATGGGAAAGGAGAAACCCTAATGTGGCTCTTCTGGCACAAAATCTGACTTTTAGGAGTTCCAGAATTTTCAAACCACTGCCGAATTAAAAATAGATGCACCTGGCACATAAAATACCTCTCTTCTCAAATATCCAAGGTAAGGATGAGAAACAGAGTGTTATTTTTAGAAAGTGCTAATGCCTGGACTGAGGCAGAAAAAGGAAGAGTCAGAATAAAAACTTCCCAGCCACAGAAGTGAGTAAACTTCAGGTTTCATGACTAACAGCAAAATGGATTTTTAAAAGCCTTTTGGAAGGTGAGTTTTCAGAAACTCACAGCTGAATCCAGGCTGCTAAATAAGCAGAAACTACAGGGAGCTTTCTAGGATTCACCAACCAAATCACTGCCTCTTACACAAAGGCTGGAATTTGCATGGAAGGCACCACATACTGTGATGGCTACGAGGGAGATGACAGTGAGGGGGTGCTTCCCTCTGAAACAGTTCCATTTGAACATCACATCCAGACAGGACTTACAGAGGAATTTCAGGAGGGAACAGACAGAAAACACAGAAACACAACTGCACCCCTGCAGTAAAAGGCTACTGGCAACAAACAAGCCATTGACTCACTTGTCATTCCATTTCCCGGTCCACTCCACCTCTCCCCAGGGATTTCGGACTCTGATCAGCTTCTGCACTGTTCCTCGGAAGTTCACCTGATGGGATCAGAGGTGTGTGGGGAGTTACCAGGGACTCAGCACCACACTCCCTCCCTTACCTTCTACAGTAATTTAAAACGTGACAGAGCAAGGGTCTCAGTGCTAGGCATGACAACACGCACATATCTGGTCCAAAAGACATGAGTCCAGCTGATTCTGGTGAGCTTCAGAAGGCTCACAGTCACAGTCAGGCTTGTCCAGAGAAGTTCTACAGCATGCACAAACCAAAGCCCATGAAAATCAAAATGTCTGATTTGTGCTCCTAAAAAATCACCTTTGATAGGATTACAAGCAAAAGGAATGTAAAACTGCTATACAAAGGCCAAAAAACAGGTGCAGAGATATTTCTCAAAGTCATCACTTAGGTATAAACTGTCTGTTCACGCTCAAATGCCTTTTTTACCCCCCTGCTTATAGGTAAGAGGGGCCTGTTGCAGCAGACAGGACCCTCAGGCTGGCCACAACCCCTCTGACCACACCAATGCCCCACAGAGCAGCAGCCCCAGCCCCTCCTCTTGCCATCTGCTGCCCTCTGCACACACACAGAGGCCAGGCCAAGCACAGCAGTGAGAGCTCCAGTGGGAACAGCCACTGCTTCTGGGGAACACACAGCACTCACTTGAGGCAGGAGCTGGTGCCCCTCTGGAGCCTGAAGCCAAGAAAGCTGCAGAGCAGCAGCAGCAGCACAGTCCAGAGATGACACCCCAGCTGAACTACCCTGACAGAGTCTGCACAGAGCTCCAAAGGAACAGCCTGGCTAAATCATGCCTACTTGCAAATTAAGGTGAGCAAACTCCCTTTTCCCCTGCTTTTGTTGTGAGAAGACCAAATGCACACCCACAAACCTGCACAGCATCTCAGCAGCTCTCTACACCTCACCTTGAGCTTTCAAAAATTATTTCAGAAACAATTATCAGTGAACTACGCAAAAATCCACTGCACACATGGAAGGATGCCATGATCTGCTTCCTTTGTTTTCTCTTGCCTTCACCTGTCACCTGCTCTTGGGCAGGCCCCCTGTGTTTGAACACCAAGCCCAGGTGAAAGGTGCTGTTCAGCAGGCACTTCAGGGACAATAATACATGGGGTTTTCTGCTCAGGACACTTCTTGATGTGCTTCTAAGGCATAAAGTGAGGCTTGCTGTACAGAGCTGCACTGAAGGGCCTGGTCACCAGCAGAGAGTAGCATGCACTCTGCACAGAGCTGCCCACCACCATGCTCAGTGGGAATAGCCATGCTTATGGAATAATAGGGATTTTCTTTTGGTCAGGCACCCAAGAAGGTGAATCTGTGTTTAAACAAACCAATTAACGAGGCATTCCTTCAGAAAGAAGAGGCTCAAAACCCAATTCAGCAAAGTGGGTGACACTAGAGAATTTGCAGTGTTGAAGATGGGTTTGTGGTTGCCACACACAAAACCTGCTGCGCCCTGGGGTGGCACACCTACCTCCTCTGCCCCGGTGACTGAGTACGCGTGTCCCTTCACCAGCTTCTGGGAAGTGACTGCTTCTGTTTCTGCAGCACTGGTGATCTGGAGGAGCAAAGGACATCAGTGACTGCAGCTTCACGTGGGCAGGGAAGCCAAGAGAACAAAGCTTCCCCCTCCAACACAGCCTCTTCCATCTTGCTGGGAGGCTGCAGGAGTGTTCAGCTGCTGCACAAAAGCAACAAGTGTGACAGAGCAGGGAGAGGGGACAGCAGCACACGTGGCAGTGCTGGAGCCCCAGGGACCATGTCTGTGGCATGGGGTGTACACCAGAAGCCTGGCACTGCAGCAAAGTTCCCTCCTGGCTCCAAAACACTTGGTGTGGTGCAGCCACTCTTGTGCATCTCCAAAGGCCATACACACAGTAAACTCCATACTTTCAAAGGACCAGGAGAAAAACAGGGAACAACTGGCCTGAGGCTACACTGGGATCACACCCAGGTCCAGCAAATTTCAGGACCAAAACAGTCCCTTCAGCTCCAAAGTGGGGTGGGAGGTTCTCCTCCATTTCCCCAGCCCTGTCACCCCGCAGTGCAGCAAGGGGAGAGGCTGAACTTTGGATGCCATTCATACCTGAATTCAGGCACATCCCCCTCTCAATTTTTCACAGCCACTGCTTGGGCAGTCTGCCCTTTAAGCCCTGCAGAGAAAAGTCACTTCTTGCCAGACAATGAATGCTTAACCACCTATGAAACATGTGGCTGTCATTGTCTTTCCACCGTTTCAGGTGTGTGTGACCTCTAAGCAAGAATATTTGAGGCTTAAACAAACAGAGAGGATTGGATCCAGCAGGCAGGATTTCTGTTGTCAATTCATAGCCTATTGCTGCCCCACAGCACACTCTCATTTAATGCTTAATCTGTGTCCCTATTTCTCTTACAGAAGAGAAAGTAAGTTTTTACAAGGTTTTTTTTTCAAAGGGTAAACTCAGCAAAAGTTAATTTACACTACAGAAAGTGCCAGCACTTTTCAACAACATCATATATTTACTCACCCCCACCCCCCCCCCACCCACCCAAAGGATTTGTATCAGTCTGGGGCAAAAATCCAGATGTCAGATTCTTATCTAAATGCAAACGAGTAAAACAGGCCTCTAAAATACCATGAAGTCAAATTGACATTAACCAAGCACTTTTCCTGCTGTGAAATTTCCCTCTCCTGGGACTCTGATTTAACTTGAGAAATGGGAGGAAACATTTACGTTTATATTATGAATGGAATTTTTGTAAACAATTTACCTTCCCTTTCGATGTAACTAAGATGCAATCTCATTTGGGAGGAGGGTGATTACCACAATAACAATACTTAGACCCCTTTCAGTAAGGCTAAAAGCAATGCTGACTCCTTGAAGGCAAGGCCAAAGCTCCTCTTTTCTTTCCCATGGGGGTCCAGCTTCTGACGACGTGTCTTCCCATAAAACCTCTTAAAGGTCTGGCAACAGTCCGAGCCTCTCTGCTTCAAGAACAGAGCCCAGATTTTTTGGGAACATTTTAGGTGCAACTTGTGCAACAAAAATGCTGCAGCAAGGATGGACATTGTCACCTCTGAGCACCTGACTGCAGGAGCTATTAGCAGCAGTTCTCTGTCCAAACCCTCTCAGTCTGTGCCCTCCCGCTGCCAAGCTGAGGCTTTCTTAGGAACACAGATGTCCATCAGGACCCCTAACAAGCTCCCTGTGGGATTCACTACCACGAACCTATTGAACAGCAGAAGGACTCATGGAAGAAGCACAAGGGAGGGAATGAGACTTTTACATGAACAAATGAAGTTTAGTTTCAGCCCAAGCCCCATGAAGAGCACATGCCTGGATCACATTTGTGGGTCAGATTCCTCAGGCACAGGGTAGAGCAGGGAACCACAGGCAGAGGGGACTGGCATCCCCTGTGCAGCTCCTGCAGGGGCAGCACAGGTCCACTCCCCGCCTGTGTGTACAGCAAGCACCCAGAAATAAACCTGCTAACTCACATCAATGGAGCAGCCAAGGAGAGAGCCTTTCTGGAGTGCCTTCTGAATGATTTTGAAGAGGTTAGGGGGTGGCTTCTGCAGCTCATACCATTCTGCAATGCCACCGGTGAAGTCCTCAAAACCTTCAGTGGTGGTGCCACCAGAGAGGGACTCATATGATCCGTTCAGCCTGCACAAAATGGGGGACAGACACAACCATCAGGCTCCCTGTCCCCTATATTAAAAAAAATTAAGACCAAACAATTTGCCTCTCTCCTCTTCCTTCAGGAGAGGCACT
Organism: Polioptila caerulea; assembly: GCA_013397295.1. NCBI lineage: Eukaryota > Metazoa > Chordata > Aves > Passeriformes > Certhiidae > Polioptila > Polioptila caerulea. The sequence goes on from VYXF01002414.1 coordinate 498,255, forward strand.
CAATGTGCCAGCTGCCACAGCCTTTCTGCTGTCAGGAGCATTACAGCAGCTGCAAACATGCCCCTCCATTCAGCTTTGCTTCTTAGACCTCTGTGCTTGGGAAGCCCAGCATAAAATATTGTACAATCATGCATACACTTTGCAGGTTCAGTCATATCAATGACAGGAATCATGAACACTATCTGAAGAAAAAAAAATATATTAAAAAAAATTAAGACCAAACAATTTGCCTCTCTAGTTCCACAGTCTTTAAATCCCTTTAACAGATATGGGTCTGATTTTCAGCAGATCTAAATTTCTTGAGTCAATTCAAAATAGTAGAGTCAGAGGACAGAATTCCTCTCTGGCCAGCCCAAAAATGGAGATGTAGCTGTGAGCACTGAACACAGACCTGGGCACATAGATTGATGTGCTTTGCACACTGAAGCACTGCAGCTGCCCAGCCCTCTGAGGTGCATAGAACACATGGAATGGAGCTTCCCAGGCCCTGTCACCAGGAACAGCCTCTCCACGAGATGCCAGAGCTACTTTTCTTGGCTAGCAACAAATCCAATGCTTTTGGCTCCTTGTCTTAGGCATCAGCCAACAAAGCTGTACCAAAGGAGCCATTGCAGGATACCCCAGAGGTTGCACAGGCTAATGAGCAGACTGACACTTTAAATGCACAGTAGCCATGCAGCTGGGGATGCTGTGGGGAAGCAGGGATGTGACTGGGGATGCTGTGGGGAAGCAGGGATGTGACTGGGGGAGCCTGGCCCTGACTCACTTGGCGTAGGCCTTCTCCAGCAGCGCGCTCCAGAACTCGCTGCCCTCGGCCGAGTGCACGAAGAGCAGCTCCCCGTTCTTGGTGGGCAGCCTGTCGTCCACCACCACGTCCACCCACTCCCCATACTGCCAGAACTGTGGGAAAGAGAGCACAGACACCCATCAGCACCCCATGCTGTGCACTCCCATCACCAGGAGGTTTATCTTTGAACGTCCATTTCCCCTGGAAAAGCAATCCCTGTCCCAGCCAGCTTCACCCACCCTGTACAGGGATGCACATCCCCAGCTGGCTCTGCTCTGAGAGGAAGGACCACAAAGGCAGCCCCTGCTCCCAGATCTTTGATTAATGGTCTTGTTCCTTCCACCACCCTTTTTAGATGTCTCCTTTTTTCTGTCTGGCTCTTTGACATCCCCCAAAGCCATGCCAGGAGACATCACACATGGATACATAGCCAGGCACACTGGCTCCTGCCCAATAACACAAAGGGGAAAAGGCTGTTTTCCACATACCTGGAAGTGGAAAATTCCTGCATATTTATCCTGGAAGCTCTGGTCTTTGGGAACAACTCGGGCCAGAATTTCTTTATTCAGTGTGAGAGAAGCAATGGCTGCCAAGAGCCAGCAGTCCCCTGTAAAAAGAAAAGGAAAACAAAACCCAGAACAGACAGCATTCATTAGTCAAACTTTAGTTTTCACACTGCATCAGGACTATGCATTATAACCAATAATTCCCTCAGCCAGGACAGGATGATCCCTCCCATCAATTAATCTTTGAGACAGATCAAATATATGAATGCAAATACCCTCCAGATCCAGGCAAGCGTTTCCTCAAGACCAAAGTCATTAAAAAAGTCAAAGCAGGCTTTTTCTGACCTACCACCACAGCTATCACCCATTCTGGCACTGTTTGAAAGAAAACTTAATATTCAATTGAGTGCCTGCATGATAGGAAGCAGCACAGAGAAAAGGCAAAGAGCCTGTGGGCACACACAGGTACTTAGGGGTGCAATTTCTCCTCAAAGGGACAGTGTTTTCTCAGGCATAGGCTGCACTCTTTTCCCTTCTCCAGGCTTAATAAACATGTTGCCTTGCTATCCAGAGACCTGTCCTGCAGGCAAACTCCCCTCAAGGTCTTGCCAGCCTCCCTGCAAACAGGAGCTCCTTTCACCTGCCACATCTCTGGAGGCTCTTGCTCAAGGCCTCTCTGTTTAGCCCCATGTCTCATCTCCAGCACAGTCACCAGAGAGCAGGAAAGGCCTGAAGGCAGCCACTGTTTCCCAGTCCCACCTCCTCATCCTGCCTGTGATGGAGCCAACACACACCAGCCCTGCACACCACAGGCTTCCTGGACAGTGGTTTTCCACACCACCTCCTGCCATGCAGGGGGAGGAAGAGACCTCAGCTCTATAAACATTACACCTCTACTTTCTGTAGTTCTTTTCAGAGCCCAGTTTTTCTTTACCAGAGCAGCGACCTCTCTGCTCAGCCAGGGGCCTCCTGCAGCCCATTAGCGAGGTGGTCAGAAGTTTACAGACCCAGATGATGCCCTGACTGCCCCAGCCCGACATAAAACTCCTTGTTACCATTTCCAGATCCACTGTTCCCTTGCTGTGTCAACAGGGGGCAGTCGGTATTGCACGTGAGATCCCACAAAAGAGTCCTGCAGGATTGCAGGTTCAGTGTGTGAATCTGCCACAGCTGCCAGCGAGCCAGGGGCCAGCAAAGCAGCAGTCCCTGCTCAGCCACCTCTCTCCCATGGGAAAAAGCTCAAAAGCTTATGGGTGAGAAGCTGGATCCAAATGGGAGGATGTCTCAGGGTGAATTAACTCTAAAGCAGCCCTTGAGGTCCACCCTCAGGCCCAGGTCCATCACTGCTCAGACAACACCAGCAGGAACACGGACAGCCTACAGCTCCCTCCAGGCTGCCCTCACTTTGCACAGCTGACCCCCACCAGCAGCTCTGAGAAATACATCTGTTCCACACATCTTTTCACAGCTCAGGAAAGGTGGAAGAGGTGAAATTGCAGAATAATTTCGAAACCTAAGGTGCTTATGCTGCTTCACAACCTGGAGGGGAAGAGCCAAACATAAAACTTGCCCTTCAGCCCTGCCTCTGGCTGCTGGTACTGCCAATGGAAAAATCAGCAAGTCAGAATTTTTTAAACAGGAAAGCCACCTTGCTATTCTCCTGCCACAGACTGTGAAGCAGTGATGAAATTGCCCTCCCTGCTCTGTCACAGCACATCCATCTCGCCTTGCAAGGCAGTGACTCCTCTCACAGCCTCCTCCAAGGGGCTGAGACCCTCTTCCCTGGGAGCTGCATCCAGAGGTAGCACCACGTACTGTAACGGTGTTTGCTGGGAAAGACAGGGCCAGGAGGAAAGAGCCTGGCTCAGAGGGCAGCTGTCACACCATTCTTCCCAAGAAACATTAGATTTTCTATTCCATACCCAGGGCTTGGGTTGGGCAGGCAGGGAGCAGCACAGGAAGAACAAATGAACACCTCAGATGGCCACAGCAGCTCAGGAAGGCTTGGTCAAGAAGCTGATCAGGCCTCCACATTATGAACATACACTTCAATGCTGTAACACATCTTTGAGTCATGTTTTCCCTGGAGGTAAGAAGCACAGAAATTCAATAAGAAATTCCTCCCAGAGGACCTCCACACCCACAAGCAGAATTCATAAAGAATTTCCTTTACTTTCTAGCTGCCCCATCAAGGCAGACTGAAATTAGAGCCTGTTGTAAAATCTCTCAGTTGAACTTCATGCTGGTTTCTAACAAGAATTGGGAGTCAAACACACATCTTAACTCCAACAACTCTGGGCAAGCTCTTGAAGTTTAAAGGCGGCTGCAGCATATTCGGAAGACTTCCTTTGGTTTCCACACTTAAAAGGGCTCAACAGCCAGGATATCATCTCTACTTTTGTGAACAGCCATCACTAAAAGCACACCTGATATTTCAGACCCTAGGTCAGAACAGATCTTATTATTGTACCTGGCATTTTAGCCTGCACTAAGCCTGAGCAGGGTCTTTACCAAATAGTCTGAACTTCCAGGACTGGTGCTTCTGCAAAGCTCATGACAGTGATTTTCCTTTGATAGGGAAGGAAAGTCCTAGGAGAGGCTGACAGACAGGTAGCTTAGAGTCTCAAAGGTGTGTTAGCAAGGCTGCAGCAATCACAAATCATTTTTGTAAATGAACAGTAGGCAGAACAAGGTTATCAGGAAAGGGAATATTATCAGGCTGTGAGTTTATCTATAACACATATTAACAAGAAGTGCTATGTTTTGTCTGTCATGCTTACTTTTTCCCGTTTTCAATGTTTTACTTGTTATTTCCATATACACATCTCTGCATTTACCTAAGCTCCAGCTGTAACAAGAATGTTAGAAAAAAAAAAAAAAAAGTCATTGCAAGGCAAGCATAAATAGCCGTAAGGGCTTAAAATAAACCATTATGGAAAGACAGGACAAATAAAACACACCTTTCAAATGCCTGCAGGGCTGTAAGCAAAAGGCAGCTCCTCTGGTCACTGCACAGCTCATGTAAGAGTATGGGGTAAAAGGAAAAATATACATTCTGCCAATCCCAGACTCATCGTCGTTTTAAAACAGTCTTAGATTAACAGCTACTGCATGTATTTCTATCAATACCAAGGCACCCCGGGAAGTTTTCTGGTTACAAACACGAGGCTGTGGAACCCCACTGGCAGTAGAGTGGCTGTCAGCATGAGAAAACCACGGGTCTGATTTTCGAAATTCAACCTATTCAATTTGTTATATTTTCACACATTTGTTTCATAAGGAGGAGACACCTGCATCCAAACAGCAGCTGGGAGATCCTGTGGTGTTTACACGCCAGTGTTGTGATACCATGGTGACATTAACTCCAAAAAAAGGTGGTTAAGGGTGAACCAGGCTTCTCTGGCTTCGGATCCTCCCCTCAGCTGTAATGAGTCACCACATCCCATGTGCTGCCATTTGGAGCCAAATACCATCACTGACTTTGCAGATCTGATACTGCAAAACCAACTCCAAATACTCGCATTCAACAGTTTCTCCTAAGGGAAAAATCCACAAAGCAACAACAAAACCCAACAACAACAACNACATTCAACAGTTTCTCCTAAGAGAAAAATCCACAAAGAAACAACAAAACCCAACAACAACCAAAGCAAACAAAAAACAAAACCCCTCACAAGGCCAGAATAAAGGATAATCCAAATCCCAAGGGGCAGAACTTTGGTGTTTGGAGAACCTTTTCTGCACTGATGATCAGCTATGCCTCATATGCATCACTATGTTTCTCTTAGTCCAGGTCTAAAGGAATGAAGCAAATTTATGCACCTGGCCAAGGACTCCTGAGCTAAAAGAATCTCTGCTCATTAGCTGAGCTGTTTGGTTTCACATCCCCAGCCAAGGAGCTGCCATGCAGATGGGATGGGTCTGTGTGCTCTGGGTGCCTCATCTGTCCCTGCAGTACTCCCTGATGTTCTGAGGGGCTCAGCAACAGCAGTGAAACTCCCCATGGGCACAGCTCTTTGGCTGCTTTTTGATCAAGCCTTTTGGGGGATGAATGAGACTATAAAAGCTTCCTATTAAAAAAAAAAAAAAAAAAAAAAAAAAAAACAAAAAAAAAAAAAAAGGTTTCCAAAAAAAC
>VYXF01002414.1:504128-563942 GCA_013397295.1 Polioptila caerulea
AAAAAAAAAAAAAGAAAGCATTTGCACAGTGCATCTGCCAGCCCCATTGTGTGAAAGAGCAGAGATTTCATACAGGCCCTTAGGAACTCAGTGGCTATACAGAACTAAGATCAAAAGCATCTAATTTTTAGTCAACAGTTGTCACACAATACCAAAATCCTGCCCAGATTCATGAGAAGACAGCCAGGAGAGTCATGGCAGTACTTAGTGATGGTGAAAATGCAGATACAAACAAGAACACTGACAACCTCTGATTCAAATACAGTCAGGAGGTACAAAAATACCAGCTGTGAGTCACTTCATATCCTCTGGTGATATCCTACAACCCTATGAGAATATCTGACTGGTCCAAAGACCACTAGGGCAGCAAATGCTTTCATCAGTTTAAAACAGAATTTGGTATTAGCAACAGCACTTTCACAATTTGAAAATGAAGCTTCAAATCTTTCATTCCCATGCTCTTGCTGCCACAGCATCTGCAGAGAAAAGCTGGAAAAGCAGAAGGCAGAAAGCAACTGACTCCAGAAACCAGCATCTTTACAGAAATGCCAGATGTTGATATAGCATTAGAGTAAACTTTGATTTCAATTTGAAGAACTTCTTACCATAAAGTTTCACAATAAAAAAAGAGATAACAGATGCCTGGCACATGTGTTTAAGCACTGGGACATGCTTCATGCCAAAACAGTCATGGTGGGAGATATGGTTTTGGGGCAGAGGGAGCACAGGAAGGAAGCTGGTGACATGGCAACAACCCAAGGGACAACAGAGCCTAACCCACACCACTGGTGATATTTGGGCATGAGGAGAACCAAGTTCATAATCTAAGTATTTTTACTGTCACGGATTTTTTACACAAATTGCATCTGTTTGTCAAAACACTAACTTAAAAAACTTCTGAATGAAAACATAAGCACAAAATATAAGCTTCTCTGCCTGCTACATTTTTGGACATGAACCCACAAATAGCAGCAGTGGGACTAGAAACTAAGAGGTCGCAGTGTGGTGAATATTTGAAAGCAAACAAACAGAACTTGGTTCCTTTGCCAACTGCAGCAGCACAGCTCAGCTCATATTAGTCACATTTCCTATGAGAGCTTTCTCCCAAGCACGCTATCTGTCTAATCTAAAACCTTGTCACTACAGCTATGGAATAGGAGCCTACTGCTTTCACTTCACCTAATTTCTTCTCCTCATATCTCTGCATCCTCCACCTAAAACCCCTTCTGTCAGGCAAGGCAGGAAAGAGGCTTCCAGACTGGGATAGCTGGGCACTCACAGCCAGGCTAAGCCATTTGTTCCCCACCGTCCCCTGGCACTCCCCTGCAGCTCCCAGAGCTTCCCTGGAGAGCCTCACCAAGGGGCTGCCAGTGGCACAAACTGAGCAGAAGCCATGGCAAAAGCAGATAGATCACAGGCTGGCCCATCCTTCCTCAAACACCCCAGTTTTGTCTTCCTTGAGAGGTGGTGACCAGCAGGAAATCCCCAGTACAACTTACTTTTCTCTCTACAGCATCTCCTCAGGTTTCAGGAGATTCCTCCTGCTCAGCAGAACTCTCTCTCACTGGGGAAAGAGAAGTCCTGCTATGCACTCAACTGCTCTTCCAAGCAGACTTTAAAGGCAGAAATGTGTCAGGCTGCCCTCAGGCACACGACTGTGAACGTGAAAGGAGCTGGCCATGATCAGGAAAGCCATCAGGAAAGCAGTGTGTGCCCCCCCTGCCTGGGTCCATGCAGAAGGGCCATGCTCAGTGGCCACACACATGGTGGCCACCTGCAATGCCAAGGAGAGGCGAGAAAAGTCTGATTTGATTGAATGGAGGTGGTGGGATGCAAAAGGAGGTACCTAGAGAGTGACTTACAGCCATGTATAAACCGTGGTGTCCTGGGGCAGCACCTGCATGGAAAGCTCAGCTTTGTGCCCCCGCCTTACCTAAGGCCCCTTGGCAGATGTCCATGCGAGTGGCTCCGCTGGCTATGAACTGGGGGCTGGAACACAGCTCCTGGGAACAAAACAACACTGCATTACACACAGCTGCAGGTAAGGCAGGGAACAAGGCCTCACTTGCAGCAAATTAACCGAACCATTGACCACAGCAGATGAACACCACAGAGATGGAGCAGGGCAGGAGCGGGTACCAGAGACACCAAGCAAAGTGAGAACGGGAGCTGGTGACCAAAGCTCGTGTGCAGCCGTGTCACTTCACAGGATGTGCCAGGACGTGCACTGCACTGTCACACACGTGCACACGCTGCTCTGCCATTACCTCCCCACCTACACCAAGGTCTTTCCGAAGTGCCTGGAGGCACCCCGGAGTCCACCTCACCCCGTGGCTCCCATGGCTGGCAGAGGTGCTTCGGGTATAAACCGCACGGTGATCAACTCATGGCTCTGCTTCGGGAAAGAGTTATGGGAAGAGACAGCCCCAGGCGCCACCCAAAGCGATTTGTCCACACGGAGAGTTCTGGACGGAGAGGAAAACGACTCTTCTGATTTGTTTGCTTTCCAGGCAGAGCAATTCACGCTGCCAGCCTGTCCCCGGAGCAAAGGGGAGCCGCCGGTGCCCTGAGCATCCGCAGCCGCTCGGGATGCGCGCACCGCGACTCTGCAGCGCGGAGAGCGCTCGCACCGCGCCCGGCAGCCGCGCCCCGACCCGCCGCCCCCGCCGGGCTCAATCCACCCAAATTTACGGGGTGGGGGAAGGAGAAAAGCCGGGTGACACTTTGGAATGATGCTACCTGGGATCCCCCCCTTCCCCCGCCACCCTACCGTGGGTCTGAGCCAGACGACGCCCTGTGTCTTGTGCGAGCGCGGCCCCAGCTCCCGGTAGCCGAGGGCGGCGGGGCCGGCGGGGAAGGAAGGGTCCTGGAAGAGCCGCCCCTGCTGCAGGCACTCCTGGCGCAGCGCCCCGAAGTGCTGCCCCAGGTAGGGCACAGCGCGGTCGTGCCGCCCCGCGCCCGCCGCCGCCGCCCGCTCCTTCGCCAGCGCCTCCGCCATCCCCGCCATCGCCGCCGCCACCCCGCCCCGGCACTGCACATCCCCGCACGGCTCAGCCCGGCACGGCACATCCCGGCCCCGCCCGCCATCCCGCCCCTCCGCCGCTGCCACGCCGCTGCTCAGCCCCGCCGCACCCCCGGCTCGGCTCGGGTCGCTCGGTCCCGGCAGTCGAGGATGGAAACTCTTCCTCCCGGTCTCTCCAGCTCCTTGCCCCGTGCAGAGGCATCTCTGCCTTACTGGGCGCCTTATGAGCTTCACACCTGCGCCATCCCTGGCTCCCCTATGGCCACAGGTACGCATCAATTAAAAATAGTTGGTATTTTCCGTGTAATAAACAGAACTATCCATATCAGTTCTCTAAGTTTAGTAAAACAAAACAAAAAACCAAACCAAAAATCCCAAACAACAGCAACAACCACACCCTCCCAAAAAAACCCCCAAAAAACCAAACCCAAAGCCAAAAAAACACCAAAACAAAGGAAGGGAAAACCTAATATGGCTCAAATCCCACTGTGGTACGTCTGTACCCCATTGTTGTCTCCTCGTTACTACTTCGAACATTGAAAGTAACAGAGATCGCTGACAGCTTGACTTGCCGCTGGTCACCACAGTGCGTGTTTTGCCGCTGCTGGCACGGACCCACTGCACTCCCCGCACAGCCCGAACCAGAACAGTGAGCTTCCCCCGAGCTTCCCCAAAACACACACACACGGTGGGGGGGGAGAGAGCCTCCCTGTTTCGGCAGTGAGTTGCTGCCAAGAATGGCTGAAATGCTGCTGCTGGCACTCACGAAGAACAGCAACCCTCCGAGGGAGAACTCAAACCATTTGTTTCATATTTGAAGGCTGACTCAGGACGTGATGAGGCAGTCCTGAGGCAGTGTTCCCCGGGCAGCACACAGGGGCTGTGAGCTCCTCGTGCTGTGCCCACCACCCACAGTGGCTGCCCAGCTGGGAAGGACAAGCACCTCTTTTTGCACATTGTTTTCCAAGTCCTGGATGCCTGAAACAGTGGTTTGGGGCCATCCTATTTGACTAAAACGAACATTATTGCTTGAAAAATGCTGAAAGAACCTTAAATTACTGGCAGTACTGTTTGCTGAGATGTGGTGGGAAGTTTTCCTTCACTGCTGGTACATGGTGCTCCAAAACATTGTGTACCACTGTCCATTTGCTTGCCAGTTTTGAACTTTCATCACTTATTATTCCTCTTCCTAAGCTCAGCACAGGTCCTACTCGCACAGTTCATGGGAAGCCACTGCCATTAAACAGGAAAAGAGTGAAGCATTGCCCATTCAGTTCCCAGTGTAGCAGAGGAGGCCCCCAAAATCCTTTTGAAGTTAGATACAAAAAGTCTGAACAACACCAGTCTGCGTAGATCATGGCCACATAAGAAAAGCCCTGATACCACCTGGTTCTCCAAACCTGGCAAGGCACAGTCCAACTTCACTGTGCTTGGAAGATGTCCCCTGTTCCCTAGGGGTCAGAAGGGCTCTCTTTCTGAAGGCAATAATGGTATTTTTAGCAGCACGTGGGAAATCAATCACACGTGGAGAGCTGGAAGCAGATCCAGTAACCTTATGTGCCGTAAGCTGTGTGCACTCAACTGAGGGTGTGCCTTTAGCCAAGGTCTCCAGCATGGCTGTGCTGAAGCTCAAGCAGGACACAGAGTGGCACTGGAGGATGGTTTTGCTCAGCTGTTTAGATTTGTGAAGCGCTGCTAAGTTGTCTCACAGCCAAGGCCATCCCCTGGACCAGGGGACAACAGCACCTCACTACCTGGGAGCTTAATCTGCAGGGGGCTGTGTTGCATCCTAACGTGAGGGATCTGGGAGCTGTAGAGCTGTTCAAAAAGTGTTCCTTTGGCTCCACACAGTGGTTCGAATCTGTACAGCTGCCACAGGCCAGACTTCTCTGGTTTTACGAATCAGAGTTAAAGGAAAACAGAGTCAGTTCAAAGCAATGGTTTTCACTGGCCCACAGAAACTGGTTTTGGTTTGTGAACTCCTCTGCTCTAGCTATTTTCCAGCAGATGCAGAAGTTTGAGCTGGGTTCAAAAACTGTCATATAATTACTTTGCTTTCCTTAGCTATCTCTTATGTGCCCCATAGATGATACTCACAGGCCACCTTGGAATCTGCTGGTGGCTGACAGCCTCTGCTGGACAGCGAACCTGACCAAGTGTGTGCAAGACTCTTCTGTGGCTGCTCTGCTCAGTCAGAGCTACCAGAGATTTCTTAGAGTCTCTGTGGTGCAATGAGGGTTGAGACTGAGCCAAATGGAAAAGGAGAGGAACAGAAGGGAACAAAGCCAGAAAGAAACTAACCAGAAAGGCTTCAATTAAGCAGTGGGAGAGGCACCTGGGCAAGGCAGGGAAGATGTATATTCGCCACCCAGACTTGTTAGACTGGTCCCAAACGTGTAGGGACCATACTGTCCCGTGTGGTTTAATGACAGGACAAGGAGATATTGGTGTAATACTGAATTTCTCTTATTATCTGGGAAGCTGGTTGTCTTAACCAACCTGCCCACAAAGTCCTCTTTGGCCAGGTAGGTCAACAAGTCTACTATTTCCACTTCCAGCCCAGCAGCAGATGTGGGAGTCCACAGCTGGAGGGAAGGAAGTGCTTTTGAGCACAATGTGAGCCAGTTCCTTCATTTTCTACATACTCACACAATATGCCCATTTATTTAAAGAAAGAGGTGATTTCCATTTGACTGTGAGACCAGTGTAATGCTCTTAAGTGAAAGTAGCAGTTCCATGAATAGTTACCCACTTATGTCTCTCTAAAACCAGGCAATTTCAGAAGGATAAAGAAATCTGATTTCTTCTTAATCTCCCTGCACACCTGCATCTCTTCAAAGAAGTCACCAGCTCTCACATTTTGCTAGTGAGTGGTTTCAGCTGTTGCTGCAGCAGCTCATTTTGGTTCCTGATAAGGAGCATCCAGCTGCCACTCACAGCATAGAGTTTCAGGCAGGATGGGCTTGTCCTTCCCTGTGCCCACACTCAGCAATTTTGGGTAATTCAGAGCTGCTCTGCCTTGTATCATTCCTCCTCCTTCTTGCTCCTCTGCCCTTTCACTGTACATGGATACTGGGGAACAAATGGCCAACAGCTCAGGAAGGGAGGAATGGGCCCGTGCACCTTCTGGGCTCCTGTCCTCCTTCCCAGGAACCTCATTAGGATGAGGGTGGCTTCCCAGGGGAAGAGGCTTGCAGTAGCAATAGTGATGTTCCATGAGGAAGGGAATTGCTTTCCTCTTTGAGGCTGGCATCTGGAGAGGTACTGAGCTTTCCCCAACATCACAAGGTGCCTCCAGCCCTGGCCAGTTCAGCATGAGGTGTCAGAAAGGCCTGGGTCATCCTGCAAAATCCAACTGTCCTTCCCAGCTTCCTTCCCAGAGCTGAACCATCATTCTGGATCAGCTCAATTCGTGGTGTGGAGCTTCACACGTGGGGTGCAGGCATTACCTCTTCAGAATATCATCATCCTCCTCCTCTGGCACCAGCAATTTAACGGCTTTTATAAAACTACCAAGCAGGATCAGAGCTAATTTCTGATGTGTTTCCCGACAGGGAAGTTCCCAGGCTGCAACTTGTAGCAACTCTTTGCTCTCCAAACACTCGGATAAAATATTGCAATCTCTAAGGCAATAATCTTAGAGACAAACAAGTAGGAACTTTCATAGCTCCCAGTGGTCTTCCTATTGATGGTCACTCCATTTTCACAGTGATAGGGTGGGTAGGAGCCCATACATCTAGAACACAGGAAGGCAAGCTCTCCGAATGAAACTGGTGTGTTTTCATGCTGCAGGGTCTACAGTACAGCAAATGAGATTCCATCCTCATTAGCCAAGTGCTGCAGTACAGGAGAGCCCTCTCATTTCTCTCCAATGCACTATATCAGAAATGTATCTGAAACTGCAGGGTAATTGGCTGTTATTTTCTTCTAAAGATTTTCCCATATATAGAACAGTCTTGACTGCATGGAATTTTCAGTCTCTTCTTTGAAAGCCAGGTGATGCATTTTTCTGGTTTAATTGGTTCTTCCTTACTCCCCTTATCTTCTTGCTATCATCAAGAAAGGGGGAGAGGGAAAGAAAAGCAAGAAGAGCCAGACAAAAATATGCAAATCCCAGAAGCAACAAAAGTCAGAATAATTGCTAGAACTATTAACCCTAGGGGTTAATGCCACTTCAGCAGCAGTTTTTAAGTCATGGGGAACCTTAAAACATTTTCTTCTTATAATACAGCTGTCAGCTGTTGCTGTAGTCAAGTATAGTCATCATCATCTCCTCTTCTTTATATCCTCTAGATGGTGCTTCTGTATCACATTCTACACAAAATAAATCATGCTGCTGCTAATCAAGCTTGGAAAATGGATTTGAAGTGCTGTGACAGATCACTAGAATCAAATAGTTGTGGTGGATACACTGGGTGGCCACGTGATCCAAGCCTCCTCCAGAGAAAAGGGTTATCCTTAGCCTCTTTCCAAATGTGAAATCTGAAATGAATTATTAAAATCTGATTATAATATAGAATTATAGAATGGTTTGTGTTGGAAAGGACCCTAAATATCATGTTTTTCCAACCGCCCTACCATGGCCAGGGTAACATTTCACTAAAACAGGGTCCCCAAAGGCTCATCCAACCTGGCCTTGAACACTTTCAGGGATGAGACATCCACAGCCTCTCTGGGAAACCTGTTCCAGAGCATCACCATCCTTACAGTGAAGAATTTCTACTTAATGTTTCACCTAAACCCCTCCCCTCCGCCCCCGTCAGTCTGAAGACACATTTCCATTTGTCTTATCACTACAAACCCTGCAAAAATTCCCTCTCCAGCTTTCTGGTAGTCTCCTTTAGGAACTGGAAGGTGCTCTAAAGTCTTCCTGGAGCCTTTTTTTCTCCAGACTGAAAAACCCCAGTTCTCTCAGCCTATTTCCAGAGGGGATGTGCTCCTACCTCTCATCTGTCTTTCCCTGTCACACTCTGGTGATGCACCAGGGTTCACCCCTGCTCTCATCTAGTGGCAGCTGGAGTTACAGAGCACACAGCATACCAAGTGTATGTCTGAAAAAGTACATGGGAAACAAAATATTCCAATTGTCCAAAATGGCCTTTTCCAGTTGCTGGAGCACCATGCTTTTCCATGAGCAACCTTGCCAAACTTGCAGCTCACAGCAATCACAGCGAAATGAGAGCACTCCTCTGGACCACAGGAAGAGAGGAAATTTCAGCACAAGGCACTGATGTAGGGTGGGGGAAGAGAGCAGTATTCTGCCTCATGTGCAAAGAAAGTGGGTAACCCTGAGTGGGTCTATTTGACAGGAAAACAAATCCACCCTGGAAAGAAAAAGCCCTTCCCTCAATCTTTTGTTATTCCACTCCTCACTCTGGTTCAGTACACAGAACGTCACAACACGCACATGCCTGGAATGCATGGGATAAAATGCTGGCCTTTCCCTTTACTCAATTTCAACAGATTTAGTTTAATTTTGGGGCAACTGATACATTAATTCCCTCAGCCCAGCCTCTTCACTGCCTGGAACCGACCAAGTCATTTTGTTTCCTCCTTTGCATTCACTCTCTTCAAATATTTGCAGACAAGCAACCTGGCTAGCCTCTGTTTGGACTCCTTATCTCACCAGGTTTCATTCCTCAAAAATTCTCTCTTCCCTTCCCCACACCTTCTGTCTAAATTTACCTAGAGGTAGTCATCAAACATTCTCCTTGGCAAACAGAGTTATTGTTTACCCAGCTCTCAGCTGGACACGCTGTGGCTTTGCTGGGCAATCCCAGCCATCATGCAGGAAGACAGCAGAGAGCAGCTGTGCTCCATGGAAAATATTTCCTCCTTCAGTTCCTAGACCTACAAAGGCAGCCACCTTGCCAGGGAGGTGTGAACCCCTGTGTCAGTACCAAATGGGGTTGCTAGGGTAGAAATGGAGTTTTTATCTTACAAGAACAGGAACCACTCTTTCCTAAGGTCTATAAAGCTTTTTGCAACCAAGGCTTTCTTTGTTTTCTGCCTGTAAACATTTTATATGCAGGAAACACCACCAGCACACTGTAAATATGATGGGTAAAATCTCACTGGCTGAGACAAGGCCCCATTTTTATAGATAGGGATGTTTTAGGGACTTCTGCCCAAGGTGACATTGGAGAGGGGTAGCGGGGCTTAGCAGCTTCCCTCCTGTCTGGTGAAAAAATTTCCTGTTTTTGGCCTAGATCATGCTCCTGGGTTGTATCCTTGCCCTCTGCAATTAGCCAGCTCTAGCTCTGTCAACTTCACATCTCTTGTTGCTAATAAATTAAATTACAAATTCATACTGCTTTGAGAGTATCAAAGAGGGGACTTTTTAAGAAAAATCATTGTTTAAGCCAGAAATGGGTTCAATTTTCCCCAGATTTAAAACTCCATGAAAGGTGTAGCAATAGATATCCAGCTCCAGGTTTTGTGGCTGCACAACCCTGCAACAGCATAGAGTCTGATTTCAGAAGGAGGCAAGGAGTTTTGAACCATCTTCCCCTGGATTTTTAAAGGGCTTATCCTTAAACCTGATTTCAGCACATGGAATGCACACCGCCTCTTTCAATCTGTTAACAGGCGTGCCTGCAAAAAGTTCTCCCTGGCTTCTTGCTAAAAGAATATTGTAAAAAGGGACAGCAAAAAGAGCAAATCCCACGGGAGCAGCAGCGGGCAGTGCCCATAACGCCAGCAGGGATGGTTGTGGCTCCCGCCCTCTCCCCGGTACATATTTGCTCTCCTGGTGCCTCCTCCCTCCAGGGCTGCTGGAGCCCTTGGGGCAGTCCCCGGCTCCACCCGAGCCTGCTGCCTGCCCACACTCCCCCAGCTCCTCTCCTTGCCCCGCAGAGCTGCAGCAGCCCGGGGGGGTGGGCAGCATGTCCCGGGTCACGGCCAGGCTGTGCCAAGAGCGAGCAGCAGCGCACGGGCTCGGGTCCAGCAGGAATGCCATCAAGTACTTGAAGCAGGACTACGAAGCCCTGAAGCAGCAGTGCCTGCAGTCTGGCACACTGTTCAAGGATGAAGAGTTCCCAGCCTGTCCTTCTGCTCTGGGCTACCGGGACCTGGGACCATATTCCTTCAAAACTCAGGGGATAGTCTGGAAGCGCCCCACGGTAAGAGTGCCTGTTTCACTGGCTTCAAGTCTAACCAAAGCCCAGCTGAACATCCAGCTCAAATCACTGGTGGGCTTGATTGTCCACTGCTCCTGTACGCCTTCCTTCTTAATTCTATCTTGCTTTACTTCCATAGCAGAAGCAAGGTTGGAAAGGGGATGGGAAAAGGAATCATCATCTTCTAAGCTGATAATAGAGCAGGGAATCCTGTAACTGCTTCATGGGCACCTGCTTCATGGCAACCTGCTTTCTTTCCATCCATCCCAGCTCCAAAGAGCTCCAAGTACAGGGTACAATCCAGAGATGGATACAAAAACCCCACATATATCCAGCCAGACCATGAGCCACCCCAGGAGCCATCGACCATCATTTGTAACAGCACCCACACCAAGGTCTTGCCACTGCGCCCCTCAGGAAATCAGGCTAATACCTAAAAAAAATCCTCTGCCTCACTTCAAGCTGCCTGTAACAGTTAAACAGCAACTGACTGGAAATATTATTACCTAAATATATATATCCTAGAAATGGCCTCTTATTCTAAGAAAGTAATTTTCATCAGCAAAGATTAGATGATTATTTATTTTTTTATATAGTCATGAAATCAGGGCTTCAGAGATTTTTCTGCACTCTTATTTTTCAGTAATTTATTTCTGTCCCCACTTACTTCTCCTTTGTCATTTTGCAACATCAATAAATATTAAAAATCCAGGGATTCCTCTCCCCCCAAATTACTTACCTCCATCTGGTGGAGGAAAGGAGAATGAAAAGAACAGAAAATTTCAAGGCTTTGGACTTTATTTTTTCACCTGAAATATGAGAAACAGAAACTTGCATGTTTAGTAACTCTAGATTAATAACCCTGGAAACCCCATTTATCCATCAGCACCTCACTCTGGCACCTGGATGTTACCTCAACAAATACCATGGATATGTTTCTTGGCTTTGCCTATCCTTGGAGAAGATCAGCCTTAGAAAACTCATTAAATTAGACTTGGGTTTCTCATACAAGGACAATGTTGAGCCTGCTACAGGCAGAGACACAGCCACAAGCATAGCAGGGTCAGGGATAACTGAGGGCTGAGATACAACAGGGTTAAATGTGCCAGCCCTGCCTGCCAGAGACCAGCCCATGGGACCCCTGAGGGGAAACTCAGCTGTGTGAAAGGTGCGTGTGGCACTTGGGAGTGGCTCAGGAAGCACAGGGATCTGGGTGAGTCAAATGCAGCTGACTGACACAAGATGCAGCACTTTGGAGGGAGTAAAGAATCACACAAAACCTTCTTCTGTGTGGTGGGTAACCAACTGCTGGAGCCCTTTGCACTGGACAGAAGCAAAAGAATGTAGCTGAGATTATTCCTATTGGAGGGAAGATTCACAAACTGGCTCTTCATCATACGCAAGAAGACCTGGGTTGTCTCTGCCTCTCCATGGGATGCTCAGAGCTGACAACTGCTGCTCTTGAGGAGAGCCAGGGACTGCCTAAACTGTCCTCAACCCTGCTTGCCAAACTAGGCTTCCTATAAACTGCTCCCTGCTGCCATCCAGAAGCTCATGGAAAAATCTCAGAAAAGCAGAAAAGGCTTTTGTCTCTAGAGAGACAATAATGACTTGCCAATATAGGCCATGAGTTGTTGGAGAGCTCAGAGTTGGGATAGGAGTGACAGTCATTGCCATAACCCACTTGGCTGGCCCCAAAGGGCCAGGAAGAAAGGGGGGTTGTTGCTAATAAAAGCATTTGTGTGGTTGGCCTCCCAGGAAGCAGGGTCAGGGTGGGGGAACATCCTCCACACTGCTGGCACTGGAAACTCAGCACAGTTCCAGGGACACAGGCAGCAGCCACAGTCACAAACTCACTTGTGCTGCTTGAACCAAAATCTCAGCAAGATGAAATAAGAGGTAAATGCCGAGGTGAATTTTCACCTCTGTCTCCACAGTAGCAAAAATTCTCTGTAGTATACCAAAGGGCATCAGGATTTGCTCAAAGAAACATACATACAGCCCTCAATTTAATAAAGAAATTTTGTCCTGGGACCATGTTAATCTGACAGAGGAGAAAGGATATATTTTTAAAGAAATGTTCAAGGTGTTTAATAGTTTTTGAATACTGAAACAAGGAACAAGAGAAGGGAACTTTTCAGACTAGAAAGGGTGATGCAAACTCTGAAATCCTGTCTTTTCAGGAATTATGTGCCAACCCTCAGTTTATAATTGGAGGAGCTACCCGAACAGATGTCTGCCAAGGAGAGCTGGGTACGTACAGTGCTTGTGAATCTTGTTTTGGAAGAAGAAAAAGAAATGAATCTTCATTTTAAAACTCCTGGTACATGGACCATTTTATTGGCTATCTCCCAGACACAGTGTGGAGGGACAGATACCCAAGAAGAAAACTCACATACCAGCACTGCTGCCTGAGACAGGGTATATATGGGCTTGTAAGAACTATGTCAAAATTGGAAGACACCAAACTGTCTCCTGGAGGAAGGAAGTAGTTATGTGAACAGAAAACTGGTTTGCTTTTGACCTCTTAAGATGGAGGTGGAGGCCAACCTAATCATGGGAGCACTTGCCCTGAGGAAAGAGAGTGGCATTCGTGCCCATGCCAGCTAGAGCAGCTCCAAACACTCAGGGGACAAGGGACACCAGGGAAGTTTTCTGCTGTAGCTTAGTCCTTAAGCTGTTTTGTTGGGGAGGCAGAGCAAGTTCCTGCCTCAGTTTCACACAAATTAAATACACAACAACAAAAGAACAGAGCAGGAGCTGGTTTAATAGAGGAGCTGGGTCTGATATGTGCCATTTTGTGTCAAGCAGGATGGTCCAAGTATGAGTTAGAAACAAGGGCCACATCACAAAGAAATGAGCAGAGAATGTAGACTTTGTAATACCATCCACAACAAAATAATTGTTCCAAGCCCTTCATGCAGAACCCTCCTTTCTGCTTGAGCAGCATCCATGCAGAGCTGTGAGCAGGGACAGGAACAACCAGGATCCAGCTGCACAGACAAAAAATGCAGTGCTGCTCAGCTTCCCGAATCAGGGTCTGATGCACAGGAAGTATCTCCCAGGCAGCACTCATCCTCTCCCAGACATCCATCATAAAAAACCTTCCTCACCTGTTTTTCTGTAGTGCTTGCCTTTGGCTAAACAGAGCTGCTGTGCAAGGGGCCAGCAGGGAGCTGTCAGGGGACTCAATTTCCCCTTGGAGTAGCTGCTGCAGCAGATGCCTTCCCTGCCTGCTTGGCTGATAAGATCCAGCTGCAGAGGACAGCAGCAGCAAACCCTTGACTGCATAGAGAGGAGAGAAGGCTGAAACTCTTGTAATGAGAATTTGATAGATTAGACACAGAGAAATCAGCCTTTCTCCCTCCTGTGCTGCTAACTGCAGTACTCCTGACCTCACTGGTCTTCCAGCACATCCATTGTGCAAATGAGATTGAAACAATTTCTGCAAGTCGTTGGCGATAAATAACACCAGTGCTGCTCTTGTAAACACAACACTATTAAAGCAATTGCTAAAAAATTCCCTAGTGTGTGGGCCTGTGCTCCAAATGCTAAAAATAAGATGCCCAATCATATACTTGCTCCAGGTTATTTATTTGGTGGATGGTAGAACTGAGTATGGGGAAATCACTTACTGTATTTCAGGAGAATGGCTCAAATAAGTAGTAAAAGCGACACTTCTTGTCACCTCCTATTTGGAAAGTTTCTATAAAGGCATAAAAAAAATTTAAGAACGTACACCTGATGTAAAACCTCATTTTCTAGACAGTTTACAAGATATAGGACTGAAAAATACTATCTGTTTTTAAACTAGAAGAGGCCAGTGCATTATTTGTGTTTTGCCTAGAAACTGAATACAAACACCCTGAGTCCTTTTCTATTTCTGTCACCTGCTGAATGTTTTTGTGGAGTCCCTTGTGCTGAATAGGCTTTCATTAGAGATCAGTGCCAAAATCCATCACATAGTGGTCACAACAGATCTGGACCCCAAAACCTCCTGTGAATCTGGGGATGGTGCCCTGCTCTGGGTTTTCCCAAGACAGCTTTTGGTGGGCAGTAACTCAAAGGCCGGTCCTGAAAACTATCCCAACCTTAGAAGAAAAGCCCCAAAATCTGATTCTGCTATTATTAGGAGCTTGATTTTCTCTTTCTCTCTCTCTCTCACACACACAAAATAAGAAAAAGAGAAAATAATGAAAGATAATCCAATTTGTTTCTGCAAGGCTGCTTACAATTGCTTCTACACACACTGGCCCTTCACAAAAATAAACTGCAGGCATGGGACTTCCCTTCTAGCCTTCAGGTATTTGCTTTACATCTCTGAGGCATACCAGGATATCTTGGTATTTGATCCAATACCTTGAATATCAAAGTCCATGTTACTAAAACTTCTATTGAAACAGACCCTGATTACATATTTACATAAGCCACGTATGTCACTGGATAACACGTCCTTTAGGGAAATAGAGCCTATTTTAAATAATATTCTCTGGCATGTTTCTTTTCTTTTAAAAATAACACTGCAGGTCTGGGTTTATATGAACAAAAGGAACAAGAAAACCCAGGGTTGGTCTCACTCCATTAAACTTATTTCTTTGACAACAGCGGAAGCTAGATGAATATCAGCTTGGGAAGTCTGATGTGAACTTGAAAGTCTTGAAACGTTTTAAATGTTCTTTGAACCACATCTTTTTGATAGCCTAGTAACAACTTGAAATGTAGTCACATAGTCTTAGTTATTAAAGGTGACTTATGAAGTTTTCTTGCTGCTATCTGAATAAGTTAACCCGAGGACTGTTTGCAGAAGTTCTTAAGAAGTAAGTGGCATAAATTTAATTTAAATAATATAAAACGTACCGAAACCCCTTCAGTTTAATATTAGCTTTCCAGATCCACACTATTTATATTCATGAGTTGCCTTTTGTTCTGAACGCCCAGAGGCCACTCCAGGCACGGCAGCTCCCTGGGTCTGGGCTGGCAGCTGGAGGAGTCCCCTGAAGCCAAGGCAAATGCCCCAGTTCTCAGCAGCCCAGGAGCCCACCCCACATGTGCTTTGTGCATGCCTTGTCCTACAGGCAGGTTTGGGGAGATTAGAGGTATCCTGGAGAACAAACCAAAGCCTGACAGCTCTGAGACCTGTTGAGGGACCCTTTGAAGGGGTTGTAGGCAGGAGAAAACTTAATAGTACTGGGCTTGTTCACTTATTTTGCTGTAGACATTTATACATGGCCCTTCTGACATTCAATCCCATGGGCTCAGGGATATTAGAGATCCTGGTTCTAGCAAATATAGTCCATTGATAGAAAAAATACATTCACTAACATCTGAGACCTCAAGGAGAAGAAAGCCTGAGAATCCTTTGCTGGATTCTCCTTTACCTTTCTGTACACAGCTGCAGAACAAAATTAGTTTCCATAGAAAACCTCAGAAAGTCTTTAGAAATCTCAAAGCAGAGGCAATCTGCACTGCCATAAATTATAAGCTAGTGGGTCAGTGCTTCCTTGTTGTCTGGTGTGGTGCCCCAGGTACTACAAGCTCTGAACAAGGGCTTCCAGCAGAGACTAAAGCTGAGAGTCAGAGCTGCCTGACTATCCAGGAAGAAACAGCACTGTGTTTGGATCCTTTCTGACCACCAGGCATTGCTCAAACAGCAACAAGCCAGAACCCAGACACTTGGACTTTTGGCTGAAACTCACCATCTCTAGGTCAAAGGAGAGTTTAGATGCTCTGTGTCTAGACACTTTGATGGCAGCTAAACACAATCTGAGCACAGCTCTGGAGCAACTGAAACGAATCAAATTTCTCATTTATTTTATGGCCTCTGCAAGTGGAGCATGCTTGGGTAAACATCATCAATACGGAGGAGCCGCTGAGCGGCCGCGTCGCCAAGGATTCCTTATTCGCTGCAGCAATTTGATTATCCCCATAAACCAGGAGCTGCCTGGGTAGCACTGAGAGCACGAGCCAACTCTGGACATTTGTGAGCAGCAAGGGAGTCTATTCCAAGCACACTAACAGTCAAAGTAATTCCCCAAGACTGCGCGTGTATGTGTGTGCGCGCGTGTATATATATATATAAACATAGGAGATAGGCACAGCTAAGCTTCATGTTTACCCTTTCCACCACAAATTCAAGGTCAGGATTGCTTCAATTAAAAACAAACAAACAAACAAACAAAAACAAGCCAAAAAAAACCCCCCACCAAAATGCTACTTTACTGCCATTTCAAATGACTTCAGATCCAGAAATCAAGCTGCCTTCTTTACAGGACATTCAGCAGCAGCAGTAAACACTGTAATTGGCACTTGTCTGAAACTTTTTTTCATGAAATGTGAGACTGAACAGGAGCAGAGATATGCATCCATAAGTGATTTAGCCTTGGAGGGCTAATATTGAGAAGCCTTTTAGAAAAAATAATAGTTATTTTTATAAGTTAAAGTGCTGCAACTTTAAACCCATATAGTGAGGAGAAATGCTTTTTGATACTGTCATTTTTCTGACTATGAATCTATTTGAAATACATTCTAATTAATTAGCCTCTTTTTCTCTCCCTCAAAAAAAATTCCCTTTTTAGGAATGGAATAAAATAGTTTCCTCACAGTGTGAAAGATTACTTATAACCTGCAGCTGAACCAGAACAAGTTTGAGGATCCTTCATGAGGAGCCTTTCTCCGGAGCTTGTGCTCTTGTGCTGTCATGTAAGGCATGACCACAAGCTAAACTCTGAAACTTGCTGCTGGCAAAATGATGTTGAACTTTGAAAAAGGGAACAGGAAGTGTTAATTTGTACTCTTTTTAGAACTAGTCATATATTATCCAGTAGGGCTGATTAATAGGCCAGGATCCCATTGTGGCATACAACAGTGCAGTCTAGGCCCCATCATGGAAGCTCCTTGATATGGACAGATTCCAACATCCTCTGAAAGTAAAGATCACAGAAGCTTGAGTGTTGTGCATCTCTGCTATACAAAGATGCCCCCAAACCATCCACATTTAGACACACTTCCATTTTTATCAAGTTACTGCACAGCAACCAATTCCCAGCTGGTTCATTTTTTTTGATTGGCACAAGCTTAGTCAAAGATCTTAGGCCCTGAAAAGAAAGGTTTGGGGATAGGACTCTACAGTGCTTGAGGGAGGCATGGCTGCTTTTAAGGCCAAGTTCACCACTGCAATTATTCCAAGACAATTCTTCCCAGGCGTGCTTTGAGCAGGCATGCCCTGAAATGCTTCCCTGGGAGGTCAGACTGCACTGGTGTGTAGGAGACAGGCAGCAGCACCCACGTTGCTCACTCTCCCAAAGCACTAAGAAGTTAATTCATGCTGTAAGAAAGGCGCCTTAAAGGATTTCACGCTACATTTGGCATCCCCTAGGCTGAGATTCTGAAATTGTTTAGTTCTGAGGTGGGAAGAAAACAACATATTTAAGGAAACCCCCCTCACTTCACCAAATCTTCTGCCTAATTGTTCATCCAACATACACCATCCTCAGGAAAACCTGGAGTAGTTTCTCACTCACTAGCTTTAAAATCCTGGCCAGGATTTTAGGGGAAACTGTTCCAGATGTTGCACATTGGGAGAGAATCAATTTGTCACTGCTGCAGGCCTTCTCTTGTCTCACAGGGTGGAGGGACACAACAGGAATACCAGGAGCACCCAGCTTGCCTCCTTCTCAGAAATAATCTTCTGCACTTCACAGCATGCCAGGGACAGCCAGAGCATCAGAAAAATAAGGATTTCACTTCTGACTTGATACAGCTTTTCATCTTCCTCCTCTGAAAATCCATTCCCCAGACTTATCACCATTATTTCTACCTCTTCAAGGAAAACAGAAATTAAAACAGCTTAAGGCATAAGCTGTAGCAAGGAAAGCCTCAAAGATATAGCTACAAAGCAGATCTGAGTGTTCTCAGTCTCATTTTCCCCCTGCATCTACATTTCCTTGGGAGAGAATGTTCTTAAAGCCTTTTTTCCCTCAACTTGTGCTCTTATAATTTT
The DNA here is from genome assembly GCA_013397295.1 of Polioptila caerulea. Lineage (NCBI taxonomy): Eukaryota > Metazoa > Chordata > Aves > Passeriformes > Certhiidae > Polioptila > Polioptila caerulea. The sequence goes on from VYXF01002414.1 coordinate 522,268, forward strand.
GCTTATTTTATACATAAGTACCTAAGGCTGGGAGGAAACTTCCAGGCCAGCAATTTGATCCCTCCTTAAGAAGGTTTTTGCTCATAGATGTTCTATAGTCTGAGGCTTCTGGACTATCTCTTCTATATGCAGAGCATCAACTTTTCCCTATTTCCACTTTAAACATGTCACAATCCTTTTATTTTATCTCCCTCTCTGCAAAGGAAATATTATCTTTCAACTAAGAGCTCTTGCCTTAAACAGCTTTTCTGCAAAGTAGCATTTAACCTGCCTCACACTTCCTCTTCAAATTTCACTTGTATAGGATGAGCAGGAAAAATGTTTTTAACCTCTTCTCATAAAAAATGCAGGTGCATGGGGGACAAGCAGGCAATCCTAGCATTTGTCTGCCCCCTTCCAGCTTGGAGGCTCTTTTCTGAATGTGGCAGCCAAGATAAGGCAGAGAATCCTGGGGGAAGGCTCAAGCAGCACCTCACATACAAAGAATGGATTTTCCCTCCTCTTGAGAAAGGCCTGAACTGCCACAACAGAAATGCATCATGCTGGATATTGTGGGTTTGGACCCATAGTGTGATCAGTCAGCTCAGGGGGTGGCAGGTCACCACACCAGGGACTCTCCTTTACAGAGGTTTATCAGAGCAGCTCATAGGAGCCATCTGGACACCTCCCCGTGGGGTACAGGCAGCAGAGAGCACCTGTCCAGTCCCTTCATCCTACTTTTATGCTTGCATTCACCATGGCATTAAATCATAATGTCAACCCCAATATAAAGAGTTAACTGCTGCTCTAGGATGTTCAGTCTTGCTGCAGATTTCCTTGGTTTCTCAATTTGCTTATTTCCTCTGAAGCAAGAGCTGCAAAGCCAATTCCTTCTGCAGAATATGCAGGAACTATGTCTTGGCACAGATAATCCTCAGGAGACCAGGAAAATGTTAGTACCTTCAGAACAGTTTTGTTTGGCTAGGCTTTCTGCACACCTCAGAAATAAAACAGAACCACAGAAGTTCCTCCTGCTGTTTGCAGTGTGCAAACACCACGAGTCACTCTGTTTCCCAGGGGCACCACCTTTGGTGTGACAGAAGCTCCTGCTTACCCAGCCTCCAGTCCTCAATAGACAGGTAACCAACCCAGCAAGCAGCTCCAGCTGCAAGGCACACAGCCTCCAGGGAGGGCTGGACAAGCCCAGCCTTTCCAGAATAAGGAATGGGCCAAAGAAAGGGCTTGCTTCCTCACAAAGGTCCCAGGAGACTTCAGCTTCCATTAGACTGCTGGGCAAATCTCTGGCAATAGCCCTAAGTTCAAGTTCAGACCTTCAAAGGAAGAAAAGGCTGAGGAGGAAAAGGCCCACAAATGTTCCTGCTAGCCATTGAATCTTCTGCAAAAGATTCAATGAATGGAAGTCCCACCATCCTCCTGTCAACCCAGAGCTTTTGCCCTCTCCTGGACACCTCCCAAGCCCTTGTCTGCCCCAGATGTGGTGGCTTGAGTCTCCTTAAAGTACCACAGGTCATTAACTCCGTCCTGCCCTGCCACTGCTTCACAGCCCACATACCTCAAATGCCTTCTCCCTCTGGCTGTGTTCTTGATCTCCTGAGGGCATTATCAAGCTTAGATAAACCAGCCTGTTTTCACAGCTTCATTACAAAATCAAAGCACAAACTGGACCATTGAAATTACTATCATGGTCAGCCTCAGACACCCCAGCATACGTCTGTGGTTTGGGTGAGTGGAAAAATGAGCAAAAGAGAGAAATAACAGAGTAAGAATGGATTACTGAGCCAAGACTGAGTCTGGCATAGTTCTTACTGCTGGCATTTTAGTCCAGGTGAGAGCGTGACTTAATGGAGTTATTAATGAACTTTTCTGCCTTGTAATGTGTGTTTTTAGGTGATTGCTGGCTCCTAGCTGCCATTGCATCTCTCACTTTGAATCCAGATATTCTGTTCCGTGTTGTTCCCAAGGCTCAGAGTTTCCAGAAGGACTATGCTGGAATCTTTCATTTCCAGGTACCCGTATGACCAGTGGATTGAGAAGAAAAAAGGAAAATGCTAGTATTTAACTAGAAGCAGCTTTTTTTGGTTGTGGTTTTTGTTTTGTTTTGTTTTGTTTGTTTGGAACATGTGAAATAATCAACAGTTACAATGTGTACATGAAATTGATGGGGGAGAAAGAAAGAAAATGAGAACAGAGTAACATAATGTTAAGTGAGACCTGCTCACTGATGAGGTTCTGATGGCTTACAGCTGATGGGGCTCTGGGGAGTGACACAGATTTTGTAAACTGAGCTGAAGTGTCAGGCCACACAAGCCCAAAGCAAACTCTATTGCTGCCAGCTATTGAGAGTGAATTCAGGCTGGCATGGTTCTTTCTCCTTCCTCCTTTTCCCTCCCTGCTTTGCCTTCATTCCCTTGTCTGTGGAGCCAGCCTGCTTTGACTGGAGTTTAGGCTCAGGTGGGAGCAGTGTGGATTCACCCTGCTAAAGGAGCTGTTTTAGAACATGACAGCAGCTCTTCCACAGCTCACCTTCGAGTGTTTGTTGTGAATTATCGTCTCTCCTTTCAGGAATGCAGCAAATCCTGGACTAAACATTTCTAGCTTTGAGGCCAAAATTAGCACTAGCGGTGTTTCACACATTTCCTAGTATTTTCAGAAGGGATTAGCACTATTGGGTGCTTCCCCTTTAGATGACCTCTCCTTACAGGCATTTTTGCAGGCTTATTGGGGATTTTTTTTCTCTTCAGGTTTGAGCCTTGAGCTAGTTCAGAGTATCCTATCTCCATGCTGGCTTTTTGGGCTGTACACCACATAAACTCAGTTTACATGTTCAGACAGCGTACAACAAGATGCTGTTAATATTTCCCATCAGCAAAATTTAATATTGCATTAGGAAGTCTGCTGAATGATCCACAGAGCTGGGAGGAGTTTGTCTGTCTTACAAAGGAGAGGAATCCAGCATGGGAGTAAACCCTACAGTGGCTTATGCAGGGGAAAGTGATGACAGGTGAAGGGGTAGGTGATGGTAGCTGTTATGGGCGCCCCAGCCTCCATCATCTTTTCCTTTCCTCTTTCCCACAGTTCTGGCAGTATGGGGAGTGGGTGGACGTGGTGGTGGACGACAGGCTGCCCACCAAGAACGGGGAGCTGCTCTTCGTGCACTCGGCCGAGGGCAGCGAGTTCTGGAGCGCGCTGCTGGAGAAGGCCTACGCCAAGTACGGGGCTGGGCGGGGGCTGTGCCCCTGGCTGTGCCCCTGGTGGTGGCCCAGATCGGGGGTGTCAGTCACAAAACACTTCATTCTAAGGCAGCCTCCCTCCCACCCAGCACTTGCAGCTCCCCCTGGGCCCATAAAGGGCGTTGCCAACTGGGGGGTTGAATTTTCTCGCCCCAGGTCACACTGATGACTGACCGAATTAAGAGATACTAAATGATAAACCCTTCTTTCTGTGGTACCTTGTGCTCTCAGGTGGAGATGGACCCTTGTATAGCTCTTATCATTTCTCCCCCAGGCTGAATGGCTCTTACGAAGCTCTAGCAGGAGGGTCCACTGTGGAGGGCTTTGAGGATTTTACTGGAGGCATCTCTGAGTCCTATGAGCTGCGGAGGGCTCCTTCAAACCTGTACCAAATCATCCAGAAGGCCCTGAGAGCTGGGTCACTGCTTGGCTGCTCCATCGATGTAAGAGTCTTTATGCTCCTTGCTCCTCTTCTCAGGACTCTGGCCTGTGCTGTGACAAAAGCCCAGACCAATGTAAGGTATAGGTAGGAAGGTCTGATATAAGAGCAAACTGAATTAATATGAGATCTTCATTGATTTCACCATCAAAAAATTTGGACAAGGGTCTTAATAAGCAATGCTTATCATGTCTCCCTATTTACATGACAGCATGTGATAATACTGAGAGCTGTGAACAACCTACTGGTCTTCTCCATTCCCTGAATATCTTTTCTCATTCAATTTTGTGTAATTTCAGCTCCAGACTGCCGGAGACAAACACACTGAGTCACTTTGCTGTAGCCTGCAGTCTGATTCTGCCTTTGGTTTGCAGTCCTAAAGATTACTGACATCTGTAATACAAACACTCTCAAGTCACAGATGATGTTTGGACATGTTTTGGAAAGTTCACACCTTTCACATCCTGTTTCATTATCTTGTTTGCATTGTGGCATATAGAATTACCAGAGTTCCAATTTTGATACACTAGATCTCAACTGAGACAAGCTAGAGCTAAGTTCATGTGAACATGTCTTTGCCGGTGACTGGCTCTGTCACCTGAGCTGGGAATTGGATTTAGATTTCATTGTACATTCTTGAATTTCTTCTGTGCTCAGACTGCATATTAAGGGGCATGAAACTGCAGCTTTTGCTGTGGATCTCACCTTAATTTAATATATTTTTCATCAAGAATATTGGTATTCATTGTGTGCACCACTTTGGATATCTTCCCCCATATTAATTTGCTTATGAAAGCTCAGTTCATACGCAATATATAACCATAAATGTGCATACTTTTATTGCTCCAGATAACTGCTACAGCTGAAATAGAAGCAATCACAAGTCTGAAGCTGGTAAAAGGACATGCTTACTCTATCACTGGAGCAGAGGAGGTAAGCCAGCCTCTCTGTGGCCATCATGCAAACCAGCTTTTGAGTTGCAACACTGCAGTGCCTTCTAGTTTCTGATGTCTTTCAGTGACCATAAAAATGTTCCTAACTTACACACATTTATACAGAAAAAGGAAGTACCTGTTGTACTCAGCCAGGTCAGAACCTCTGTACAGGTAGTGGTGTGGAGCACACTGTGCAGTCTGCCACTTATGTGGCACCAACAGGCTGGGATACAAAGTGTAAAGCTGGGCCAAGCTGTACCAAAATTCAGGGTACAGAAAGGAGGAGCAGGAGAGGGGGCAGCCATTCCCCATGTGTTTATGTTGTGTGAGGTGGGATCAAGCACTTTCCCAGTCAGAGCAGACAGGAAAAGAATAAAAGCCTCTTTGATGAACTCTGCTGTTAGTCTCATCTTGAGAGCGAGCCTCAGGTATTCCTGCTCCTCTGAAACTGGAACCATTACACAGATGTCCATGCCAGACAACCTCCCAACCTTGCTGCGTTGTGCAATGTTTCATGCTTTTGAGGATGTAGATATTCTGCTAGTTGGTAGCTGATGATTTTCCTTGCAGGTTGCTGTCATTATATGAAATGGTGAGTGCTGCAGTTAATGGCTCACTTGGTGGCACAAGATAATGTGAAATAAGGGTGGAAGGCGTCTTGGTGTCTTTTAACTATTTCAAATTGTAATGGACTGCATCAGTCAAGTACAAATCATGTTTTATCCTTTCTGAAGAGCAATTGCCCTCTGATGACTGGAATAATGGAAGTGCTCAGCTCTGTTTGTTGTGGATCTTTTAGGTGTATTACCGAGGACGGCCAGAGAAGCTAGTGAGGCTTAGGAATCCCTGGGGTGAAGTAGAATGGACTGGATCTTGGAGTGATAAGTAGGTTTTTGTATGCCCCTGCTTCTCTCTCTTTGGTGTATTTTGGAATCTATTAAAAATTAAATTGGGACAATGTGGTTAATCCAATCACAAAGCACATTTAGGAGAGATACTAAATCAGTTGGAATAAATCACTATTAATTTATTACCAGGGTTGGATATTGATCCATTCTTTCCAGTGGGCAGTAATACCTGCCTCAGGCGGAGCTTTCTCATCACAGACAGCAGCCCTTGGTTTAACTCTGAGCAATCCAATGCAAGCCATATCCATGTCATTCTGCAAGACCATTTTTCTCAAGTTGATCCTACCAATGGTTCCAGGACCTAAGTAAAATGTACAAACCAGTCCTGTTCCTGGGAGTTATAGCAGGGATAAACCATTACACCTCTGCTTTGACTCAGAGGTTGCTCAGCTCTAAATCACACCAGAATTTGGTACCTGTCTGAGAATCTTGAAGAAGTGGGGATGCTGACTAAGAAAAGGACACAAAAGTTTCCAAATCTCTCAGAAACTGTATGGACTTCAACTATCTTGGAATCTTGGGAGTGTGGTAGTGACAACACTTCTTTTATATTTAGAATGGCATAAATTTTACTGTCATTTGGGCCACAGTGCATTTTTTTCATGCAGCACTTCGAGATTTCAGTTTCCTGTCCTGGCTGACTGCAGCCTGGGTGCTGATGTACCATAATTAAGGACAGAGATAACATTACAATCAATTTTACTTTTATCAGAGCTGCTTTGCTCAGCCCCATGGTAAGGTGCCTCAGGCACACACACATGCCATGCCCTGGTTTTGTCACACCTGTTTTACCGTGGGACAACCTTGCTGAGGCAGGTGCAGCACTGCATTGTCACACGGGAGCAGATCAGAGCAGAATCCATCCTGAGCACATTAATATTAGAATGGCAAGGGAGCAACGCTGTTTTCTGCAGCAAATTTTCTGATTTCAGCTTTTTGCTTTCCTGTTCTTTCATGACTCCCAGCAATGGAGGTTATACCATTTCCGTAGGGAGGAGATCAGGCACCCCAATGCATCTTAAAATGCAGAAGATCTGACTGACTTTCAGACTGAATTTCCTAATCCAGCCAGTCTGTTTGTACCTTCTGGCACCTGGCAGGGGAGATTCAATTCAAGGCTTATTTGTTGCAAATACTATAGCAGTCTAATTCCAGCCCAGCACAGTCAGGTTGCCGGGTGTGCTGTCATTTGGAGGGGCACAAGGTCTATTTGTTGAAGAAATATATGCTCCTTTATCAGCCCAAGATAGAATCTAACTCAGATCTCACTGTAGAAAAAAATGCAACAGCTGAATAGTGTGCATTTGTGCTTTGTCTGCAGTGCTCCTGAGTGGAATTACGTTGATCCCAAACAAAAACAGGCTCTGGATAAGCAAGTAGATGATGGAGAGTTTTGGTGAGAATCGTTCATTTAGCTTACTCTTCTGGATATTTTATGTGCCTTAAGCAATCCTTTCAATTGGATGGAGAAAAATTGCCAGCACCAAGGGGGTTAATAATGGCATGCATGCATTGTTAGCCTCTTATTTATCTCCCTTGCTATTCAAATATTACCTTTTATTAGAGCTTGCATCACTCGGTGCTTATCCAAAATACAGAGACCAGATGGTAATAAAATTAATGAGGTGGCAAGAATGAACCTCAGCTGCTCTACATTTTGAGGTTTGTTTTTTTGCCTAAATGCAACACACTAATGAAAAAGTTCAGATTACCAGTTTGGGAAGAGTCTGTTTACTCAGACCTGATAGAAAGCCTGTCCTAACCCTGATCTGATTATACATGGATCAGTGCTGAACTGATGTCACTCTGTCCTAGCCTGGAAAGATAAACGGCCACCATCCTCCAGTGCAATCAGCTGCATGGGCCATCAGGCACTAGGAAATAAGAGCAGACTCTGCTTGCAGCGTGAAGCAATCAAGGTCTGTCACTCATGCAAACCTACCATGAATGGTAAAAACAAACATCAGTGATAGGACTGAAGCAAAGCACCAAACTGAGACTCTTTTCCTACAGAGTGGTGCTTTCACAAGGGCCAACTCTTACTCCCTTTAAATGGGATCTCCTCACACATATCGTTCCACCAGTTCCAGCGAATTTGTTTGTGAAGCATGATCCATGAGGGATTACCCACAGCTAGGGATGGCAGAAAATGGTTTGACTGAGCCCATAATGTGTAACAGCCATTGACAGAGGCTGTCTCCAGAAGATACAGCTCATTTAGGCAGTGGGGAATTTTGTTTCCCAAAAGCCAGTTCCAAGTTTCAGAATTCAATTAAATGCAGCTTTGGACAGCTCTGCAACACCAACGTTTGCTGCCCCATTGGGAGAGGTGTCCAGCTGCAGCCCCCTCCTCTGTTGCTGGCTGATGGACTAACCTGGTCTCCTTGTGTGCCAGGATGGCATTTTCAGATTTCCAAAGGCAATTCAGCCGCCTCGAGATCTGTAATTTGACTCCTGACACACTGACAAGCAACAAGGTCAACAAGTGGGATCTGACCCTGTTTAATGGGCAGTGGAGACGGGGTTCATCTGCTGGGGGCTGCCAGAACTACCAAGGTAAGGACCCAGCCAAATGGGCCTTTGGTTAAATACCAAACAAAACTTTCAAAAACTCCTTGTGACCTGGAGGGGGCTTTGGTGGGAAAAAAAGAGCTTGGAGGTGCAACAATTTCTGCGGGGTTTAGACAGTAACAAAAGCCTGGGAGTTTAAATGAAGATTTTTCCTCGTACGGGATTACCAGCCCACCAAGCAGTTAATTCGTGGAAATATTATTTTTCTTTTCTCTGTCTACCTTTCTTGCCTACATGGCTTTTGCTGCTGGCTGGAGTAATCCTCTGAAGGGTTGGGTAGGCCAGGAAAGTGTCACAACTCAGTGGCTCTGTTATTTCCAATTCGTTTTCAGGTTAGACCTCTGGAGAGGCTGTCTGGCATTTGGTCCTCTTGCAACAATAACAGCCTCAGCCAAGGACATTTCCTGGAGATAAATGACTGGCTGGAATTAACAGTATTAGCTCCTCCCTGTTGGTCATTAGTCACAGGAAATACCCTGGTGCTTTGATTTCCCATGGCTCCAATTGGTACTCAGCATAGCTGTGAAAACATAAACCCATATAACTCAATGGAAAGAACTGGAAAAACTCCAGGCAAAATTCCTTCCAGGGAGATATTCTCTGTGGGTCTAGTGACAGCTATCTTGGCTGCAATGACAGCAAAGCCTCCTCCTTTTTGTCTCCTGTTGGGAATTCTTAGCAACATACTGGACCAATCCCCAGTTTGTAATCCGGTTGGATGAACCCGACGATGACCACGAGGGGAGTTTGAGTGAGCCATGCTGCACCATTCTGGTGGGCTTGATGCAGAAGAACCGCAGGAGACAGAAGAGAATGGGAGAAGGTCTGCTTAGTATTGGTTATTCAATCTATCAGGTAAAGTTTGTTCCTGATTCTAAAGACTTTATTCCTTGTCCTGTTAAACTGGAAAAAATCAGCAGCGTGCTACATCTTGACATTCAGCACTACACTTCAATAAGATCTGGGTTTTGCAAAATGATTCAATTACTTCCCTCATTTCTTCCTGACCCCCATAATATGGGAAGACTCAGATAAATTGAGGCTCAGTTTGAGGATGGCAGTGTAAATTATTGAGCCAGTAATTTGGTAACAGTCATTGAGAATCTTCTTTTACAAAATCTGAATGGGGGCAGGCTTGGGGTACCTGGCAATTCCAGATAAGTGTTTCTGATTACAGCCTATCCTTACCCCTCAGTAGGCACTTACTTTTTTGTTACTATTTGTCCCTTGTATTCCAAACTTTTTTTGATCCATTGTCTACCACACATTACTGTTCTGGTTCAGTAAATTTGGGCTTTGTTTTCCCTGATTTTCCCAGTGTTGCTAAAAATATAATGTAAGGAAAAAACCTACAGTGTGATCTCTAATTTCTGTGGTGGGAGGGGAGAGAAGGAAATATAAAAATTTCCAACCAGTATCATCATTACCAATATCATGTGTGGAGAAAAGCAATTAAATGTTGTATAGACTCCACTGGATGAAGATCATTAGCCAGCACAGGTGGAGCAGATGGGAATGGCTGACTTTTGCTAATAGATCTTGTGTGGGATGGCTCGAAATTATTTAAGGTTTTCCCTAGTGCCCAAGTGCCTGCATGCACACATGGCTCTCACTGAACACATTTCTGATCTGGCTTCTCTGTAGCACCAGGCACCCTCACCTGTCAGCATCCCAAATTTGTGCATTGTGGATGTCTGTCTGCTCCCACCACTGAGTACAGCCCTGGAGAACTTGTGCTTTACATCTATTCCATCCCATCCACATCCTCTGCGGCCTTACCCACAGCAGGGCAGACTTGGTGACTCTTAAGTCACTTAAGTGATTTTTATGATGTTAATTTTTAAAAAAAACCTGGCTGCTAAGTATCCCAGGTAGGCACCCAGCCACAATCCCAGCTCCTTGGATCACACACTGTAGTAGGTTTACTTCATTGCATCTCATGCTGCAGCTGGGGAGCTCCAGGTAGGAGGCTCCTACCAGAGGCTGCAGGAGAAGGTGAGAAGTTGGGTGTTCAAGTCTGGCTACTGGCCCTGCAGAGCATTTGTAGGTCATGTAGCTGCCTGCTGACAGCAATGGTGTGTCCATCCATCACCCAGCTCCTGCCCTTCTGCTGTGCTGGTTATAGGCAACAACATCTGAGGTCTCAAGGGGCCACTCAGGCTCCAGAAATGTTGTATGGGTGATATTTCTAAAAGCTCTTTTGGGACTTGGGAGAACCCTCTTTTTTGTTCTCACTTGAATCCGTGCTCTCAAGACAACTCATTGCTTTTGGAAAATTTGCCTTATGTTTGGAGGCACAAGTTAACACAGCAATTCAATTTAATTTGGGAAAGGCCAAAATATTGAAACTTGCTACTTGTTATAGTTTCCTCACAACAATCTTATCATCCCCAGGCTGACTGCTAGCCTTATATTTTCATCATATTCAGTAGCAGTAGACTGGTGGAGTTTGAGTCTGCTGTAATAAACTCTCTGGTTTTGGTTAGGAAAGTAGGACTAACTTTCTGACTTTCCTGACTGAGCATTTAAAGACTTACTCGAATATTTCCAACCAACAGTATCATTCACAGAACCACATCAGGGGAAAAGCAATTCAATATGGTATAGATTTCTCTGGATGAAGACTCAGTTTTTCCTTTGGAACAGCTCTAGGACAAGACAGAATTTCATGTGTATCTGATACTATTATATGTGGTTGTAAATGAAAATTTTTTTCAGAAAGTGTCTTAAGGAGGCTTTGTCTGAATTTTTTTCCCGACTGGTAGGTGCAGTTGTATAGCAGCACTTTAACATTGTCTCTTTTCTTTCCTTCCAGATCCCTCAGGAGGTATGTATTCTCTGCTGAAGACTTCCAGCCTCCACATAAGCACCTTCTCTTGCACTGGAGAATTTTGCTGCCACCATGACTTCTTCCTTACTAATGATACCTCTTCCAGGGAGCTTTGCTCTTGAATCACTGGACCAATATCTCAAGTTATGAATAATCATTCTCAAGGGACTGAGGCGCAAGAATTTATTACAGATGTCTGACTCCCAGTCTTGGGCTCATTTATACTTGTTGAAATTTGGCTTCCAGGAAGTTTGTACAACTGAGGTCAGAATTTGTATGTTTAGTTCAGGTGAAGGCAGAACAGGATTGCTGCACTCTAAAATTGAGAAAATGTAGCTAATATTGTTTAGAAGAAATGCCAAGTTCTGTGGATCTGTTGCTTTCACAGTTCTGAGCTGAGGCTCCTGGTAATGAACAAGCCCTGCTCAACTTTCCCTAATCCCCCCAGATGTCAATATTGAGGCAAAGAGACTTTTCATTGCTGAAGAAAGAGACCCCAGGGGTGTCTGGCAGTAGGAATGGCCTAAACTCATTACTGAGGTCCAGCAGCTTATGCTGCCAATTTTTCCCTGGCTTTTCAGCCCTTTTCCTCTCTCAGTGAATGAATGTGTAGCCATGTAGCAATTAACTGTGTTCTTTTAGCAACCTTGCAAATGCAAAAGGAAAATGAACTTTATATATTGGGGAAGATATGGATCTGTCTTCTTAACATTTGCAGTTCCACTTAGCTTAATATTGACTGAGGGGAAAGGATGGGGCTGTTGAATAAATACCAAATTCAATCTTATCTCAGGACAAAAGAGGAAAAACCTGTGTACTTTTCTACAGTTTACAACAGAAAACCTGAATGATTATACAATGTTTGGTGAGATTTTTGTGTGCTCTAGTCTTAGACAGACAGAAACCTTTTCCCTAAATGATGCTTCCCATCCTGCAACAGCCACACAATATGTTTTGTGTGTCACTGAATCATACTTTTGGAAAGACTTCTTTGTGGAGCAAAAGTTGTGAATAGGACTTTTAGAGCAGGGATCTTGTTCTTACTCTACTGTTCCTTCTTATGTCAGTGTTTTATTTTATGAACTGTGCAGTGTTTAACTTCCTAAAGAGTATATTGGTATTAAAGAAAATTTAAGTGCTGTTTTCTACAAAATCCAAATGAATATCCTTAGTATTGCTAATAGAAGTTGGGTAAACCACCTAATGTGGTCTCAAAAGTCTCACCCTTGTGACTATTACTTTGTTCTGTTTACTATTCTTTTCTGTCTATTTAAAGAAATCAGAGACTACAATTCCTATGCAATTAGGAGATTTATTCCATACAATAAATTGCTCAAAAATATTCTGAAAATGAAATTTGTCCACAAGCTGGCTATGAAAGCAAAATGTGCTCAATGCATGGAAAATTTAAAGCGTAGTAATTTGATCAGATATGGGCACACATTATGATACTTTTATTTATTTTGTGGTACCGAGTGTAAAGAGGCATGTGAAAAGATAATCTTTATAGAGGAAGATTCTTGCCCCTTCTAATCATCTGCCTGTTTCCCATGACAGAACCCTGGTGGTTTTCTTTTGTGCCATCCCTCACGGATTTATTATTTTATGCAAGGAAAAGCTTGAGACGGCTTTGAAGCGCTGAAATTGAAACGAGGCGGCTGGCTTACCAGGGAACTGCCAAAGGGTTTCTAACAAAAGCACATTCTCCACAGCTGGAAAGCAGCACAGATGTGCAGGCTGGCCGTGCTTTTTTTGCAAGGCACCAGCCAGCAGCCCGGACTGACCCCTACGTGAACCTGCGCGAGGTCTCCAGGCGCATGACGCTGCCCCGGGGTCAGTATCTCATTGTGCCCTCCACCTTCGAGCCCTACAAGAACGGGGAGTTCTGCCTGAGAGTTTTTGCTGAGAAACAGGCTAAATCACAGTGAGTACCCTCCCTGAAACCACTCCCTTCTGCTGGGGAGGCACTCAAACGAGAAGGTCACCTGGCGCACCCACACTCTGGGCTTGATCTTTTGTCTTAACCAGCAAAATAGGCCCATTTCCACCACTCATTTTTTCCACAGCCTGCCATAGTGACCACACATCCATGGCAGATGGTTCTTCAGAGTCATGGCTCTTCAGAGGTGCCCACTAAGCACTCAGTTGGGAACAAGATCCCTCAGCTCTGTAAAGGAGAAGTTCTCACAATGAAAAATGCAGGATTTGAGACCATGATGATGATGAGATGGTTTTTAAAAAGGGTTGTATCAATAGCATCCATTGGATGAAAAAACAGGAGTCTGGATGGAGGACAAGAACAGCAAGGCTGCATTTCCCATGGGGAATATCTTCAAAGAGTTGGGGCAGGCAGAGGTGGAATGCTGCGCATGAGAAGCAGGAAACTTGAGGGCTTGGTCTGTGCATTTATTAACACCTTAAACAGCTTTTTTTTTTTTTTTTGCTATTTATTTTAAAGGCAAGACTTTAAAGTTGACTCATAATTTCTGGTTGTTTAATTTTTCTCTTTTTTTTTCCTTAGGATGATGGGTGATGAGGTGTCTGCAAAGCCATATGAGGTTAGATGCCCTAACTGGGCAGAGTTTGCCTTCATAATGTGGAAGTAAAACAGGGGCAAGATTTTTATTTCTCACTTGAGCTGGGATTACAGAATGTTTTTGTGCTGAGGAGATATATCTTTTGCTCATGGGGATTTTTTGCATGTATCCATGTCTTAGTTTCACATTTATTTTTATGTACCTGGGCCAGGTGGCACAGAAACTTCACCCTTGTAGACTGTGCTGGAACACATTCGATCATCCCTACCTCCAGTATGGGTAGGAGAATCTGGAGAGGGCACATTTCCATAGTCTCCACAGTCTTCCTGAAGCCTGGGAGAAGCTGCAAAAGGCTTCCAAAGAGCTGCTGGATCGCTTTGGCCAAGTGCAGTATCATTTTCACTGTGGCTATTTTATAAAACTATCTTGGTAACAGAAGAAAACTTTCCCATGAGCCTTAGGAAGTATTTGTTCTCAAACTAAGCCAGCTCCTGGCTGGTTGTGACTTTGGTAGTGCCTCTGTTTTGCCATTGCTGCAGAGCACATGCTCTGCCATTTGCTGTTGCTGTAAATAAGCCCCTGTACAGCATGTTTACAATATCCACAGCTCACTTTCTAAAGCCACCTTGTTAACCACTCTCTTGGCCATCCCTTTCCTCTAGCCTCATGTCGATAACAAAGATATAGATGATGAGTTCAAGACTCTATTCCAAAAGCTCTCTGGAGAGGTAAGTGGATTAAAATGAACAAAAAAGACCGAGACACCTCTGTTATGATTATACAAATATTTGACTTGCCAATTCCTTTTACAGTCTGTTCAAAAAACCAAGTATTTCTCTTCTTTTATTAACTCACAGCTTCAGTTCAGTTTATTTTACAATGGAGAAGATTTTCTACATTGTTCCTCTTATTGGTGCAAAATGTGATTTTTTTTTTCCCCCTTGGTAATTCAAGGCAGGGAATAACTTTGAAAATAGGGGCAATAGGAGAGAGGACTGTGAAAATATTATCCCAGGGTGAAATAAATTACCTGTGGAGTTATCGTATAATTCTGACAATTGCTTGGCTGGCCAATTCCTTTCTTTTTGTTTAGCCCCAGGAATCAGAAAACTGTTGGCTGGGCTTTTTCTCTACTTAATGTATTTGAAAAACAGTGTCTACAAAGCCCCACTGTGTTAGCCTGTGGCTGTCATGTCATATTTCCTCTTAATGAACAGGTGGCCACTGCTACTGGAGAGGGAAAACATCTTTTTAGTTAGGAAAACCTTTCTGAGTTTTGAGAGGGCAATTTTAGAATTGTTCGGTTGTAGTTTCCACAAGATCTGAAAATCTCAAATGCTTTCCTGAACCTTTTTATTCAGTCAAACCTTTTTATGCAGTCAAACCTTTTAAAAAGTTGCCATTTACTTGGTCATGTCACCATAGCATCAAACAAATCACTTATTTCCTGGTTGAATGTCTAGGAAATACGATTGGATTTAAAGATCTTCTCCCTCTGATGTCTGAGGGTATATGTGAAGGGCTAGAAAAAAATTAAGGGTTTACATGCCCTAGATTTAGAAAGAAAATAGTCTCTGGATGTCTGATAGCAAATCAATAGAGCTTGTTTCTCTCAGAAAAAAATAATTTTTGTGTTAATACCTGCAGTATGTTTTGTTTTCTGTCCAGGACTGTGAAGTGACTGCAACTGAACTTCAAAGGATCCTAAACCGAGTTTTGGCAAAGAGTGAGTGAATTATGTTCTTCCCATTGGATGGAGCTGAGAATGGGGTCTGTGCTAACAAAACCCCACTCTGTCAGCTAGAGGTGATGAAAAACTGAGTTTGTGCCTGGTCCCAGCTGAATTTTTCCTGGCTTGTTGAACCTCTAAATATGGGGTGGGGTGGAAATACTGCCTGGTGCTTCCCTTCCAAATGAACATTCCTTGTACTTTTCTGGGAAGACCACCATGGGCAGCGTTTCTATGCTGCTGCATGACTTCTGTGGATAGATCAATAACATCCCCTCCCACTGTGAAAAAAAAGCAAAAAAAAACCAACCAAAAAGCAAAAAAAAAAAAAAAGCCATATTAGCATATTAGTCAACTGAAAGGACATAGTGGAAGAAATGGCAGAGCATTTACTTCGCTACCAAGATTTTAAGGTGGTTGATATCTCCTGCATTGTCTGCAGAAAAATATTTGTCTTAAGGTATTTCTGACATGGACTCTTATATTTCTCTTTTGTACAGGAAGGGATGTGAAAAGTGATGGATTCAACATTAACACTTGCAGGGAGATGGTCAGCCTTTTAGATGTATCCTTTGAATGTCATTTCTTCACCTTTGAAGCTTCTGAATCTCTTTTACAAAACTTCCTGACAAGGTGGGCTAAGTTTACACTTCAGTTGTCCAGGCACATGGCTGGGGGCAAAAAATTCAGCCAAGCATCTCTATCAGCTCATGGTGGCAAAAAACCTGAACCATTTAATCATCAGCTGCTTCTCTCACTGCATATCTCATTGCTTAAGCTTTTTCCTAAATATAGTGGGCAGAAGAAGTAAGGCCTTCCTGCCTGGCTGCACCTGTGCAGTTCCAGGTGCACACACAGCATGCTTGGCGGGATGCAGGTTTGGAGCACATCCTCAGCTGCTGTCTCTGAGTCAGGCCCTGCTTACAGGACCCCTGAGCTCACAGCAGTAGGGACAGGCTGAGCCTGTGTCCAGGGGGAAGGCTGCAAGTACAGGCAGTGCCTGACTCCCTTCTGCATAACTGGGAGGACACCTGGGAGCTCAGAAGGTTTGAGTAGCCAAAGGAAAAGGAGAGGTCAACACCTCTGCCCGGGTTTGAGTAGCCAAGGGAAAAGGAGAGGTCAACACCTCTGCCTGGTGCTCCTTTGCACTGGCAGGGTGAAGAGCCATGCTGCCAGCATCTCGCTGGTGCTGGTGTCATGGCATGGCCATGTTGAGGCCAGCAGGGATTCACTGTGGATCTTGTGGATAACTGGCTGTTAGGAGAAGCGATGGCACTGCCCTACACTCCACGGGCTCCCAAGGCTAGTGTGACAACCCAGTGAGTACAGTGTCATGGTGTCCAAATCCCTGTTTCTGCAGAATTTTCCATTGGAAGGGGTGTTCAAGGCCCTGAAGGACATGGAAGAAGACACTGGACTGCTACTTACTCTTTTTACTCGCAGCTCCTGCCTCTAGTTTCTAACAATTGTCTGCAAGGCCAGGCCCTTTTCCCCCTAAGGACTGTAATCTACTGTTAAGTGTAGAAAATGTGTAGAAAATGTGAGTTCTTTTAGTCATGCTTATATATTTAGCAATCCCATATATCATTCCTTGAGAGTAAAGATAGCCTAGAAATTCTTGGCATGCCTTTAGCCAAGCAAATGTGGAGTTGTGGGCATGTCTGTGGGAGATGGAGATGCATTACAAATGAGAACTAAACTGGCATTAGGATGGCACTGTGATGGGTGATTTGTTTTTATTAGAACTGATTGCTCTCCAGTTTTGTTAAGGATAAAGGAATCCTGATTTTTGAACCGTGCCTTAACATGGCCCAGACTTGTGGGACCGGCACCTTGGGACTTGTGGAATTCAAGACACTTTGGATGAAGATTCAGAAGTATTTGGTAACAACATTTCTGACTCTAACCCCTTCCCTCCCCTCTCAGCTCTGAAGTAGAGATCCAGAACTGAGATAGAGTTAAACCCTCACAGGCAGATATAATTGGAAGCCTTCCTTCTCAGGGCTCGATTTTGTTCCAGGGGTGTGAAACACCTCTCACTCAACAGGGCATAAGCAAATCCTCTTTCACCTTGGCCCCATCATTCTCCATAATTTGCAATACCTTACAGAAAGACAGATGAACTCTCTTTGATTATTGGCAAAGACAGCTCTCTCTGATGCCTGCTCTATTAAAGCTCACATGAACATATCTCGGCTGTTGCAATATGTTGCATTTCTGGCTGAGCATAAGCAAACACAAGAAACATATTTTTAGGACCTACAAAAAATTGCCTTTGTGTTCTTGAAATCTTGTAGAACTGCTGAATAGCTTTTCTGGTAGAGGATTTAATATCCCAAGAAGTTTACCCAGAATGAAGTGGTCTAAAGGAAGGTCAGAACTGGACTTTCTTGGGGAGACCACCTCCCTTTCAAGCAAGCCTGCTGCCACCATACTTGTTGTTCATTACACAGCATCTGCCCTGGTTTTCTGTGAAGAAATGTTGGGTTCGTGAAGGCCCAGCTCTGTCCTAAGGCTTGTCAGAAAAGCAAACCCTGAGACCCAAATCCAGTGTTAACTGTAGGTCTGGCTGGCTTCTAATTCTGGATAATAAACCTGCTGGCAGTAGGAAGCATCTGTCATCTTGTCTGAAATATTAAGCAAGATGGACTTGGTCTGTTGCAGTGTTTGCCAAATGATAGGATGTTTTCCTCCATGGCCTGTCTGCCACCATGTAATGTGAAGGCAGGCAAGCTGCCAGCCCATGGGAACGTGTTTGGCTTGCCAGTAGCTGCTTGAAATGCTTCCCTTGCTCATTAATGTTTCAAAGAGTAGGAGCTTATGCTGGTAGGGACAGTCCCTGTCCTGGCCATTGGTGGGCACAGCAGTGACAGTGTGAACATGGCAGAGGTAGGAATGACTGTCCTGGCACTGGTTAGCTACACCAGCAGGGAAGATGGCAGGGCATGGGCTGCATGGTGGGCTGGCAAACCAAGATTAAAGCCTAGAGGGGCTCTCTCAGTAGCTCACTGTGGCTTGTGGCCCCTGATGAGACCTGTGTTACCTCATCTTCATGGCTGCTGTGAGCCAGCTGTGCAAGCCCAGCCTGCCTCCTGTGCCCACACCATGGTGTGGCTGCAGGGGCACACACTGGAGCACCCTCCCCCATTCCCTCCTTCCCCTTTGCCACAGGCAATCTATAAGAAAGTGGACAGTGACTACTCTGGTACCATCGACAGCCATGAGATGCGAAATGCCCTCAGAGAGGCAGGTGAGTGTGCTGCTGGGGACACCATTGGGTCACCAAACATTGGGAGAATAGTGGAGTGTTTTAATGGCTTTTCTTCTCTCCTGTCACCTAGATCACAGCATTGCCAGTGACATTCTCCCTTCCTGACAGTCACACACTGCAATCCTTTTGCTGTTTCACACATCAAACCCCATCCTCTGTTCTGCATTATGAACCACTGGTACTTTTGTCCATGCTGTGGCCATTTCTTATCCATTTGATTATTACTTGCTCTATTTTTGGCCTCATTATTTCCTAATCTAATAGTCCTCTTTCAGAGCTATGCCCAAATCCTCTTTTTCCTTCATTTCCTCCCACCACCTTTCTCTTCTCTAGAGAAGGTGCAAGCCTGATCAAGGCATGCCCCAATGATGCCCTCTGTGATGTGTTCACTTTTGGAGCAAAGCTTGCCAGCTAAGAGGCATCTAGAGGATCACTGTTTTTTTGATTTGTCTTGTGCTCAGTGGATTTTATGTGAATGCTCCAGAGACAGAAATAGCATGAATATGGGCCTGAATAGAGCCCAATGTGTTATGTGAGCAATTGGCTCTGCTGCAATCACTGCTATTCAGCTGCAGTGCCAAGACTCGCTAATTAGGGGTTTATCTGGGGAACATTGGACTGGTTATGCTGTGAAACAATGTGAAATATGCAGTTTGACAAAATGCTCTGGGAGAACTCTATGCCTCTCTTCACCCAGCACAATGGGCTTTGGGAAGGACCCACAGAGGTGGGTGTGGGAGTCCAACAGTCCTTCAGAGAGGAATAGTCCTGCCCTCTAACCTGCAGCTGCAGCAGTCCATGGGTAGGTCACATCCAAGACAGCGAACTGACCTGCTGTGTCAGTGACTGCTGTGCTCTCCTGGCCCTCAGGTTTCAGGCTCAACGACGAGGTGCAGCACAGCATCGTCACCCGCTACGCCTGCAGCTCCAAGCTGACCATCGACTTCGATGGCTTCGTGGCCTGCATGATCCGCCTGGAGACCCTGTTCAGTGAGTGCCCAAGGGCAAGCCCTGAAAGCCTGGGGGTTGCCTTAGGTATTTGCTGTCTTCTAGCTGTGAATGTTCTAGCTGTGAATGTAGCAAATTGCATGGAAAGGTCAAGGTGCCAGCAAAATCATGTTGGAGAAAGCAGCAGAGACACAGCAAAAGCCTTTCTGCCTGAATGACCACAGGGAGCAGGGGACATGTTTCCATAACACACCATTCTCTTGTGCTTTACAGTCATCTGCAACTTATGGTCAGGGCTCTGGCCCCCACATTGTCCCAGCTCTGACAAATGGGACCATTTATCACTTGCAGTCCTTACTCAGACCTGATTTACAGGTTTGTCCCCGGACCATGCCAGATGCCACCACACCAGATTTTATAGCTGTCCTGCTGCCAACTCCCATTTTCGTGCTGTAGATCTATTCCACCCTATGAAGCAGCTTGTAAGAAGAAAGAAAAACAGCTGTAATATTATCTTACAGAACCAGTCTAAATTTCCAGTAGATCATGGCAAAAAGCCAGACCTTTACATTTTGTCAGACAGTGATTCTCTACATGACAAACTCTGTGGTTTATATCTAGTTTTTTTTCCCCACTCTTTTACATTTCAGAAGTGTTCCATCTCCTGGACAAAGACAAGAATGGAGTCATCCAGATGTCTCTGCCTGAGGTGAGGCTGGTCAGATTGAAATATCACCTGATCCAACTGCAGCAGTGGACCACACTAAAATACACTTATTTAAAATCACTGTTATAAGTGATTTAATCACTATTATAAGAGAAACATGGTAGTGATTCAAAGGGCAAGTTTGTTTATGTGAAAATGTTGTTCATAATGTTCAAATGTTGTTCAGCCCATAAGACCTGTAGTACCCATTAGTAGAATGAACTTTTACCTTTATATGAGCAAAAAAGTAAAGATACCTTCAAAACTCCCGAGGCTGATTGAGAAAGTGCTTACACAGTGCATTTCCCTGCCTCTTTTTAGAGGGCAGTGGTCAATTCATTAGAAAACACACAGCAGGGAACTCTTCTTTTCTGGCAGAGAATATACAGATCAACCTGCCAGAATTAGAAGAAACCTTTTAAGATGCCAGGTCTTTCTTTTTTTCCCCACATTGTTTTTAATGCAAATTTTTCTTGCTGAAGCTGTTGTAAAAGCAATCAGCTTGAGCCTTCCCTTTGCAGAATACAAATATATCTCAGGAAACAGCTGGAAGGAGCCCCAAGAGGTCCATCCAATTAGTCCTCTCAGCTGAAGACTGTCTCGAAGGGAGGAGGATGGCTAGGAATCCCTGTGACCCTCAGTCACAGTCAGTTAAATCTAGCTGAAATTGTACATTGAGTACTCCCACCCTAGAGTTTTTCAAGGTTGAAAGTTTAAGCTTTCTCCAGCTTGCCCTGTAGAACTCATCTTCCTTTGGAAGAGACCCCACTTGCAATGTTTGAGGCCGATCCTGGCAGTAGATTTCCCTGAAGTTCAAGAGCAGATGGATCCTACACATACAAAAGATTAGAATGCAACTCCAGCCTTTCCCAGCTTGTTCTCCCAGAGGCATGGAAGAGTGCTCCAGTGGCATCCTGTAGACCTTCCTGATGCCCTGACTCCTTGTTCTGTTTCTCCCTCAGTGGCTGTGCTGCACACTGATTTGAACCACGGTCAATCAATTCAGCAGAGACCTCTGAGGCTCTTCTGAGCATGAAACCGCTTGTTTGGCATCTCCTTGCTGTGAAAAACAGAAACTCGTTTTTATTCCTGGCAAGTTACTTTAAGCCAATAAAAATTATCTACTGTCAGTTATAAAATAAATGCATTCTTAAACAAACAAATAAACAAACTCAGGACTGACCTCCTTTACTTTTCCTGCCCAAAGAGTATTGCTCCACGCCATGCTGAAATCTCATCAATTTTGACTTGGCATGGATGGATCCAGGTGGCTGTGGTTTGATTTCTGACTGTGCAGCAAAGTTCAGCAGTGTTCAAAATCCTGGAAGGGATCTCCATTGCTGCAAAATCCAGCATATGTTTTGCTCCATGCTCAAGAGTGTGGGCAAAATTTATGTTGCTGCCCTGGCAACCTCCCTTTGCAGACAATTGTCTGCTTTGGCTGTGCCAAGTGTCTGCAGAAGCTGGGGGTGAGGAGCTCAGAGGCAGATGCTGAGCTGCTGGGAGCACAGAGAATCTGGGCACAGACACAGCCCCAAGGATTAACTAGGAATCAGGAAAATGTGATGGCACTCCTCCACAAGTCTCGGCTCAGTCCTTTAGGAGGAGGAGAGAGGATGGAAGGTCAGCTGCAATTTTCTGCAGTTATTTCAGCTGAGATCTTCTCCTGTGAATGCTTGTCCATATGCATGCCCAAAGATGGGATTTGGAGCTTTAGTTTAATGAGTGACTGGAGCTCAGAAGCTCATGAAGGCAAGAAACACAAAATGTGCATGTAGGGGGTCTAGGAGCCTGAGAATGCGGGCGATGTGCTAATGTGGATTGTGACTTAAAGAAGAAACTGAAGCTAGCTGGCTTCAACTGTCTTAAACTTTGCACTGGCTCACAGTGCTATGCTTTCCTAACACCTTATAAAACATTTGTCCTCTTAAAAAACACTCCTCTCTATATTAAATTTCGTAGTATTCTAAAGGGTAATATCATAGCAATGCAGGCAAGATAATCTAGCACTCTGTATTAGCAATCAGAAAATATTTCTGGAACTTGCAGTAATGATCTGACAAGACCATGCATGTTGTGGTCAGTGACATGTCTGACACTTCTCCCCATTAGCAGAGCAAGTGCAGGCTGACATCTGTGTCCTTGAGGCAGATGTAGGGCCAAGACTCTGTCACCCTCTTTCTCCTCAATGTTGTGTTTGAGAGAGGCTTTCTCCACACCTGCTGGTTCCTGAGCTCTTCCTTTGAGCAGGAAGAAAGCTGTTGTTTGCTTCCCATCTCCGAACACAGAATGCCTCATGACAAACCCCACACCTCACATCTCCCAGCATTTCTTCTTGCTGCTGAACACAGCTGTCTGACTGAAAGGGATGCATGACCTGTGCCAGTGCACGACTCTGTCTTTCTAACTGATGTCTTCTGCCAGTAAAAGAGAAATAAATATTTAGTTTGGGTTGCAGGATAAAAGCAGCCAGAGTAGGAGCCACAGGCTTTCCCCCACTGTCCTTCTGCACATATCAATGGCCATGACCTGTGTGCAGCTGTCAGGTTGCCACCAGTTTCTCCTGGCAGGTATTCATTCGCCTGCTGACCAACCACAGACATCTGTGTACGCCTGGAAGACAGAGCTATGTGGGACAAGCTGGGCTCTCCAAAACCACCAGAAAATTCTGGTGAATGCTCTGCCTGTTCAGTAGGATGAACGTGTCCTTCCCTGGCCTACATCTTGCATATGCAACACATCTCCTTGCTAACCATGCAGCGGGGTGAGCTGGCTGCTTGCAGCTTCAGATTTGCTTTCTGCTCACACGCGCTATTCATGAGTTCGTTCCAATTATGGTCAGAGAGGCCTCTCTCCACAGGACTGGGAAAACTCAAACACATGCAGAAATCCATTGCATGCTCCCACTTCTCTTTTTACAGTAAGCCAAATGCCCCCATCACAGTAATTCTCACAGTTATCTCAATGGCTCTCACTCTCCTGTACAGGATGGGCAGAGTGCTGCACTCCATCTTCCTTTATCTTTGGAAAGCAGGCAGCTCCAGAGGAGCCACCTCCTCTTTCCTTTGTTCATTGAGCACAGCACTTGGCTATCAGGTCTTAGAGAACAACTGCTCAAAAATAAGCCTTTTCAAGGGATTGAGTGTGCTTCTCCTTTTTACTTGACGCATCTGCAAAAAGATGATTAATGTCCACCCGATTTTCCTTCCCTATGCAAGCTGGGCAAATGTCTGTACTCATCAGTTCTCCCAGTTAGTCCTGATGGGGCTAAAATAGCTTTTGACTAAAATGCCTGCAGCAGCTCCAGTGGAAGCAGTGGGGCATGGTGAGCTGAGCCAGGGCTTGGGCATCTGGACTCTGCACTCTTACACTCTGCATGTTGGCTGTGTTTCATTTTTGGAGCTGTGAAGGGCTGCAGCTCTCTTTAGATTTGAGTAGCTCAGTCACGGGGAATTATAATACAGGCAAGTCACAAAGGTTTATGAATTTGTGATCTGTTCCCTGTCACAATCAACACTGTGCTGTGTGGCATTCTCAGCACTTTATAGATACGGCAGGGCTAAAAAGACTCCCACAGAAACTCTGCCACAGCTCTTGAGATCTTTCCTTTCTGTCTCCACTTGCCCACAGAAATGTTTTCCTCAGCACTGCAGGCTGGTGAACTGGAAACTTGAACTCTGTTCGTTGCTCTGGTAAAATGGGATTCACATTAGACCACATCCAGAGTTCCCCATGCCTTGTGCACTAACTGCTTTGTGGTTGCCAACAGAGGAACTTCCCGTGGGTATAAATCCTACCCTATCAGCTCCAGCTGACTCCAGCTTTGCACCAGAGTAAGAGACAGGACAACCACAGGTATCTGGGATTCTGCCTGTGAGCTAGGAGAGTAAAAAGAATCAACCTCATATGTGCCATTATCTGTCACCTGTTCGTCTTCCCAGAATGGGAAATTTACAGGGGGATCCCTCCATCAGTGTGGGCTAATGGTCAGATCCATGGCTTATAAGTAAGCACAGAAGGGGCAGTCCTTTACAAATTCCTTTTCAATCTTTATTTCAGACAGTCCTGCTGAACTTGACTCAATGGCATATTTTCATTCTTCCTTTCCATACAGTTCAGACAACCAGGCAGGCCTGGAAGCACTGAGATACTGTAAGCACATTCTTCCTTTCCATGTTATTCAGGATGCATCCAACATCCCAGCCTGTTATTGTTATCCCAGGCTAAGTTTATAGACTGGAGATTCAAATTCCATGAAAGCAGGTGAGATTCTGGGTGCAAAAGGAACCCAAATTCCAAAGCTTTTGAAGTTTCTCCACCACTAATGATGTCCCCAGCGATAGTTCATCTTAAAGTAGTGCCCTGCTCCTGCCTGACAAGCTTGTTGCCATGGTGTCTGTCTCTCTCTGTACAACTAGCACGTACAGCATAAAATCCTCTCTTTCTTTAATAGAGCAAATTACTTCACTTGTTACTGTTGGCCACTCATTAACTCCTTCCTCAGTCTTTGAAATCTTTGATGCATCTCTCACCTACTTGCACTGTGTGGGCAGGAGGTGCTTGGGGAGGGTTGTGTGCAAAGACAAAGAGCAGGCAGCAGAAAATAATCTGAAGGAATGTGTCTGAGGGATGGACTCAAGAAGTACCTGACAAATGCTGGAATAACAACCATGAAGAAGCTGAATGAGACAGCTTTTTGTCCATTCAGGAGCTGAAAAATGTTAGGAACTGAAGAAAATATGTTCTTCTGTGACCCTGAGAGTTTCAGGGCAGAAGACATGTATGCTCCTTTCAAAATACGCAGGGCTGACTTAGGAAAAAAAAAAAAAGCTCTTTTGCTATTTGGAAAAGTCTGTAAAACATTGGTAGTTTTGTCTACTAACTCAGCTATAAACATGTAAAAACTACATTGTCAGCCCAAGGAGTGATTAAGGTATTTCTTCTAGCCCACCTTTTATTCATTCAAAAAAACCACACAGCACCAAACTCAAAGGTATTTACGTTAAGTTCAAACTAGCTGGTGTGCTCCTCAGTGTGATCCCTCACTGAATTAAGTTTTCCTAGGCTAATTTTAATGGTGTAGCTTGATCTTGCTCTTACAGAGAAGATAACAGTGAGGGTCTTCTTCCAATGTCTTAAAGCATTTCAGGCTTCGCTGCATTCCCATATCCTTTTTGATAGTCTCTCTCTTTTTCTCCTAAATGCACAGACTGTGACATTTTTACCTCTGCTGTATGCTTCTTTTCAGCTGGTACAGTGAAATGCTTCAGTGTTCCTAGGTTATACGTAAAAAACCACTGAGGCTGGTTTTGAAGGAGAACTTTCATTATTGTCCTCAGTTGTTCACTCCCTGCCAGTGAAGACACAAGCCATACCCAGATAACAGGGTCTGTGCTGTGCTCCAGACCTGCCACACCCCTGCCAGTTGCTGAGGTGGAGCAGCAGGAATAGCTACAATCACTGGCAAACATCACCCAGGTGCTCTGCTGAGGCCACTTCGAAGCAGCTCTCAGAACCCAGGTACACGGGGCACAGAGTCCCCACAAGAGCCCCCAGGAAAACTTTCAGCCTGCCCACATAGAAAGCACCACAAATCTTCCCAAAAGTTAATTATCATTGCATCATAGATACATGGGTCCAGTGACCACATTTCAGTGGAAGTGGGTGTTTTCTCTGTGTCTTTACTCAGCCCTGTGGTTCCACGGGGACACCACTGAACTTCCCACCACAAACGTCACTGCCCAGGCAGTGGTGTCACAGACTGTGAAGAGAAAATAAGCAACCAACCTGCTGGCCTTTGAGGGCCTGTATTTAGACACAGAAACTGGTTTGTTACTAACTCTCATTGCCTTTGACACCTCTGAAAGGAGTCAGGCTACTCGTCTGATGAAGCTTTCATAGGAGAAGGAGAGTAGGCCAGGGCAGTGTGACATTGCTTTAATGGTAAATTCATCAGTGCTCTCTTTAGTAATGACAGGCATCCTTTC
The DNA here is from genome assembly GCA_013397295.1 of Polioptila caerulea. Classification (NCBI taxonomy): domain Eukaryota; kingdom Metazoa; phylum Chordata; class Aves; order Passeriformes; family Certhiidae; genus Polioptila; species Polioptila caerulea. The sequence continues at coordinate 548,359 of VYXF01002414.1, forward strand.
GCCACAGCTTAGCTACAGATGGCACAGGATTTGACATCTCCAGGGATTTCTCATTTCTCTGTCTTAGTCTCTCAACACACCTTTAGTTGATTAGCCAGCACTCCTAGGCCAGTTCTTGGGCATAGCTCTCTGGATACCTGGACTTCAATGTTACCTGTCTTTAATGTTATCCATGTAGGCTTGATCAGGAAAGAAAATATTTCTTCTTATTTAAAGAGCTTTATTTGGTAATTGATATGAGTAAGATATCTGGCACAGTCACTAAGCTAGCCAGCTTAAAACTGTGTGTTTGTAAAACTGTGTGTGTTTTCCCAAGCTGTAATCACACTCTTAGACCACTGTGCAAATTTACCCAGTACACACACCAGAGCAGGTATGATCTCTTGGGAGTTTAAAGGAGCTTTTTGACCAACACAATTCACTTCAAATTGTGTTTTGCTGCGTTTTAAAAGATCATCATGTTTGCTTATTAATTTGCATGGAGTCGAAGCTCAGGAAAGGTGGTGCTCATCAAACATGGGATTGATGACTGGTGGTGATTGGTGTTGGGGAAGGCAGTGGGGCATCCCACAGGGTCTCTGTGTTGGGATGCAGCAGCATTCCCAAGGGATATTCCAGTGTGCAGGTTGTGTCCTATGAATGATGCTCCCATCTGCCTTGGGTGAAAGAATTTTTGCTGGGGAAGCTTTGCCCGGCAGATGGCAATTGTGAATACAGGAAACTAGGAAAATGTTTTCAGTTTCAGAAAGAATCACCATAGAATTAATTAAATGGGGAAAAAAAGGAGATTAAAGGGAAAATGAGAAAATTATAAAGTACCAACCTGACCTCTAATTTGTAAAGCACCTTTAGCCAGAACCTTGAGAGAAGGAGCTATCTGAAACAGCAGCAGTAAACCTAATAATAACAAAGTCGATTCCAGCAGAGTGCCAGTTCTCTACATGTTAATTTAATTTGAACTCATCTCAGTTTTGGGCTGGGATTTTTTGTGTGTGTGCTTTTATACATGCTGATAATGTTTGAATTGCAGACATGCTGGTCTGGTGAATGAAAGGTTGAATGAAAAAATTATCTAACCAAATTTTAGTGTCCAAGCTGACTGGAGTACAAACAATGAACAAGCTTCATGGAGAGAGAAAATACAATTAATTTCAGAGTTTACACCTTGCACTCTATGCTGATATCAGTAACATGAGTTAGGAAAAAAAAATTTTTTTTTAATTATGTGGGTTATTATTATAGGCTACCCTGGCACTGACCGATTTAATTTTGCCTGTCCTCATAAAAATCCTTGAGCCACCTCTCTCCATAGGATGCAAATATTATTTTAGTTTAAAGGATATCTCTGCTCAGTACCTGATGTCCTATCACTATTCTGTGATATAGTGGAGCTATGTAATGGTGATGCCCTACTGTCACTAGGGGTGTACATTTCTTTTAACACAAGGCACATTTTGTGAATGACATACACATGAGCATGTCTTGAAAAATCACAGTGTTTGTCAAACCATGGCATTGCTTCTCTGGATTCTTAAACACACAACAGATGAAATTTCCTCAGGAAAATACCAGGAGAATGATTTTTTATTTCAACTTTCTTTTCCTCTGTATGAACTCTTCTGTTTTGGGATTCCTGTGAGAAAAAGGTAGATAAAATGCTGTTGACCAGATCTCATTCAATTTATTTAAAAGGAGTTGGTAACACAGTGATTGCCAGCTTGAGGATACTTGATGTTTCCATCCCTAAGTACAAAATAATTTCATGGAGGGATGGAGACAGCTAAATCAGAGCTCAGCTAGAGGAGGAGTGATTCTGGCTAGACTAGCGAGGTTCACTGCACAGAGCAGAAAGTGCTCAGCATATTTTGATATTGGTTCTGATAGGCTGAAGTTTTCTGCTGTTTGTAGTAAATTATGCTTCATGACATAGGAGTGGCCAATAGAGAAATCTGAGAATACAGCTCATTCAGAGACACTGTAAAACCAATTATACCACCAGCAGATCTCAAAAGGACCACAGAGCTAGACAAGCCTGTGCTGCAATATGCCTTCAACCTGCACTCCCTACGTCTACATCTAATTAATTTTCTTAATTGCATAACAGTGCTCTTCCTAATTACACTGGGGAACCACTCTTGGTTCTTTATCTATTGCTCAGATTATTCTGGCTGTCGTTGTATCGGCGCAGTCCCCAGCCGAATTTTGTGCTGGCCCACTCAGACTGCTTGGAGAACGCTTGGCAGAGCCTTCAGCTGCTGCAGAGACATCTCCCTGGCCCAGCTGGATACCCTCACCCACGGGGAGCTCCTGGCTGGGTAGGGCCACTGAAGCCATGGGATTGTTGTGGGGACACTTGGCTGTGTGAGGGAAGGGCGTTGTTGAGTTCTCCTAGGAACAAGAGCCTGGGGAAGCCTTTGGCAGTGCACATCCACAGATTCCTGTGTTGGTCCTACAATACCCAGGAGCTCTGCTGTGTGTTCTTCAGTACCATCTAATTTGGAGAATAACTAAATCTTTATCAGTAGATGGCATGCTCCTGAAACAAGGAGCACAATCACCCCCAAATGACCTGACAGACAGAAGGAACCTCCACCTCCAGACACCTCCATTTATCCCACCATTGTAACTGGAATACACAGGGGTGTGGGCAGGCGTGCAACAAAACCACACAAGAGTAATTACAACCAGCAGTAAAAGGGCAGGTAACCCAAAAATCCCAGTGTGAGGAGTCTGGTTGCCAGGGAGCACACACACACCCCAGTGCTGCCAAATGCATCTGCCAGGTAGTGGTGCACCTTCACCCATGCTGAAGTTAAACACCTGAAGTGTATTCCACATCTTTCAATGGCACCAGTGTGCTTTAACACAGCATTGGTGCATCTGGGTTTCCACCACTCCTGGCAAGTAGCTGGAGTCTGGATCCTTTTGGCGCTATCCCCATATTTTGCTGAAACCAGCCAAGAATTTCTTAGTAATGTTTGGTAGATTTTGCATCTTTTTTCCTCCTTTGTTTTCAAATTTTGTAGAACCTAACTTCTTAGCCAATGGGTTTGCCAGGAGCTCTCTCAAGAAAACATCTGCTGTACTCTAGGAGAAGAAGATGTTCACTATAATGTTGAAGTAACACACTTAGACTCAATGAAAGGAAACAGATTTTACAAGTTCTAACTAAAATGCAAAACTTGTTGTAACTGGATGTTGTTGAACTACAGTATTTGTCAAGATGAGAAGAGGCATCAGACAGTTGTACAGACAAAAGGGCAATCAGTGGTTTTGTTTTAATCTGTATTGTTAACTACCCTTTGAAAAAATACAAAACTTCATAATTTCAGGCTTTGAGCTGACCACTCATATTAGAGACTTAGAGCAAACTTGCTGTGAAACTTAAAATAACCCTCCATCTGTGTGGCTACTCTGAAACACTTGATCTTGCACACTTTGAGACAGGATGGTCCCCTGGATTGACCAGAGATCCCTTCCAGGAGACCAGTGCTTGCTGCATGTTACCTCAAATAGACTTGTCCCCATCTGCTGTGCAGGTACCACCAGCACTTTGAATTTCACCCCTCTGGGTTGCCAGGAGCCTCCTGTCAGCTTCTGCTTTGCTGAGCAGAGAGGAGCTGACATGCCACAGAGCAGAAGGAACTTGTGCCCTCTCAGAAAGATTTCACTTTTCCTCCTCCTCCTTCTTTTGCTGCTTTTATTGCATCCTAAATAATTGCTACTGAGTGATAAGTCATATGTTTATTCTTAATTTAAGGATTTATAAGGCAATGAAACTGTGAAAGGTATTTGCGAAACCCAGTTCTGGCCAATTATTGAATTGGCTGAAGTATTTTTGATTAGTAACAATTACTCTAAAGCAGAAGATAACCTAGAAAAACATAATTGGGCTTTTTTCTATAAAAATAACTTATAATGTGTGGGCTTGGGGGCATATATTTAAATTATTTCATATAATCCTGGTCTCTGCCAATTGAGAAAAACCTCCCTGTGTCTCTAGGGCTCCCTCAGGAAGCACAGCATGGGGACAACCCATGGCTCTGATTTTCAGAGCTGATGATAACAGTGGCCATAGACCCCAGATCACCTGAAAGCATCCTTTCCTAACTCCTGTTTTCTAACAGCTCTAGAAAATGTCTTGTGGGATGGAATAAAAAACCACTAGAATTAAAAAAGCTATCCTGACAGGGATCAGGTCCCTGGGAGAAGCATCTGGGTGCCCAAAGGGACAAATATATCTGTCTGCAAACATGCTTCGTAGTGATGATGATATCCAAGCTGTAATGCTTCCTTTTCATCTAGCCCTTTTAACTCACTCCCAGCAACACAAGGCTTTGGCCCCAGATTTTCTCTGTCATCCATTCCCACAACAAAGATCTGTGAGACAGATCTGCTTTCAAATTGGATAAGACGTGTACCAGGTGCCACATCCATGAGCACTGCACAAACAGTGAAATCCAAAAATTGCCTTTCAGCACAGCCTGATTAAAACCAGTATAAAGCAGCAGCAAGGTCTGCCTGAGCCTCCAGACTCATGGCATTGCTTTGGCATCTCTCTTGATTTGTGACAGTCTGCTCTGCTGGAACTGCAACTCCATGCATCTTGGTGTTGAGTTTTAGAAGAGCGTCCTCTTTCAGAAAGGAAAAGTTCTCCTGCATGCAGGCTGGTAGATTCCTGTGTCTTCTGTCAGCCACAATATCCATTTAAAATTATATGCTCAGTTCCCAAGTGAAAAAGTTCTTAACTTTCCCAGTGCCACCCACCAACCTGGGCAGATGTCCCAGACCATTGTGTTGAATACAGGTTCCACTAAACAAAAGAGGCCCCAATACCTTTTTCCAGCCTGGACCCTAAGTGGCATCTTTGCTTCAAGTGAATTTGCAGTGTATAAATGTTTGGGAACTCAGTACATGGTTTCCCTGGTGATAAAGAAGGGAAATAAAATCTGGACCACGCTTTTCAGGGTTTATAGGAGTAACAGGAATAAAAGACAATAAAACATGAGTTATCACTGAAGCCACAAGTTTGATTCTAATACAAGCATAGGTCAGAACAGGTAATAAAGCAGTTCATTCTTTCCAGTTTAGATTAGGAGGGTGCTCTAATCCTCAAAACAACCTTGTTGAATATACTCACACGTGCCAGTGGCTATCTCTAAAAATAATAAATATGATTCATTTTAGCTTTGTACATGAATTTTTGACTATTAGGATTGTTACTCAATACACAAGGAAGAGTCAAGGGGATGTCACCAGTTCCTACTCAAAGGAAGGAGTTAATGTCACTTGCTTTCAAAAGCATTTTCAAGGCTGGAACTGTTGAACTGCAGAGACCCGGTGAGTACTTGTGCATGGCAGGACTGGTGAAATGATAATGTGCCAGCTCCTTTTGGCAGGGCCTGGGTATTTTCAAGCAGAGCTTTGCTGGAAGTTTTCTTTCCAGCTCAGTTGCTCCCAAACAGAAGAAAGCTCCCCTTGGGCTCTGCCGGAATGTGCTCCTGTCTGGCTGGGGCGTGGTGCTGCTGCAGAGATGTGTGCTGCCTGGGAGCTCACAACAAGCTCTGTCAGAGGAGAATCGAGGGGAAAGACCCCCACAGGAATGTCCACCCCATTTTAAAGGTTCTCTACTCAGAATCCAGCTTAAGAAACAAGGCCAGAATGAACCAGAGATGCATAAATGATGGAGAGGTGTTGCAAGTGTCTCCTCTCCCAGAGAGGCTTGAGTGACACAGTCTGATCTATCCTTGCTGTAATGGTCTCACTTTGGTTGTTGAAATTCCAGTTAACACTTTCTTTTTTTTTTTCTTTTTTTTTAAAAGGGTGGAATTTATTCTGTCCATTTCTATCCTGTATGTAGTAGCTTCTGTCTTTAAAGAAACATAGACAGATTGCCAAAGCTCTTAGGTATTGATTTTGTTGACACTAAACTTTAAATCTGAGCTGATTTTCTGAGCAGGTATAAAGAATGCTGTGAATTTGTTTTTAAAAGAACTCCATTGAAACACACTAAAATCGGTAGGAACCATTTAAAATGCACCATAAGCCTTATTCGGATTTTATAGAAATATATATCCATTTTCTCTTTAGGGAAAAAAAAAATGGAATGTGACAGAGGGCTCCATGGTGCCTGAAAAGTCAATTAGGATAAAGCATTGCCCCTGGCTTTCCAGGTGGCTGCATCCCTTATTTCCAGCTAGGAAGGGATGCCCCTTACTTTTTATTCAATACAGCCATGCTGCCAGTGACTTCCACCAGTTCTGGAGCTGCCTCACAGAGGTGAGTGCAGGATGGATCCCAAGCATGAGCCCAATCCCAACTCACATCAGCTGCTTTGACGCAAACCTCTGCCCAGGGACAAGCTTTGGGTGAGCCCTGGCATGGGGGAGAGGAATCAGGGACTGACTCTCTGTGGCATCTCACAGAATCACAGAATGTTTTTTCTCTTGTTTGTTAAGCATTTTGTGAATGTGACCTGAACACTGCAAGATAAAGCTCAGGTGGGTAATTTTAATGCAATCTTGGAGGCTGGGAGAGAAAATTCAGGAGGTGTTGTAAGAAAGTGCTTCTATTTCACACTGTGTTGCAGCAGCTGAAATTAAATTCTGATTAATATTGTTCAAAAGCAGTAGTAAGTGACTGTCCTGACCTTTGATTGTCAGTGGTTTTTTAATACATGCCAGAGGTCAAACAAGTAAAAGACCAAGGAGATATGGCCTGGGGGCATGATGGAGAGAAAAAAGGGAAGGGGCATTAATGTAATATGTGTGGCATGTACATGCCTGCTATTTAACTACAGCTCCTGCCTGCCTCATACCCTCAGGCAGCCTGCAGCTAACTAATAACCCTGTCATCTGGAGAGAAAACACAACACTGATCATCACAGTTTCACAAATAAGTAATTTTAAATTAATTATATCACATCCTAATAGGACCAGCTCTGATTGTCTGCTATCTTATCTTGGATTACTTTATCAGCACTGAATATATTAATTTTGCAGATAAACCTGGGAGTGCTTGAGCAGCAGCTGATGCTGAGTGTCTCTCTGTGCCTGCATCTCCTTGACCTCCTGAAGTCCTAATGAACAGGGAAAGCCAGAGAATTTTCCCCTTTCCATTCATTTAGCATTGCATGATGCCATCCCACAGCTGCACAACTCCTCCACTGAGGTTATTACAGTCACCTCAGCTATGCCAGATTTTCTCAAGGTTCAACTCAAATGCAAACCTGGAGTTTGTGTCTCAGCTCTCCTATAGGCAGCTCTGCTCCAAGGCAGCTCCCTCAAACATTTTGCTACGCCCAGAGTCTGTTGGATGACAAAGCAGCCCCTTTATTTTGATATTCCAATGATATGAATGGCACTGGCAAGTTGGAGAGAGGAGAATTGTAGTAATGGTGAAGGACCAGAGTGGGCAGAGGGAGATCTTGGAAAGCTCTCAGCCTGCCTCTGTAACAGCTACCTGAGAAATGATCCTTCAAAATGCTCCTTTTGTCAGAAAGTGCCTCGGTGTTGAAACACACCAGGCTTACTGCATTTTCAGTCTTGGAAGAGAGCTGTAGCAGAATGGGAATATCAATGAATTGATGCAATTTCTTTTTCCTCGAAATTTCAATTTACAGGAAAGATGTTTGAAATCAAAATATTGGCGTGATTTTAATATAATCTTCCAGCAAAAAAACCTCGTGGTTTTGCCTTTTAAACAATAAAGGAGAAGCAAGGATATTCAAAGTATTGGTAACTCTCTTAACCAGCAAAATATTCCCCACCTGGCTACAAACTGGACACAAATTTCAGTTTTGGAACAAATGGGGACAAGTAACTGCTATCACAAACTGTGTAGGAGACACTACATTACAGCAACCCTTCAGGTCACTCTTTGAGTTCATGCAAGAAGGATTTTCTCCCTTCAAACCATTAATCACACCGCTGATGAGCTCCAACAGGAGCACAAGGTTAACTAACCCCTTTTGCAGACGTTTTTTCTTTGAAGAGAGAGAGAGTGGCAAAGCTCAAGAGGCAGTTCAGAAGGAGCTGCAAGAAACAGATTAGTATCTTCCCAGAAGTCATATTTTCACCCTAGGAAAATGAAACATTGCCCAATTAGCAATGTTTTATCACTTGTAGTATAAGAGATCTCCTCTCTCAACAGCTGTTTATAATTTTTCCAGTAAAAGTTACCTCTATTAGAGAGAACTGAACCTAATGACATAATTGGCATGTTCTGTTACATGTTTTCAAAAAGTTTGATCTGAATTCAAAGTTGGTGGGAGCAGGAGTTGAGGATCTGACACAGCTAGCCTGTTTCTAGTGAGGGCTCAGAAGGGCAGGGGTAGCAGGATGTTCTGCCTGGAGTGGGGGGGGAACAACTCGAACAATTCCCTGTTTGCAAAGCTATCAGCAGTGAAAGGAGAAAGGGGCTGGCATTCTGCTTTTGGTGTTGAATGATGCAGAAAACAGCCTGGCTCATCATTCCCAAAGATAAACATTCTGACACTGAGGTGAAGATGTGGCAGACCTGGTAAAGTACCTGATATAAAGGGACAAGCAAGTGATACTGCTTGATAACTTATCTAAAGATGCTGAGCTGACACAGCTAGCCTGGAGACATGACAGACAGAAAATCACTTTATGTATAAAAACCCAGTCGCACTTTCTAACAGCAGGGTCTTCTTAGAATCATAGAATGGTTTAGAATGGAAGGGACCATAAAGATCATCCAGTTCCAGCCCTCCTGCCATGGCCAGGGATACCTTCCACTAGACCAGGTTGCTCAAAGCCCCAACCTGGCCTTGAACACTTCCAGGGATGGGGCATCCATAACTTCCCTGGGCGCCCTGGGCCAGGGCTCACACCTTCTCACACCTTCCTTCTTGGAGTGTGTTTGGAGATCCTTCCCCGAGTGGGGACACCCCTCAAGGTTACTCCCTGAGGCTGAGTGAAAAAGATTTGCCTGCAGTCATTGGCACGGGTTAGTAACGTCAATCTCTGCTGAATAATTGGTTTTGCTTGCTGTAATATAATTGCTTCAATATCTGTTCAAAATAGTGTACAATACTAATAGTTATAGCTTCCTCTAATGTGCAGTAAATAATTTTGATTAAGATCTTTTAGTCTAGTCATTATAATTATTTATTTTTATATAAATATATTTGGCTCACTATCCTTTACCATGTGGGACAATGTTGTAAAAAGGTTCAATTACACCTATGTAATCCTTTAGCCATAAATCATTGGCAAATCTGGGGCTAAGACTGGATCCAGCAGCACCTGGACTCCCCTCTAGGAAGGAGTTTAGAAAGCCAAGGGGTTCTTTCTGTCCATCATGACTCAACAGAAGGGCTTCTCTAATAAACTTTAGCTGCAGCTCCCATTCTGCCCGTGGCAGCAGTATAATCAAAGCCAGAATGATGCAGCTCATGAACTCTCCACTCCACACTTGTGTCATACTGATTTTTGAGTTCATGGGAGACCCAGACAGCCAAAACTGGGAACCAAAATGGTGCTGGGAGCTGCAGTAACCCGTGTTCCATCTCATGTGGTCCCGCTGCCTTCCTGCATCAGGGGTAGAACTGAAAGAGGGATGTGTGACCCTCAGCCCTGACTCCTCTCGAGCTGCTGACATACGTAAGGGACAACTTGACAAATGGCTCCTCTGCAGAGTGTGCTGAGGAACCACAGGGTCCAGACAGATGCTTTATGTCCTGTGCAGTAAGAGCCATACATTTGCCAGGGGACTAATTTAAAACATATGTTTTTACTCATCCACTCCACACAGGCACAGTGGTCTTGTCTGTAGCATCACAGAGGGTATTTTTCATTATTCTCCTCCCTGGGCCACAAAGTTTTCATGTGCTTTTATCTTTTTTTTTTTTTTTTCAGTATAGGATTCTTGTCATATCATTTGTGGCTGAGACAGATCTACCCAAGGAAGCAGAGCGAGTTTTATTCTTGCAGCTTGAATGTAGGCTCTCTATTGAAATCTCTGTGATCTTATGAAGAGGCTGAGGGCAAGATGTGCATCACTGCTGCTCTGGACTGTCGCTGGTGGCATGATATGGTGCCTCTCAGGAGGACTCTGAGCACATCACTGGTGATGCCTGTGTCTCTGGCTCTTTTCAGAAAATGGGTTTTCTTCCCCCACTGGGTCTCAGGTTGTTGCACTGCACCACTGCTGGCTGGCCCCAGGTGCTCCTGGGGAAGTCCTGTTCAGCAGGAGGGAACTGTGGTGTGTCACCTTGTGTAGGGGACTGACTTCAACCTGCCCCCAAGCTAAGCAACAGGCAGGTCTATTTTAATGGTTTTCTACAAAATGCTGCATGCAATCCCTCGGTTCATGAACTTCCCTGAAAACAGTGACTATATTTGGATCTTCTTGTAATAGAGGGAGGCTTTTGTGGCTGGACTAAGGAAGAGGCCTGCTCCTAACCCTCAGTGGAAAATACTTTGGGAAGACTGCTCACAGGAGACATCCTGGTAGCTCAGACGTGGGTAGTGTCATAAATAAATGGCAGTTAATTTGAGAAGGGGAAAGATGAGATGAGAAAGTGTAAGGAATAATAATCAGAAGTTAAAAATCCCCAAGGAAAATATCAAGTCAATGTTTAAGGTCAGAGTAATTCTATTTTTCAAGCCAAATCATTGCCTTTATTAAGAATAAAAAGAAGTGATAATGTAAATGTCTTGATATTGTGTTTTCATTTCAGGCTTGGTATAAATACTTGTATAAATCACTGCCATTCAAATCCCTCCTGTATAGATCAGACCCATCTTTTCCACATTGTTTCTGTGCTTTTTCCATTTCTATCACATCAGCCCATTCCGACCTTGAGCAAGTCTCCCCCTGTATCTCTGTTCCCGTTCTGTAAAATGTGGGCGATAGCAAAGCAAGCCTGCAAGGAAAAAATGCCCTGGAAGTACAATTTCTTAGTGGGTGCTATGAACATAGCTCAAGGAAATAAGCTCTCAAACACAAGGTGAATTCAGGTTTCAAAAGAGCTTTGATGACAAGTCGATCTAAAATTTCTGTTGCACTTGCCCTTGGCTTTTTGGGGTGTTTGGAAATCCTGTTCCAGTGAAGGACCCTGGGGCAATAGGCAATGCAGTGTGGCTGAGGGCTTGCATGTGCTGGTTCCCATCAGTGCCTTTACTGTGCAGGGCTGTCTGCCAGTCAAAGGCTCCCCTCTTCCAAGCTGCAATTAACTTCATGTCGTTCAGAAATGCCTGCTCTGCATGCATCTGCTGCTTCACCTCTCATGTTTAGCCTAATGAGGACAGAGCCCACACATCTTGTTAAATGTTTGCTGTAGTGTTCACTGTCACATTCTTGGAGAGGCTTGGGGGAAAAAAAAAACAAACGCAAAAAATTAAGGCCAAGATCACCAGGTACCCTGAATTTATTATTGTATTTGTTAAGAAAAGGGGATCTTAACTTCATGGAGATGCTGGGAATACTACAGCACATCCTGGAGGTGTGAAGGTGATTGGATATGAAGGTGATTGGAACTAGGAGCAAGCATGAATACAGCAAAGGAAGCTCTGCTTGCCATTCCTGATAAAGTTCTGTGGTGAAATGACTGGGCTGGGACATGAGGGGAATACAGTGGCCATTGTCCACTTCAGGAGGATTGTCAGCCAGAATAGCCTCATGCAGAAGCCAAAGAGGTGTGGGCAGGCTGAGCAGAATGAGAGGTGGTTCAAAAACTGGCTGAGTGGCTGGACCCCAAGGCTGGTGGCCCAAAGTGGCACCAAGTCTATCAGAGATCAGGACCAGCAGTGAAGCCCAAAGCAAGGGGAAGTGAAGTCCGACAGGTGGAGGGAGGTGATCCTTCCCCTCGGCTGTGTCCTGATTCCTCCCTTGTGTGTCTGCCATCCACAATATTCCCTGAGATCAGGTGCTACCCTGCCATGTGTCCCTTCAGTCTGAGCTCTGCCCCAAGAACTGGGGCTGCTGAGTGGTGGAAAGAAGGCAGTGGGGCAGGAAGAAGGGGAGGATGGCAGCAGCAAGGATGCCTTTCAGCTGCCTCTGGCTGTGTAGAGGTGATGTGTGGCCAGTGGGGTGAGCTGGTGTGGGGCAGAGGGAGACAGGGTGTAGCAGTGCCCCTCAGGGAACACAGAGGATTGGGAAGCCACCAGGAATACCAGCATAGCTTTGGTGGTGGTGCTGGGAGGAAACCTGTCAGGTGGGTCAGAGAGCCCCAGGGGGCAGAGGGTCCCAGCTCTGCCATGCCAGGTTACTGGTGCTGGGTGGCAGCTCCTCAGAGACCTTTTCTGCTGGGGGCTGCTCTCTAAGCACAGCCTGGTTTCTGCAGGATGATTCCAAGCAAAGGGCACTGACTGCCCTGTCTGAAAATGGTGGGAGTCTTGCTGCTCACCGTTTGAATTTTGGTAAAAAAGGCAGGGTGGGGTCTTTTCACTTGAACCAACACATCTGCAGAACTGAAGATGGTGCTGCTGCCCTTTGCCCAGAGGAAGTCAGTGCCCATCATGCTGCAGCAGGAGAGAGAGAAATCCTTGGGATCCTTCAAGAGTGTTGAGCACTCCAGGGGCTGCCTGCTTCAGTTCTGTCCTCAGAACTGGGCAGATGGGTCCCTGCTCCCCAGCTGAAGCTGTGAGGAGCTGTGTTCACTTGTCCCCTGAGTGTTGTCATGCAAGGGTGGACAGATGGAGGACATCTGGAAAAGTGAGGGCATCCACTGGACACGGTTCTGTGGGGACACACAGCTTGGAGGAGGGCAGGCAAGGGCTGCCCTGGTCATGTGCCATGCTGTGGTCATGTGCCAGCTCTCAGGAGCCTCCAGGCCACAGCCATGGTTCCAGCTGCTGGCTCCCTGCCCATCCTGCTGCATGGTGCAGCCCACGGCAGGGCAAAGCTGGGAGCACTGCCTGATTGTCTCCACTGATGGGTTCTTGCTCTCCTTTCTTTGCAGCAGGAGGGATCAGCAGCAGGAGTAGGAAGAAGGGGCTGCCCTGGACCTTTGCTCTTTGGTGGAGCCCGGCCACTGCCCAGGCTGCCAGAGATGAACTTCCACATGCGATGGTTTAAAACGTTCCCCTCAAATGATGGGGACTATCTATCCCCACTATTGATTACACAGAACTGCAACTGGAATATTTCATTCAATTTGCACAGAATGACTCAACTGAATGGTCTGCTGTCTGCAGAAATGTAATTTTAGAAAGGAGCTTAAAGCACCTGAGCTCTTGTGAACTGTGCTAGGTTCTTTGCCCTTGATGAGAATAGTAATGCTCCACACCTGAAATGAACCATTGTCAGGGTGCACTGGCTTGTTAATATTCCCAGACACTGGCAATGAGAAGAGGAGCACTGTAAATATCACTTTTTCCTGCCTTTGTGACTCCAATTCAGACAGGCCAGAAGGGAATAAAGTCTAACAGAAGCAGAGATATGAGGGTGCTGAGAGCTGAGGATCTCAAAACTCCAGGCTTGAGTTTTTGTGCGGCCACTCAAGCCAGTGCCGGTGGAATACAAAATGCAGATGTTCTGATTTTCTGTCATTTTTTACCCTTTGTGCGTTTTGTATGAGGGACTTTGCAAACAAGAGGCGAGGGAGAGAGACTCTGGCACAAAGGTGGAAAATTGGTGTGTGAATCTGGCTTTCCATTGAGAAATGGAAAATGGCTGTTGCCCATGGCAGGCACCCAGGGAGATGCACCTGGCACAGGATTAGGAGACAGGTACACTGCACAGGGTGAGACAGGGTATCTGTGAGACTTTGAATAAGATACAGAAGCCAATGATGGGTGGAGCAGTTGCAGAGGGAGACCTTCACAGGAGCATTCTGCACAATATTACATGTGGAAAGAGGGGAAAAGAGAAACAGGATTGTTTTTCTTTTAGATCCAAGGTTTCTGGGTTCCTTTTGGTCTTCCCATCTGGGGGCCTACTGAAACCTCTGTGTCTGAACATGGAGAGATTTTCACTGAAATGCTGCACCTTTTAAGCAGCCTTATACTTACAGGCCTGGTACAAAGCACAGACATAGCAGACTTTGAGATTGGCCATAGTAACCACACAAGATACAAAGAGTTTTTAAATCCCAGTAGTCCAGTGGATAATAATGCTGGAGGCAGGTTCATGCTGTAATTTGTATTCAAAGCCTGAACATTAAAGAGAGACTATTTCTAGCACCTGAAATTCAGAACAGGTCCACTATTCACAGCTGGAAGTTAACAAATAGGTGTGATCTCTTATCAGTTTAATATTTGAAATGAGACACTTGAAGGTTTAATTTTCTCCAAATAACACAAAGCAATCTATGGGAGGAAGAGCAAATTGCAAAAAGCGAGTAAGAAGAGATTGTTCACTCTTTATTATAACTCAGGAAAGTGAGAAACACATGGTATTATTAATCACAATAAATGAAACTAAGAACATCTGCACACAACATATAATTAAACTGTACACCTCCTTGCCACAGGATGTTTTGGATAGAAGCAAGAATGGGCAGAAGAAGTAATTAGATAGAATCAGTATAAAGGTCTCTCATGGGCCATTAAGCTCTGGGAAGCAAGAACAGCCTCCAGAAGACTGAACTAGTGACGGTCAGCAGATAGAGAGCACACCAGGGGAAGGAGCATGCTATGCTTATCCCATTTCTCATGCTCTTTTCCTAAACACCTTTCACTGTTCAGCCTCAGAGACAGAATGCTGAGCTAAATGAACCTTTGGGATGACCCCGTGTGGCTATTCTCATGAATTATCCAAGGCACAGTTTATACATGCTAGAGGATGCAATTCGCATTCACGAAGAGCACCGGCTTACGGCTCTGCAAATTCTGCTGGGTATTTACAGGGAGAATTTAAGCAGAACCTAAGTGGCTGAGTTCATGCATTCATGTGATCCCATTTCGCCCTATCTGAAATTGCACACTGCCTTTGTTCGGCTGCTTTTTGGCTTGGGTGCACTTTTATATGCAATTAGTCAAACATCCTCCCCTGCCATATCTGCCCTGTTGCGAACAATTAGCGCTGCATGAGGGAATACATTCCGGAGCTCGGATCCCGGGGATTCCTGTCAATTTACATTGACAGTGTGCTTACAAGGAAGGAGCTGACAGTCCTGCTGGAATTAAGTGTTAGCAGCCACAGAGGCAGCCACACACCAGCCCACAGATGGTCCAATTCTTGCTCACATTTTCAGCTTTGCCCGCCTTGAGCATCCTTTTGTTTTTATACACGTTATGCAAGATACTGAATGTGTTTGAGTGTCCAGAAATGCATTTCTTAATGTTTCAGCCACAACAGGGATATTTTAATGTGCAGCCCATGGGAAGAAAATAATCAGGTTGTTACATACAGGACATTTTGTTCTTGCCAGAGAAGAGGGGACCAGCTGTCAGGAGGCTGACCTGATGCAGTTCCAAGAGTGGCCAAATTGCCTGAGTGCCAACTCCACTTAAAGAAGGGACAACTTGACTTAGCAAGAGAGATCAATTTGCTCTTGACAGCAGTTCTCCAAAAAGATCTTTCTTTGTGATGATGAGTTTTTCTGCACGTTAAAATCTGCTCATGAGCAGCTGGGTATCTTACAAACCCTTGTAGAACTACTTATGAAAAAAAAA
>VYXF01002414.1:567701-583485 GCA_013397295.1 Polioptila caerulea
TCCAACAGAAGGTGAAAGAATAACACTCCTTTTTTTTTTTTTTTTGTTACACTTTGCACTGCAACCTATGACACTCCCCCAGTTATCTTTATGTTGCAATGGTTGCAGTAACCAACGTTCCTGTTAAAAAAAGAAAATTAATTTCATCTTACCACTGTGGCATTCCTCATTTGTTCTATTTAAATATAAAATATTTGTTTTGTGCCATATAATTCAGCCATACAGATTTTGAAAGTCAATAAATGGTCTGAGATACTCAAATTCCTACAGCACAGAAAACCATTTATGTTTACAGTGAGTATATTCACGGCAGTAGGAGCAGTGATGCACCCCACAAGAAACTGCTTGTTTCACTTATCTCTGTCCAGCAAATATGCAGAGATTTCAGGGAAATCTTGAAGACCAAAATCTTGGCACTAGGGAGAATGAGAACTTCACTATTTAGTGCAAACAGAATACTAAGGGTGAAGAGGGAAAATACTAAAATTTTTCATTATGCCTAATGACCCCCTCTGGATTCAAAATTTGGATATCCTGTCCAAGATGCCTAGAAAACACCTTATTCCCTTCAAGGCCGACCAGATGAGATTGTTGAGATGTATATGAAGTAACCTTTTCACTCTTTGTTCTGGGATTAGCAGTAGCATATGGGGCAGTGTTTTCAGAAGTTCTTTGAATAAGGCTTAGTGAACTGCACATGGAGAGCAGCATCCTTTTGTACCTGGATGTGAGTTATGATTGCTTTTTTATGTGTTTTCTGCTCCAGGCTTTATAGTGCTGCTGGATACGAAGGCTTGCAAGGTTTCAAAAAATGCTTATTTTTATCAAATGTAGAACTACATCTGTGTTTTGTTTAGTTTAGGGGCTTGGGTTGGGGTTTTTTGCTATTATGTGTTTTAGCCAGTGGGGAGAGAGTAAAGGGAGAGAACCAGCAGCTTGCTGGCTTCTCTCTCAAAATGAATGCATATCTGACTGCTTTATAGAGGGTAACGTATCCACTTTGCTGTCATAGATCACATTCTTCAGTGACTGCAACCTAAACAAAATATAAACCCAAATATTGCCACAAAAGGATGTTTTTTCCCATAGCTTTTGAGTTTTCAGTATGAAATGTATAATTTCATAATTGAGTATGTTCATTTTTGTCTAAGAGACTAAACAACTTTCAGATTTATCTCAGGACTTTGGTATTTGTAGAAGAAAATGGGTGTGGCAATGTGATGTCAGACCTGGTATCTTTCAAGCATATTTCTTTGTTGTTTTCTTCAGAAACTGGTGGATCATTTCCATGAAAATAAGCATGTAATCATTCCTAACACAGCTTTCCTTCTCATCAGAGTCAAATTTTATAGAGAGCAAGAAATTTATGCAAGACATAAGCATAAACACTATAATGTGAATTGGTTTTAACAGATTTCCTCCTTTTGCAGTTAGAACAGGACTGAATATTATTTCTCCTACAAAGACTGTAGACTGGTCAAGTATTTCTTCTGTCGTGCATAAAAAACCTTTTATTTTACTGGTGTCAATGCACCAGCCTTTAACTTTCCAATCTATAATTCTAGGCAATTGAGCATGGTGTGAAGCACTTTACATGGAAATGCTCACTGGGGGATTCTCTGAGCTGGCAGCAGACTCTCAGACTTCCTTGGTGCCTGCAATGGCAGTGTCCACTGTGACTGTGCTTTTCACAGCTGGAGTCCTTCCCTCAGATCCCTGAAAAGGTTAACCATCATCACAGGAAAGTAATAGGAAATTAATTATTGCAAGTCTCTGATAAACAAAGCTGGCAGGAAACTTTTGGGGAGCTGTCAGGGCCAGTCTAAACACCAAGAGAATTCAGCCAGGGGAGACTCAGTCTCAGGGCATTAAGCAGTTCAGCTTCTCAGAATGCAGGGACTCTTCTACTTCAGAATTATTGACTACAATTGCACCTGAACACCAAGTAATAAGAGCTCGAAATGACTCCAGAATGATTATCACAGATGGATATGTAATGTAACAGCCAGAGGTGATAAAGATATTGCAGAGGCTGAAAAGAAAGGAGCTCAGATCAGAAGTCCTAGGATGCTCATTTGCTCTGCTGCTAGAAAGAACAGAAGCCACTTTGCATTTCTCCTTTTCCAAAGCCATCCTAGACGTTGCTTGATCAGAGTTGAAGTGAAAGTAGTGCTGATGCAAGTTAGAAGCACTTTGGATGATGGTTAGGAAAAATGTTAGGGCTATGAACTCTAAAACTCCTAAAAGATCCAAAGTAGAAGCCCAATTCAGCAACCGCTAAAACCTTAAATGAAGGTATCATTCAATAGTTTTGCAGTACAGTGCAAGAATGACAATGATGAGATAAGAGGCAGATATGGGTGACAGTCTAGGAACTAAATCTACTCTAATCTACTTGAGTGTAAATCCACTTACTTCAGCTGCATAGCTCCTGGGACTGATTCCAGGGTAAGAAAACAGAATTTCACCCCACTGTACTCTTTTGTTGTTGTGTCTTTTTCTTTACGATTTTTTACCTTGTAGTCACAGCAGATAAGGTGAAACTGTAAATTGTATATTCTCAGAATTGTATATTCCCAAGGACTTTTCTGTTTGTAAAGCTGGAATGTGATCAAGCGTAGGAGGTACAGTCGAGATAACCTGTGCCAGTACAAACAAGAGCAAACAGAGCGCTGAAAGATTTCAATAATGATCCTTTAACTGCTGGGGCCAAAGGCAAATCCCCATGAATTACAAAGGACTTGTGATCTTGTTTCCAGCAGGTGCCTAAAGAGGTTATGCCAATCCTGCCTTTGCTTGGATAGCAGTGAGAATAAACAGGCTTGTGAAGGGACCAGGAAAAGAAAGCCTCTTTCTACCAGGATTATTAAACAGTTCCTCCTCCTTCTTTTGTGCACGCTGGTTTTAGGTGTAGAATCAACACACTGCAGGTTTTGTGTGGCCCCAGAAGCAATGGCTGGGATGTTTGCAGCTCTGCCACAGCCAAGGGCTGCTGAAGGGAGCAGAGAGTTGGGATGTCTGGGATGGGAAGAGGACATGGATGCAACATCAGTGCCCCTCCTCAGAGAACAATTTGTCAGATAATTGTAATCATGCTTCAGGATATATTCTGAATAGCCCATAAATTCTTATGAATCAAGTTGCCTTAGTCAGCACTGCAGCTTGTTAGCATTAAATTACCATGGTATATAATCCAGAAGGTAAAACCTCTAAATCTTTTGAAAGGTTTGTTCTTCTGACTAGTAATTTAACAATCTTGTAAGAAGCTGAGATATAAGAGCTTTCTGGCAGAGAAATAGAGAAAAGGCAATGAAAAAAGTGTCATGTACTCATCTGAATCAAATGTAGTGCCTAAGTTACATTTCTAATGAATTATGAAAGGTGAGATGATTTCTCTCATTTTCCTTTAAACTAAACTGGGATCAGACATTGTGATTAAATCTGTGTTGAGCCTTACTCCCTTGCATGATTTTTTTTTGGTGTGTGTGTGATATATATTTTGCAGGATAAAATATATATAAAATCAGGATTTTAATGTACTGCATGTGCTTTGCTGCATTTGTTTTCCCTGTCCTGTCCATGCTTATGGAGATGACAGAATGATTATCAGTATTTGATGAATGTCTTCATTTTAGTGCTCCCTTACATATCTCTTGGGCTTTGCTGTGTTTGGGTTTCTCACTGTTTTTGCAAATCATAACCTAAAAGCTTGACACAAAGCCCAAATAAATAAATAAGTGTATTTCTTTGGCCTTGAATGACTGAAGAGGCAGACAACATGCTAACTCAGTACAGAGGCTGGGTCAGGCAGCTTTTAGTTTTGCTTTTCCTATGCTGATATTTTTCCTCTGGGAACTCTGTAAATGTTGCCTAGAAACACCTGTGCCTCAGAAACATCTGAAGCACAGCAAAATAGCCATAGAATCAGGTACGTGGAAAAGCCCATCTGTTCCCACCAAACTAAATTTGAGGAGACAATTGCCACATATTTGTACTAATCTAAACTCTCTTTGACCATTTTTTTCTTCAAAGGTGTTTAACTATGTCTTGCATCACCCCTAAATTAACCAGTCAGCCTTAAAAATGTAATAAGTGCAGTGCATTAATATAATATTCTGTTCCTTCCTGAATAGGTATAAGTAAAGGTTTTAATTACTAAAATTATGCAGTTACAAAAATGATTTAATGAAATTATTCTTCCCATTTGCATTCAGGGACTGTCTGTATGATGAGGTGTGGTAAATGGCACCGAACTGTGCTGGAATAATTCCCAGTGCTGTGACTCTACCCGAGGACTCAGCACCTCAGTGGTTTCAGCTCCCAGAAAAATCAAACCACGAGGAAGTGCTCTGAGTGCATTGTAAGGAGGGCTGAACATAATGTATGGCTTTTGAAATCACTCTCCTTTCAGTTTTATTGATGGACTTAAGGTCTTGGCATGGATTAAATGACTTCACGGTCATAATCCAAAGGGAAATGTCTGTGCTTTCAGTGAAGTCCCTGCTGTAATATCTTTAGCCATGACTGGTGCAGAACGTGTGCCTTGAAGGAGAAGGATTCTGGATGATGCCTTAATTAATGTGCATCCTCTCTAATCTGCAATGATGTCTGTTTATTTCAAAACTAATTACTTCATTATGCTTTCCTCTGCTAAAAAATCTTTGGTGCCTGAATGAGACTGCAAACTCTTTGGGGCAAAGACCACATATAATGAGATAACGTTGTGTTTGCTAAATAATGTAAAAGGAAGGAAGCTTCTGAATAAAATATACGCTGAAGTTTTGTAACTCTGGTTATAGGTAAAATTTCACAATTTATCCTGCATTTGCAGTCATAAATAATCCTTTTCCTCAGATTTATAAATAAATCATCAGCTGAAATACAACCTGCTACCCAAACAGTCTCAAACGTTACAAAAATAATTTCTGACTTGACTATGATGGACTGAACAAGAACTCCTGGATTCCAATCAGTTCCAACAAAATTTCACAGTCCCCCCTTTTTCTTCATAATCTTTATGTAAGGAAAGAGCTGCAATATCCTTCAAGACTACTCCAAAGGCATTTTTTTCCTAAAAGTTACAGGTGTAACTTTCTAATCTTGAACACCCATCCCAAACAAATCTAGTCTGGACCCTTCTGTTACAGGTAAAGCTAAGTGCTCAGCTGTGCTGATCACTGCCTGCCAGTATTTATAATGGGCAAAAAGAAAACAGACTTTTACACAGTTTTAGTGTTTCAGAAGGACCAGTTTCCCACAGATGAAGAGAGTGATAGTGAGAAAAAAACTCAGAAGGAGCAAATGTGGTGGAGAACTGTGATCTCTTTCAAGAAGAGCTCATTAAACAGCCAAAAAGCTGTGATTCCAGTGCCAAGAAAGATGACAGCATTGCCTGAAAGCCAGATTCTGAATAAAAAACAACAACAACAAAAAAGGAAGCAGTAATTAGGAATAAGCAGTGATATACAATCAATAAATAAAGGCAACATATAATGATCAATTATAGATAAGAATTTATGAAGTGTGGGGAATGGAGGAGGGGCAAAAGGACATGACAGCAAAATCTCTCTGTTCCTTTCAGACTGGGCACAAGGCAGTTTGGGCTTTTCTTTAGGGGCAGAACAGCCCAGCATTAGGACTGGTGTCTGCCCTCATCAGCATGGAGAAATCCCTTTGAGAAAAGGGCTAAGAACTTCTCAATGGTGACACCAAGCCTGAAGTTTGTAGCTCCAAAGAAGAGAAGGAACCATCTCTTAAGGGAGGAGGAATGTCTGTTTCTTCCTGCCCTTTCTTGTGAGGACCGAGCAAAGCCTTTTCCACCCCAGCACAAGCTTCTCCCTCCCTGCACAGGAGCTCAGCAGAGCCAAGCTGCTGGCAGTGGCTGGCAAAGGTGGGGACTCAAAACCCTCCTCTCCTTGCTGCTCCCAATGCAGGAGTGAGCTCATCCAAGGGCTTCTCTGCCCAGCAGTNCCCACCCCAGCACAGGCTTCTCCCTCCCTGCACAGGGGCTCAGCCAAGAGCTGTGGGAGTGAGCTCAGCCAAGGGCTTCTCTGCCCAGCAGTGCTTCCCCTTCAGTGCCACAGCAGTGGTGAGCACAGAGGTGGCTTGAGCAGGCCCAGATCACACGGGCCACCAGCTCAGGCATGCCCCTGTCACCAAACAGAATCACAGAATCATGGAATGATCATCTAGACCATCTCGGTGTCCTGCCCCTGCTCAGCCTTCTCGGTGCCAGGTGGCCCTGGAGCTGCTCAAAGAAGCTCCTTTTTAATACTCTCAGTGTGAGAAATTAGCAGACCTCGCTCTTACCTTAGAGAATCTTGTGAAGTGCTTCAAATGTGCTCTTGAAGCATTGTCATGAGAAAAAGTACAGCTATAGAGGGGCTCCAAAGGAGGGTAAGGGAAAATCTAAGTGAAAAAAAAACCTCTGAGAAATCATTGTTTGTGAGCTGAAGCTGACAAATTCAATTTGGATAGCTGGAAATCTTATTCTCACATGGAAAGCAACCGAGTGTTTGAACAAACTAACACGAGTAAACTGGATGTCCTGGAAAGTTTGGTTTAACCAGACACTGATGAGCTTCAGCAAACAAAATATATTGGGGCAACTGAGAGAAACAGAGAGGTCAGGGGCACATGGAAGTTCTGAGCTGATGAAGTTGTAATTAGCATTAGATTCTGAAAACCTGTCATGTGAAGTTCTTGCCATCTCACCATCACACATTGTCCCATCCATGTATTTAATACCTGATGCTTTATTGCACCAAAAATGTGTTGGCATTGTTATACCAAAAAAAGTTAGTTTATGTTTAAGTTTGTGTTTTACACTTTAAACAAAACAATCATGTATAAATAATATAGCCTTAACACCGAAGTACAAAGAAGGGCAAAGATATAAATGGCACTAAACTTCATAAAAAGGAATAATTAATATTATGACAATTAATCTGTTGAGGAAGACTAAACCTTGCTCGATTTGCTTTTCATTAACAAGCATGAAGAATTAGATGATTCCCATGGGGATCTAAATACCTGAAAGTCATCTTATGCATGACAAAAAAGGCAGAATTCCTTTCTCTGTACAGCTGGGCTGGGTTTCAGCCATTGCTCTGGGGAGCTGTTGTCCCTGGTGGATGCAGTAGACCTTTTGCAGAAAAGGCAGGGACATGAAGAAAAGAGGAAAGCAGCAGCATTTCAGAGATCTTTCCAACCCATGCTGTTGCCACTTGCAACACAGTGTCCCTGGCAGGCTGCTGCCTTCTCCTTCTCCAGACCATGTAGGGTTTGCTCTCACTCCCACATTTTCTGTTCCCAAGCAGATTATCACTGGGTAACTCAACCCAGTTCTGACTATTTCCTTTCTCCTCACCCTCTTCTCCCACCTTCTGTTGCTCCCCACCCACAGCTTTCCCTCTGTGGACCAGAGAGGGCAGGGCCAACCACCAAAGTCACAACCTTCAGGGATGGCTGGACTTCTCCTGACCTTCTTGCACCCCTCCTCTTAGGAACTGCTGATGGCATTTAAAATTTTTTGTCTGTTTGGGGTTTAGTTTTGTTTAGAGTTTCTTTTGCTCAAGGAGAATAGCTAATCGAACCTAATCTAGTTTAGTCTTCCATTCAAGCTAATCCTCTTGTTACTATGAATTTCAGGGTGGCAACAGCAAGCAGGAATGGTGATCATGTATTTTCCAGACAGCTTTAGATTTGTTATTATCTCACCCGATAAGAACAGATATTAAACTACAAAAATGCATCAGCAGAAAGGAAGTAAAGGATCACATACAGAGAGAAACCTGACCAAACGTGTACTGAGAGCCAGATGAACAGCTGATACAATTGGCACAACTCAGTGGTAATGTGGCTACAGCAGAAGAGAGTTATTTTTGTGTCTGTGTGAAAAAGGTAGAAAATAAACATGGAAATTAAAGATGAGAACAGCTCAAATCCAAATCTCTGCATCTTCAAGATCTGCTCATATCAAATTCGGTCTAGGATCTTTCTTTCTGCTCCCTTTCTTCTGGCTGCACTAATTCACACTGTATGGCTGTTGCTTCACATCGTGGACTTTTGGAACAGTTTTGGAGCCTGATACCGTGGTTTTTAGTATGTGCATCAGAACAGATGTCAGAGGAAGTTCCAAAAATTCTAGTGTAACACTGATAGAACTATCCTCTTGAAGCTTTTCCATGGTTTTGCTATGAAATGAAGTTAATGCAAATTACTGTATGCCTATCAAGAAACATAAAAAATGTGTAGCCATGGAATACATAAGATGCATGTAAATGAATTCTTAATTCTCTGAATTCATATTTGACCATATGTTATGAAGCTAAGGTTTTGCATGGCATTTAGTTAGGACTCAATATAAAAAATCTCAACATCTTAGGAATTCATTATGCAGTGCTATAAAATTGTGACATTTTAACTTTTTCTGTTATTCTACCTTTAGGATTGTAAAGGTACAGATATTTGCACTGGAAGGGTTCTCAAGCAGCTGCTCTATTTTTGTCACAGCTTTTCAAAGAATATATTTGAACACATCTGCTTCAGCTCTCTCATTCTCTTCTCTCATGAGGACTCTGCTGTGATTCCTTATTCTTCTTTCCTTGTGTCCTCAAGGAATACATAAAGCTGCTCTCCATGCAAGGGAAAAGGGAGTGCACAATTTTTTACTTTTCTACATGCCTTAGTTAAATGCTTCTAGGCAAACATACTCTGTCTACACCAACTCTGCAGAGACATCAGATGCAAGGGCCAGAACCCAAGGGCTGTGGAGGCCGATTTCTTCTGCACCTGAGTGGAAAGCTCAGCTTCTCTGTTTGGACAGAGGAAGGCACATCCCTTCTGATTTGAAAGACATTTTGCTTATCAGAAGCATTGTGAAAGCATCTATTAATCCAGCATACAGAGGTACACCCCTACCAAACAAGCCACAAGATCCCTGCTGCCAGGGCTGAGTCCACAGCCTGAAACACAACCACAAACTCCTGGGAATTTTTGCTAAGAGACAGTGAAGTGCCTTTGACTTAAACTGCAGCTGAGCTGGGGTCTGGAGGCTGCAATTTTGAATGTAAGTGCCATTTGGGGGAGCTGAGCCTGAAGGACTTGCTTGTAGAGTTAAGTTCAGGCAGTGATGGGAAGGAATTTGTGTCTCACTGTCCCTGTGCAGTTCCCTGTGCCAGGGGCTGTGCTGCCCACTCCAAAGGCACCGTGGGACTCAGGTCTGCTTCTGCCAGACTGATGAAAAGGTCAGAAAGTGGGATTTGGGAACTTTTCCAGGAGGTAAATGGATGGAGCTGAGTACCTTAATTTAAACAGACCAGTGAGTAATGAACTTGTAAGCTGGAGGTGAAAGACACCGGGGTCCTCTTATGCAGAACTTCAGGTATCAAAATGCAAAGGAAATGGACTGTGCCAAGTGCACTGTGGGCATAGGGAAATTCATCCTGAGTTTATACTTAAGGGTGATGAATACCATTCAGGGCTTAGAATGGTGTTGCAAATCAAACACCACATATTGCATTTTGTGTTTTCGAGCCTCTTCTGGTCTGGGGGGATGAAATGAAAAGCACTCATAACTGATTTAAATTGTTTCAGCTCCTGGAATGGTTTCATTTTACTTTCTTCTGCTGGAAATTACTGTTTACTGGAAAGCAAGGGGCAAATGTAGTCACAGGACTAGTGGCAAGTTCAATTTGGCTGTAATCAGAGGAGTACAAAAATCTCCATGTGTTCAACTGAAGAATTGCCCTCCCAGTAAGTATGATTAGGTCCAGTTCTCCAATTAGCCAGATATCATTTATTTCTGTGATGTCCTCTAAACTATGTTGATGGAAATAAAAATAAAGCATGGTTTTCTGTTAACTAGAACTTTTCATTAGTTATGTAGGTCAGTAGGAAACAAAAAAGTAGTTCAAACTCCGTCCTCCCTACACTGCCAGTTTTTCTAATGAAATGTAATTAGCACTAATTGGTAAAACTACACTGATGGCTGGTTATTAATGTTTGTGTATTGGTCCCAGATGTGAGTTTACGGCTGTCAGTACTAATGGCTCAGTGAAGGAAAAAGAATTCTCCTTTCATATTCCTGTCATTTTCTTCAGGGTGCCCCCTGCTCCCTTCAAACAAGAGTGATTATGTTTAGGGAAGAGAAAGGTTCTTCTTAAATCCTGACTTTGTGAGAAAATGAATGCCTTCAGCTCTCCTTTGAATTTGGTAAGATTTGAAAGGAGCCAGCACTATTTAGCATCTGCAGAATCAGGACTCTACAATTTCAGGGCTGCTTTTCTTGAGCCATCCTAACTGTTAGTGGTTCAGAATTAATCAAAATAATTATCCTTCTAATGGCTTACCTGTTTTTGAAAGCACAATTATGAGGGAAGCCTCTCTTATAAGCAATCACCCTAAAGTATTCTGTTTAGAATAATTGCTTTCCTGCAATCTCTGCAATTACTGCATGTCCAGCCATCACCCTCTTCAGGCTGAGGCAGGTGAGAGAGCTGGCCTTTCTAGACATGCATGGAGGGAAATGATAAAATCAAGGTTTCCAGTGCAAATCTCCCCAGAGATGTGTAGAGGGTCAGTCTCCTGCAGAATCAAGTGAAGGCAATGTCATGGTGAAGAGGAGGGTCTCCAGGAGCACCTCTGGGGGACCAGAGCCCATATAGGAATAGACTGGAAAGCACTCAGGAACCCATTAATTCCTGGATATTACCAGTCAGACATGTCACCACCAACACCTAAGAAGAGAAAACCTTTCTTTGCAAAGCATCTGTTTATTCTTACACGGTTTAATAACGGGCACCTCCCCAGGGTTACCCATGAGCACCTTATTTTTGTGAAATATTAGCTCATTAATATTTCTAAGTTCAAAGTGAAATACGGCGTACTCCAGGTATGAAGGGAGTGACTGAATGCCTTATCTCATCTATAAGGGAGTTCAACAAATGAGTTTTTACCTGAAAATGCTTGAAAGCTTGAGCCTGTTAAGAGTAAAAGCAATACAGCATATCTCAGGCTATTATCTTTCATAAGGACACAACAAGGTCATTATGAATCTTAGCCCTGAACAGTTTTATGCCTTCCAAGGCATTCAGAACTCCCTTTAGCAACTCCCTGCATTTTGTTAGTTGATGCTTGAGCTCTTTTTCTTAATTTTGTGTGTAGAATTGTGTTTACACCAATAAATACCTGTGAGCTCGAGGCAACAGCTCTTCCTTGTGGCCAGTGAAATGGGAAGCTGGTCTGTGGCCAGGAGGTCTGGAGGATGTTTTGCAACAATATGTACTTACAGTCTGGATTGATGTTCTGCAGCCAAATCTCAATGCCAGACATTGCCATTTTATGTTTTAAAATAATTAATTGCAGACTTCTGTGTTAAGCTCTTCTTTTCCCCATGGACTGACCACCCCTTTACTCATTCAACTGCCCCTAACATGCCCTGGTGTCTTTTTTTCACAGTCTCACACTGCCACAGATAAATTCTCTTTTTACCCTCAGCTACAATCCTCACCACTTCCTTTTCACCCTTTCTGGAGTCCAATTTAGGGCTGAAACTTCCCTACCCAACAGCCACATCATCAGAACAATTCCTTCCAGCCTTGGTTTTGAGCGGGTGAAACATGGAGAAGGAATATCTTAATGTGATAATTAAAGCCCCAAACACTTAATCCAATATCCAACATTTTGGGTTACATTTTGCTAGCAAATGAAAGATGCCCATGACCACTCATGCATGCACTGAGGTCAACCAGAGCATTAGGTACCCAAGAATTTGGACCTCAAAGCCTCCTTGCCAGCTGACTCTTGCCAAAGTGTCCTGGTTTTGCCTGGGATAGAGCTGAATTTCTCCCTAGTGGGTGGTATGTGCTGTGTTTTGGGTTCAGTATGAGAACAGCGTTGACAACACACTGATGTTTCTGTTGTTGCTTAGTAGTGCTTACTCTAAATCAAGACTTTTCTCTTTCCCATCCAGCGAGGAGCTGCACAAGCAGCCATGAGGGAGCACAGACAGGACAGCTGACCTGAACTGGCCAAAAGGATATTCCACACCACAAAGAGTCATGCTCAGGACATAAAATGGGGGGAATTGGCCAGGAGGGACCAATCATTGCTGGGCATCAGTCAGAGGGTGGTGAGCAACTGTGTTGTGCATCACTTGTTTCTCTTGGGGCTTATTCCTCTCTGTCTCTCTGTCTCTCTGTCCATTTTTCTCATTCTAATTATTATTATCATCAGTATTCTTACTATATTTTACTTTGTTTCAATTATTAAACTGTTCTGATCTCAACCCATAAGCAACTTCTCTTTTTTTCCCCAATTCTCCTCCCCTTCCTGTCAGGATGGTGGAGGACTGGGTGAGCTTATTCATTCCCTAGCTCTTTTTTTTTGAGTGAATAAATTTGTTCCCTTTGAAACAATACCTGTCAGCAGTTCTGGAAATAATTTAGTCCAGACACCTTCCCAATGAGCAGTGTGAATGAGACTACAGCAGATTTGGCTGCTCCTGTCTCACTTTTGTCCTGGTTTTTGAGCATTTTGAAATACTTTAATGTGCCATGGCAGCAGCTGTGCAACACAGGTTCATGTTGAAAGGGCACCATTTGGACTGGTGATGCCACAGGCTCTCACACTGCCTTGGATGCTTAGGAAGATAGTCCTTACTTCTTGACACAGAGAAAATTATTATATTGTATCCAGGACTCAGGGCCAAATGCTGCGTAGGGTGGGCATGGCCTTCATATCCTAGTCCTGGGCAGAGCCAATGTTGCTGCTCTCCTCACTTTGGCTTGGAGTGAGGGGCCACTTTTTGGGTTGGATGCATTTAACTGAATTTTCCAATCTAGCTTTTAATCCAGGACAGACCTCAGAATAAAAAAGAGGGCACGTGAGAAGATAAAAATGAGAGAACGGAGCAGATGAATGTGTATGGCAAGACAAAACTAAAATCCTGCAACTACAGGAGTTATACTCACAATTGTTTATTCATGAAGGTGATTACAAAACCCCAGGAGAAGATGAGCTGTAAGCCCACAGCCAGCCAGAATCTGGCTGGGATGCCCACCCCACACTTGCTAGAAGCAGCCAGAAGCTGACTGTGTGCACCAGCTGGAGCAGAGATGAAGCCTCTCCCTCCAAGGAGAGCAAAGCTGGCCAGGAACACCTCTCACCACATGGCAGCACCCACAACCTGCCACGAGGAAGACGTGATCTCCTCCGGCTCTCACCACCACCTCCACATTCCTGGGTCCAAACAACAGGAACCTGAGTCTGGAGGGTGCAGATGAGCACTGGCACTTTTCATCTTCATTCTGAGGGGTGGCATTTTTAGCTGCAGAGGCAGTTCAGGGAGATGGAAGCAGCTTTGTGAGTACTTACGAAGCAAAAAAAAAAAAAAAAAAAGAGTCACATAATCTATTTCCAGCCTGCCTGCACCAGCACCAGGGAGGGTTTATCCCCACCAGAGGCAGTTCAGGGTTGGTCCCCATCAGGGGAGATGAGCCTCCCCTGAGTCCTCAGGTTTGAGGCTCATCTGTAACTTGCTTAAAGAAAACAGTGGAGGGACAGCCAAGTGTAGGAAGGCACAGAAATCATGACATCTGGGTGGGATAACCAGGCGACAAATCCTCCTGTGTTCTGCAGGCTGTGCTATGCAACAGCAGCTCAGAGCTTCAGGTCCAGCCTGCTCATCATTGCTCTGGCCCCACTTCAGCTCAGGAGGATGCACTAAAATTGATTACAGATGTCAGATTTGGTCACAGAGCGGTTGTAGCCCTTCAGGCAATCCATCCATCCCTTCCAGAAACAAAGTCCAAGCCAAAGAGCCTCCTTCCCCTCTGCCTCTCTGTGGTCAGGATTGCCTCAGGCTTCATCCTTCTCCACCTTTTGTGGCTCCTCACTCAGTTTAGGCTTTCCCGGGCTGCAGGAGCCCTTCCCTGCTCTTGGCTGACACGGATTCCTGCTAAACTCCTTCAGCCACCCCCAGCCCCTTTAGCCACTGCCACCACCTTGCACATACATGCCCTGTTCAGCAAGAGGTGGATTTTTACAGTTCATTAATATTCTGAAGAAGAGATGCTACTCAAGAAAACCTTGATTTCCTGGTGTTCTTTGGAGCAATGGTGCTCCCACGCACGTGGGGTGGCTGACAGGTGCCTGGAGTACTCAGTTGTCCTTCCTCAGGCTGAATGGTGTCAGAGGTGCAGCTGCACACGTGGGGATAGGAGCAAATGGCAGAAACAAGAGTTTAGTAGTGCCTACCAACGCTGACAGACATTAGTTCATTTGCCTCTTCCTCCTCAGAAGTATCTGGGTGCTCCATCCATACTGAAGGTAGACTTGCACCCAGCACTTGGTGTTTTAATTGATAGAGAACATGAATAGCGTCAGATTGCTCTGGACATTTGTTATTTTGATTTCAAAAATGAAAGCTACCAAACCAGTAGCATAAAGATCCTCTTATTACAGATAATAGGAATTGCTGCATTATTTTTCTGTCCTGCCACTTGTGGTAGTTGATGGCTTATTGCCTCTGAAGAACATCTCCATCATGGAACTGTGCCTATGCTGTATTTGCACGGCTTGCGAGGGCTGTTACTGACCTGAACTCCCTCTTTGGGCTGGGGACACGAAAACTGACCTGATCAGGAAATGATGCTTAGTGAAAATGCTCTACAGTTTCCAAATTTTCCTGTTTAAAAGGAGCAGCAAAGGTGTTTCAGAGATAATACATTCTCTTAGCTGAAAATTGGCCACATACTTCCCCATTCTTAGCAGAATACCTCCATTTCACCATGAGATGCCCATTTTCTCCAGGGGAGATAAAGAACTATGCTTCTTACTCTGGCCTTTCAACTGATACATGATTTGAGCTAAAATCTCCCCTGAAGAGCCTTAAGTTTTAACTTGGAGGAGACAGCATCGGGTAGCTGAGACACTTGAAAAGGACTTCAACTTTACCAGTATTTACTATTAACTTAAAAGCATCAGGATGTGCTATGTCCACATGCTGTTAATATTATCCCACGTACCTGTGGGTCTATATATGTTTCATTGCAAGTGTGTCTTCCCTTGTCCCTGGTTTTGTTCCCCTTGCTGTGTCCCAGGAGCGTGCCAAACACCTTCATCTGCTTAGCAGAGTCCTCCTCAGCTAGAGGACACCCTCTGCTACCTCTGAGAAACGAAAAGAGACGCAATGCCCAGCTGTGGGCAAAGGGACGATGCCCCCCTATCGGCTCCCTGGGAATGGCACCAGGAAACACAGAGCTACCACGGCTGCTGGAGCCATGAGACCGTGTCTCTAATTCAGTGATTCGTGGCTGTGAATTTCACAGATTCATTAATGTAGCTGGATGCTGATTCCTAACAGCTAATTGCCCCAGCCGGCAGGCCCAGGCGTCCCGTCCTGCCTTTCCCCAATGGCAGCTGATGGGTGAGAGTGCTCAGGAACACGCCTTCCCACTCCCCAAAACTACGAAAGATGCAGCACTGCCACCAGCGCAGCTAAACTGTGCCTCGTATTTAACGTTCTGCCTACGTGACGAAGCACAGGGCACTCCAAAGATGCTCCGTCAGAGCTGCGCACCGCGAACCCCCGTTTGAGGTGAAGACGAGCAGAAACTACCGGCAGCGAAGCCTTAACTTCGCCTTCCCCTATCCCTGGCAGTGCTGGGTCGCCCCCGGCGCGGGGCAGGGCTGCCCCTCGGGGCCGGGCTGCCCCGGGGCGCCCGGGCGGGACAGCGCGGAGCGGCGGCGCGGCCGTGCCCGCGGCTGCCATGCGTGCTCG
>VYXF01002414.1:583975-633406 GCA_013397295.1 Polioptila caerulea
GCCCCCGCAGCCCCGACCCGGGGGGAGCGGGGAAAGTTCCCCCCCTGCGCCCCCCACCCCCTCCCGTGCCCGCCGCGGGGGCGCGCAGCCTTTGGCACCCTGCGTGGGGACCCCCGGCAGGAGGGAGCCTCACCCCCGCCCCGGCTAGGGAGCAGGGGCTAAGTACTGCTTCATCTGGAAACAGCGTAATTTTTTGAATTTAAAGAGAAAAAAAAAAAAAGCCTTGCCCCGCCGCGGTCCGCTCAGACATCTCTTGGATGACTCTTAGTGCGAAATCCCCATGCAGCTGGGGAAAGCAGGAATTTGGGGAGGAAGCTGGCGGTTCGGGTTTGCAAATGCAACGTCCTTCAGCACTCTCCTAGCGGAGGAGAGACCCAGCCTCATTTGGCCTTTTTAATTTTAATTACCTTTTTAACACTATCATTTAAATTATTGAGCCTGAGAGATATTTTCAGCAGGTACTTTTAATTACAAAATTGTTTTAAATTGATTCCATAATTAGACTTGGATTACTGGAAAAGTCTTAAAGTAAACTGCTTTGCTGTAAAATGAACTTAGCTGTGATAATGACAGCAGCTTCACATTCTTACTCCGGCATGGTGTTATGTATTTGTGTTGGGGGAATAAGCCATTTTATGATTGAATCGCATCACTAATGGCAGACAGAGCCCAATATAAAAATTGCTCGGGCTCCTTCTCACGCCAAAGACTCACGCCAAAATTTTCTAACTTGAATGCCTGAGCCCCAGCAGCTCCAGTCCAGATGTGTTTTCTGTCACTGAATATGGACTTAAGGGGATACGGCTGAAGAGGACTTCAAAAGGTCATCTTGTCCATCCTCCTCCTGATGTGATTTAGTCCTGGTTTTCTCTCTGGAGACGATAATGCCATTTTCCAATAGAAATCCCATGACTGCAAATGTGATTCCAGCTAAAAAAGCTTTTAAACTGTTGCAGTCACTACATATCCCTCTTTAGAAATCAATGGCTTTTTTTTTTTTTTTTTTTAAATTTTTTATTTTATTGCAAGTGTGTAACCCTTGATTTCCTGGGCAGCTCATGTTTCAGTGTGGTGGTGCTATTCAGCCTGTCCTGTGCCTTTCTCGGGATTGGAGTTGTGTGTGCTCCTGTCCTTCTCTAACCTCCTTCTTATGGCTCCATTCATAAAAATGAAGCTGTTCCAAGGCCCCCTCCTCCCTGAGGCTCTGCATATCCCACACTTTGATTGTCAGTGCTTATTTAGCCGATTAGTGCAAGAGGTTCTTCAAAATATGGTTTATATCTCCCTCGAATGGAATAGTTTTCATCATAGCCTGCAATAAATTGTTGTGCGATGCTGATCATGATTTACACCGCTGTCTTTCACCTCAGTAGTGTAATTAATTCTGCATCGAATTTCATTTGTAAATCATTTTAGCATCTTTCGATAATTTGGGGTTTCTTTTTGGTCCAGAGTCTAGGAAAAGGCAGTGCACTCAACGATTGTGCACAGGCATAATCACCAGTGAAAAACATTCATTGCTGTTCTGATTATTGCTGTTATTTTCCAGTGTGGTTGTGCTCAGAAGGTAGGCACTGTATAAATCCCAGCAAATGTACAGTCCTTTCATGTGGTAGAATGTACGGTCGCTGGGTTTCTTTCACCCTGAGTCATTTGAGTGGTAAAAATAATGAGCTTTGTAATTAGAACAGAGGACTGTGAATTAGCATCCTTCCTATTTTAGGCTCTGTTGTATCTGTGAGCAAGCTCACTGTGCTTACGTAGCTTGCTGTGTTTGCTGTGAGGGCTCAGCTTTTGGCTCCCCAGCCTGTGACCCAGAGTTTGGGAACTTGTAAGCAGCTGTTGGCCAAAGTTGTGATTTCCTAGGACCTTTGACAATTTTGTTTCTGTAGGACTATCATTTTATGGATTTGTGTATTTAGACACAAGGCACACAGCATTACTGACTGGTTTGGAAAATATAGCTCCAGTCTCTTTCTATCTTCTCATTATCTGTTAAATAAGGATAATCATACTTCACTCAGAGATTTGAAAAGAGCTTTGATGACATTTCATGAAAATACTATGGAGGTGGAAAGAATTTTTTTCAAAAGCTTTAGCAAAACAGCATTGACAATATGCTGAAATTAAAACTACCTAAAATATTAAAACATTAAAATTAATAATTTAGGGTTCTTTTTTCTAGAAAGCAATCCACAGTTTGTATTTTGGATCCCATTTATAGCTTCCTCCCTTCCTTGGCTGATACCAGGATTTGTCTCCTGTAATAATCCTGTCATGACTTGTGTGACTCCTTCTATTTTATATCTGACTAAGCTCTATTGATTGTCACGTTCTACCATTTCACCCCAAATCAATACTACTTATAACTCTTTTTTTCTTGTCAATAACCCTACAGAGAATAACTTTGTTTATTACACTTTGACTTTCGCAAAAGTGAATCCAGCGAAAAAAATTCGCTGTAGAAGTGAACTCAAATGAGCAAACCTTTCATCTGTCAATATCCCTCATTCGTCCCTGATGTATTTAAAACTCTGCTGATATGGAGGATAAGTCTCCCTCGTACTTCAGCCTTTGGCTTTCATCTAATCATTTTTGTTTACAGAATCACAGAATCGTTTAGGTTGGAAAAGACCTTTGAGATCATCGAGCCCAGGTGTTAACCCAGCCCTGCCAAGCCCACCACTAAACCATGTCCCTGAGTGCCACACCTACACGTCTTTTAAAAACCTCCAGGGTGGCTGACCCAACCGCCTCCCTGGGCAGCCTGTTCCAATCCTTGACCACCCTTTGGTGAAGAATTTTTTTCTAATATCCAATCTAAACCTCCTCTGGAGCAACTTGAGGCCATTTCCTCCTGTCCTGTTGCTCGTTACCTGGGAGAGGAGGTCGTCCCCCACCTGGCTACACCCTCCTTTCAGGTGCTTGTAGAGAGTGATGGGATCCCCCCTCAGCCTCGTTTTCTCCAGACTGAGCCTCCCCAGCTCCCTCAGCTGCTCCTCCTCAGAAGGGACAAAGAAAGAGACAAAGCAGGAGCAGGCTGGGAAGGCTGCTGTGAGGAGAAATGAAATGCATAGTGGATGGAGCTGATGACAACTTACTCTGGAGTTTTAAGGTATTGTACAGAGTTCACTGTGAAAACTGTAGTGTGGAGATAATAGCTGTAACAATAAATTTTAAAATATATTTCAAATTCCTTCAGCTATATTAAAATAGTGGAGGATGATGAAATTTAAAAGGAGAGGTAGAAAAATGTTCAATAAGCTTCTGTTTTTGAGGTTTGTTACGTGGTCTCGTACCCATGTGACCTGGGCATGTGTCTGCTTTGTTGTCATGGGTCAGTTGGGTGAACTCTGTTCTTCTGCAGGGCCCAGTGGGGAGTCTCAGGGCTGCAGCACGCATCACCACAGGCTTGGAGAGGGCCATGACCTTGTCTTGCCTCCTGGCCTGGAGCAGGGTCAGCCTTCTGGCTGTTTTTCATGGTCTGTTTCATCTCTTCAATGTTCCGCTGCAGAAATGCACATTCCAGTTCCTCCAGAGCCCGGATAGCTCCAGTTTCTCTGCACTTTTCCTAAGTTTTTGTCATACTTTCTGGATTGCTGGTCATTCAGAACATGAGCTTGCTGTCATGGAACTGCTTCCCTGTGGAATGTGCCTCGCTGGCACTGAGCAGAGCTGAGGAATATCCTGTGCCTTGGAGCTCTGCTCCTGCTCAGACATCCCGGGTTCCTTTGTTGTTGTTACAGGATGATGCTGGGTTATATTCAGCTTCAGTTCCCTGTAGCTCCAAGGACAAAAAATGCTTTTTTTGGCATTGTAATAAATTTGTGGTGTTTCTCTGGTTGCATGTTCTGCAGCCAACATCCCTGCACATCAGGAGTGCTTTTAAGCTGGGAAGTACATCATGCATGAGGGCAGAGAAATCTGACATGTTGTGAAACCTTCAAATATACTGAATTTTAGTGATTCCATGAAGAATAGTGGTGAGCTTCTTTCTCTAGACCAAGGCTGAATTGTTACTGCTCCGTGATTGTATTGCATTTGATTGAAATTTTGGTTTTGTCATGGTTATGGTAACTAGCCATTGACTTTGGATGTAGTGGCCATCAAAAATGCATCCCTCAGGTTTCTGAGGATGTTTTCCCTGGG
The DNA here is from genome assembly GCA_013397295.1 of Polioptila caerulea. Lineage (NCBI taxonomy): Eukaryota > Metazoa > Chordata > Aves > Passeriformes > Certhiidae > Polioptila > Polioptila caerulea. The sequence goes on from VYXF01002414.1 coordinate 588,125, forward strand.
ATAACACAAATTTTTGATGTGTGCTGATGATGCAGGCCTGTGCTAGGGCTGACATTTTGGTAACCTGCAGTTGTTTCTGGCAAGAAAAGCCAGCCAGAGATTTGCCATAACTGCCTTACACGTGATTTTGGGATTATAAAGAAGATACTCTGAAAACTCCGAATGTTTTCTCATACTCTCTCACTAAGTCTGCAGTTAATGTGTTTTACTGTCTCCCTCTCAGTGCATCTGCTTTGCTTGTCAAGCAAAATAGACATTTCAGCCTCGAGTTCCCTGTACATTTGATGAAATCATCAGTTATTTTGCAGGTTTGTTTTTAACCTCCAGCTTACTGGAGAAGCACAGTGTTTTGGAAGGAAAAGCTTTTTCCTGCCGTGGCAGGATCTCAGTCCCAGCTGTACCTGATGCAAGCTCAGTTCTCAGCAGTTAGGTACCATTCCAGTGCTGTTCTGGTTGCAAGTGGCAAGGCTGACAACAACAGAGGATGGCAGTCCATCATTTGTCTTGGTGGCACATCCATCTGCCTACAGCCTTGAGAGAGGTGGGCATATTTGACAGATTAATCTCAAATCAGGTTCTTAGCACTCTGCAAGAAGGAGCATTATCAGTGATGTGATGTGCTGTGCCATTTGGAGACTGAGGCTAACTTTTGCTTCTCTGCTTTGCTCCCTTGCTCCCAAGATTGCAATACAGTATCTTTGATCTTTATATTAGGGATGATTACAACTTTAGGAGAATTAATTAGTTATGCTTTGCTTGATTTTTCTCATCTGTAAAGTAGATAAACGATGTATTTTGTGGGCGTGTTATGAGGGAGTTTGAGAACTTCCCAATGAAAATGTAGCTGGAATGAGAAATAGGAATTCTAGCAAAGTATCAACTGAGCTTTATCAGAGTAGAAGGTTCCTTACTATGCACTATTTGTGGGGTTTAATAATTAAATATCCATACCAGAATTAGGAAAATGTTATATTTTTTAACTTTTACAGATTCTTATAATTTTTTTCTACAACATTGATCATGTACTCAGCTTTTTTTTCCAAATATTGTCTAACTCTGATTGCAATTAATTTATTTTCATAACAAAATACGCATTATTAGAAGAAGGAAATCTTGCACTTGTACTGTGCATTTTCCTGAGGTTTTAGGCAGGAAAAGGACAACAAAGTGTGGCCTGAATTCATATTTGCTGTGTGCCAGTGCAAATGTGATTGAAGGCTGGGCTACACTTACTGGTGAGTGTTGCTTAGTCAGAAAACGAGCTCGAGGGATAAAGTGGTGTAGTGTGTACAATTTGATTCACTAAGTGGAAAAATTTGCTTTGCTAACATATTAGGAGACTGAAGGTACAAGGATCCCACCAAATTCAGCAATTTAACTGTGAAACTGGCAATCTCCTCACTTGGTTTTACGTCTCCTCAGCTGCTCCCTTCGAGGTGGCACAAGCAGAGCATTATGAAACCAATTCTGGTCTGTACATTAATTCTCACTGTGGCATGGTTTATAACAGCAGTTGTTGGTGTCCACACTCACCTTCCACCTGACTGTGTTACCCCACTGCTTCTGCTGACACCAAGTTTGGCCTCCTGCTTTTCAGAGGGGGCCCCCAATGGCTTTTCCTGAACAGCTGAGCTGCTGAAGGGATTTATCCAAGTCGGGAGGTTTCTTTCTCCTCGTTCTGGAAGTGGTTGGTGGTGCTATCTGTGTTCACTGAGACCCTGTGGGGCAAATGTTTCCACATTTGTGACCCTTGAATCTTTTAAATTGAGTAATGTCCATCCTGGGTTGCTCTTCTGCTTGTTGTTAAGGGATTGTACCAAGCTTTTTTTAAGCTAGGGATGTTCCAGAATTTATCAGGAACATTTCTATGTTAATGAATTTTGTCAGTATGACCAACTTCAGAAAGAAGTACAGGGGCTTTTCTGCCAGCACCCCTACTTACTTTTGATGAACATATCTCATCAAACCCATAATTTGACAAATATTCTTGCTTGTGGTAGCTTAATAGTAACAACAGTAATAAAAATGTGACTTTCTTTTCATATAGCTCTTCTCATCCATGGAGTTTAAAGCACTTTATAAAGGAACATAAGTTTTATTACGTTCCTTTGTAGATGGAGAAATGACTGTAGAAAAATTAAATGTCTTGAAGACACATTTCACGTAAGAAACAGATGTTGCCATATACAGAGAAGAGATCCTTTGGATCTTCATTTGGCACTTTCTTCTGTAAATAGAATTTAGGGAAATTCCTGATCCACATTTTTATAATATGGACTCTATAAGAGGATTTTTTTGGCTGTGACTGTCTTCTAATTGAGATGAGCAGCTGATTTCCTATTCACCTAAATTGCTACTTAAGCAAATCACAGAGAGTTTTTCCAGTGTGGTTTATTTGCCTGACTTCTTTATGTCTGAGATAACACATGGCATTTTTCCAGACAGCAAAAACAACTTCAGAATAGCAACAAAAAAAAGTGTTATGAGTTAGGGTAGAGCCCTGAAAAATGGTATTATGGAGGTTTCTCATGGTGAAAGCCCATATTAACAGGAAGGGTATTTCTGCCTTGCTCAGTCACATGGTTCATGATCACAGTTTACACGAAAGGGCAACATTAGAGAAGTACTGCATGGGTTTTAAATTCATTCTAACATACTTAGAGAGGAGATCATTGCATGACAGGCAGCTCCATGCAGGCTGTGGCATGAGTGCTGTTGCCTTATACTGTCTGTCCCACTTTAGAAATCAGTGGGTGTGTAATGTGCTCCCATAAAAATATGGGTTCAGCTGAAAAATGTTTGCTCATGGAAACATAAGATGTAATGCAGAGGACACAGAAGGATAAAACAGGTCTGGTCCCTTGATCCATTCTGCACATGGTGAAGCACAGCTAAGGGTGCAGCAGAGTTTCTGTGTAAAGCCAAATTCTGCAAGTTGAAAAATTTACAAAATCTGGGAAAAAAAAAACCAAACAGAAAACTAAAAAGAGGAAACAGCTTACAATAGCCTGAGGAAGAAAATGGGCTGTGTTACTAAGGGTTAGATTATGTAGAAGTTGGGTTATCGAGGGTATCATGAGATAATATCCTAAAAATACACTCTCTTGTACACTGCTAAAGAAAAAAAATAGGATATGGCACGCACATGAATCAGAGGAATCATTATATCACTGGACTCCCATTCCAGAGACCGAGAGAACATGCTAAAAAAAAGAGGTTGTCTTTGAAAATGCAAAGCCTTCAGATCTTTTTTGGTATTGCAGAAAGGCAGCAGAACTCACAGCTGTTTATCTGTCAGGAGGCTGGAGAGACACCATACAGATTCAAGAGAAAAGCTCCCATACATGCTGGGAGGGAAGAGAAGATGCTCAGAACAAGAAGCCTGTGAACATGGGGTCCTGCTCTCACTTGTGGCATTAGCACCAGTGAGTGTGTACAGTAAAAAACTACAGAACAGAAATTTCATTTCCATCTTTCAGGACATGGGACAACACGCTTGAGAGCAGAGTCACAGAAATAGGACTGGAAAAGAGCTCAGAAATGCCTGTAGTTTATCCTCCTGCCCAGAACATGGGAGTCACACATTTACCTCAGGCACGCTACTATTTCACACTTTAGGTTGGAAACTCTGCTGTCCATCCAAATGCTTCATTTTCTAACCTTTATAAATGTTTTTGTCAAGTCTAACTCAAATCATCATTGCTGTAACATAGGACTCTGAGGATTTCTATCTCTAGTGTGGGATTCCCAAGTGTTACTTCCTCCACTGTGCTGCTTGTCAGTGCAAATCCATCAGTGCTGTGTCTTGGGCCATTCTCACTGCTGCGACTGTCCCTCTCCTGGGTCAGGCTGGAAGAATGCAGACTGCCCTAGCAAAGAGTCTTTCAGAAGTTATGGATTAATTAACAGCTTGGGAGCTGAAATTTAGCTGTAGCTGCCCCGATGTTCATGTGTTGCAAGCACAGAAGGAGCTGTTGTGATTCTCGATGGTGGAACTTCCATTTTTCTGGTTTAGTGAAGGTCACAGCTAAGTTTGTGCTTAACTCAAGATCAGATATTTTACCAGCAGCTATCAGAAAGGTCAGCTTTGCCTTGCTCGTTCTGAAGGGCTTGTAAGGATTTCCCAAAGTCACAATTGGAAAGCATCAGGAATAAATCTCAGAGCCCTCCCATAAAAGATGCTTATTTACACAGTCTGCTCTCCTTGGGGATATTAGACCAACTCTTTGTACTTGATCATGATGTAAACAGTATGGTTATTGCCACAGTAAATTGCACCCAAGTGAATTTGTATTTTACTTCTGCAGACTGAGTGAAGTTGTATATACTCAGCAGCCCTGTGGTAATAGATTAGATCCACACAAAAGCCAGTCAATTGCTTAAGACTTCCATGTGTGTTTGCAAATAAACAATTTTAACTGGAATTTTGATAAGCAGCTGCTTAACAGCTGTCACCCCCAGTGCCTGAGTTCCCATTTCCAGTGAAATGGTTGCTAATTGTGGGTATCCAGAAAGATTGTCATTCAGGAAAGGCAGGGGGAGAGGTGGGGGACATTGGAGAGTGCATGGGGAGGAGTTGCTTGGTTAGGCTGAAATGGAAGTTAGATTTAGAGCAGCACTAAGAGCTGAATTAGCAAGAGGAGTGGTGTGGGGACTGAAGTCAACAACACTACTTGTTTGGGTAAATCTTTTAGCTGTGAGAACTTCATGGCATACAGTGGTTTTTTATGTATTTCTAATGCTCTGTAGAAGCCTACCACGCTATTGCTGTGTTTGTGTAAGAATGATTTGTATTCTGAAAGCAATGGGTACTTATGAAACAGAGAAGCATTTTTCTGTGTCTCTCCACTTAGTTGACATTTTTAGGGATATTTTGTACACATCATCTTACTCAGAGAAAACACAAATGATCCACTTAGAAATGAAAATAAATAATAAATAATTTGGTCTCCTGTAAATTGGACTTATAAAATAGCTTGATTGCAATTACCAGCTTTGCAGTAATCTTGAAGGAATTAAGATGAAATGGTGTTATCATGAGCAACAGTAAAAATAAAAATACACAGACATTTGTCTTGATCTTGTAAAAGTGCAGAACATTCTTCTTGCCTCTGAAGGGGGACCATGGCCCCCCAAAAGTACAGTCACAACCATTCTGGGGGAGCACCAAGCTGCTCCAACCACAGTCCTGGGTCCTGCTCTATCCCTCCTTGGCTTCAGAGATGATCGTCCCGGGCAGTTCTTTCCATTGCTGACTCACATTTCTCTGCACTCCTTGTTCTCTTCTCCAGGGCCTGAGGTTCTTCTGTGGGGCTAGGGAAGAAGTGTGGAGGATACAGTCTGTTTTCTTTAGCCATGATTCCAGGTTAATACCATCTGGAGTTACATGGGTACACTGGAAGGTGTGACAGCACAGTACCCACATCTTAAAATTCCCCCTCGCTCTGTTGGGACTCATGTCCTAACAAGCGAGGCTGTTGTTTCAGGCCTTGCCCTCTTCTTTTTTGACACTCAGAAATGTTTGCTGAGATGGAAGAATCCACCTTTCAAGTCTAGCAGAGTCCTTCCCTGCTGGTAGCCTGTGCATCGTCTGTCACTGCTGCCCTTATCCAGTGCGTCTGTCTTAGAGACCAGCACAAGAAGAGCACAGTCCAGGACTGATTTGGTCAAGACTAGGCTGGTCTGTAGAGGCTAGGATATTTTAGTTCAAAGGGAAAGTCCCAGTGAAAATATTCACCAGGTAAAATATATGAATGATTGCACAGTGTGTGTAGATGAAGCCCAACTCCATTATGCCTGTGATCTCTTGGAAATTAGGTCATGATGGGACACGCCTCTGCACGGTGGCTGTAAGAGATGCCAGTGGAAGGAATTGCAGGAAGGGAGATCTGGTTATAAAGGAGGAGTACTTATCTGTCTTTGCATGCAGCCATGCACTAATGCACTTAGCATGCCCCTTATTAATCTTATGGATAGGTGGAAGGGTAGGGAGGAAGATAAATAGAGAGATGTATGCATATATGCTGAATAAAAGTAAGAAACTGAGAAAAACCCACCTCCCAATCCAGGAATGAAACGGCAGAAAATCTACTACTCTCATTGACAGTCTTTCCAAGGTTCTTCTGCTGGTTCTTAGCATTTACAAGGTTGCTTTTTACACTGAAAAATGGATGAGCACTGCCTCTCATGCTTCTGTTTAGGTGCAAGAGCGATGCTGGATTCATGTGAAGGATGGAGAGCGGGATAGTGTTGGGTATATTTAGATTCTATTTCATTTTTATTTCATATTCAGTAACGTTACAGAGATGGACTTCATTCCTCATTTCAAAGAGAAATCCATCAGATAAATTGCGTTCACTGCGGGGAGAGGAATTTTGTCAAAACCAAGATGAAAGATGCCTTTCTGCAGTAGCCTTGCTGTACTAGGAGGTGTGCTTCCTGGATGCTACTAAGAGGTGTATTTTTTAACCCTAGGTTCTGCATGTGGAAGAGTTTTCTTGGTTCTTCCAAAAGGCTGTCTGAGAGACCTTGTGCTATGAACAGGTAGATCTATGCTGCTCAGGAAGTCAGTGTGTCAGCCAGGCCAAGGTTCCAGGACTGAAAAAAAGGCTATTTTGAACTTTTTTTTTTTTTAGAATGCCAACATTATTAGAATTTCAATAAATGTAAGAGTGCAGTCCTTTAAAGTAGCTCAGAATTATGTCAACTAGAGGTTTTGCTGCAGTGCATTAGTATCACAGGTAAATGATTCATGACATTTGCCATCCTGGCCTGTTTAAAGCTGTGATTTAAAAATGCAGACTTTCAGGGAAAACAATTATAAATCTGATCTGATTTTTTTAATATATTTTATAAATCTGACTTGAGAATTATTTTTTCCCAAAGGAACAATGTAGCAGCTCCCAGCTGCAACTCTGTAGTCATCTTAGCATTTGCTGTTCATGATCCCTTTTTTCCACACTTAATCTCAATTTAATTCTTCGGTTGTTTTATTGGAGAGAGAAAAGTCCTTTGGTGTAGTGCCTGTTTACCTGTAGTGCTGGAAAAAGTATTTTCCATATGCTGGTATTTCCTGTCCTTGCAGCCAAGAGGTTCTGTTATGGAATCTCTCCTGAAGTGCAAGCCCCAGGCAGTGCAGGGAGCTGCAGCAGGGCTCCAGGAGCTCCAGGGACTGGCAGCTTCCTGTGAGTGTTAACACGAGACTGCTGATCTGAACGTGTTTGGAAATAGGGTGCTGTTGGGATTTTCCTATTCATCAGCTTTCCATTTCTCCTGAGAATTTCCTGTCTTGCTCCAAGGCAGTCATTCAGACCCTGGGGGCTCTGATCAACAGTGGCACAGCCAAATTCCCTGCAAAAGCAAATCTGAATCCTCTGTATTACCTCCTACACTTGACCTTGGGAATGGAGGTGGTAGGAGTGGGAGGAGTTTGTATGAGATGAAGGGATTTGACCTCATGAAACAGTCCTAAAACGAAGCCCCCCTCAATTTAATTGCGGGGATGAGGAAAATCTGCTTTTCCTACAACACAAGATGATGCTGGTCCTCCTGGTTGGATGTGCAGCCTCTCCTTTCAGTGTCTGAAGACCACTCATTCTTTCTCCCTTACATCCTTGTCAGTCCATATTTATCTCTTCCTCTGACTTATTTTTAAAAGTACTTACCTGAAAATAAAATGAACAGGTGGACTAGAGCCTTTTCTGGGAGATTCTCTGGGAAGCTACAAGGCAATAAAAAAACGTTTATTATGTCTCTTTTTGTAATTTGGCTCCCATTCAGCCTTCTCCAGTCATCTGGTCTCTCTGCTGTCTGGATCAACTAGCTTTTAAAAAATGTCTTCACACATCCTTTTTAACCATTTGCCTTGATCTGAAACACAAAAAAACAGTCAGAAAAACAAGACAGGGATGTGCTAGATGGGGAAAAAGGCAGTCAAGGGATGTATTATTCAGAGCTTTATGTAAAGCTTCCTTTTTCTTCCTAGTTGTAATGATAGTTTCACTCTTGACTTTCTTACTAAACTCGACTGTATTCATTTGGTTTGTTCTGGGGTATCTTAGTGAGTTTTGAAAGCAAGGGCTGGTCAGTGTCCAGTCCTGAGTGTTCCTTACTATCAGCTCATGTGATCTGTGGTAGAAAGGGAATGATTCTGTACATCCAGGCCTAATGACCTGAATTTGTACAGCTAAATAACAAAACTGTTACTGGCATGACTCACTATTATTTTTAGCTCTGAAGAGGAGACAGTAGAGCAAAGGTTCATCTTTCCATACCAACTGTGCCTTTTGTTGAACAATCTGATATTGCTGAGAGGTTTAATGTTCATCTTTCTGGTTTTAACCAGGTTTCTGCAAGATGCCATGCATCTGTTTGGCTTCTATTCATAATATGCTCATTCCTTGAGAGAATAGCTCTCTGCTCTTCTGGTACTGTACAGGCCCTTTGCAACTTGAATTATTGCTGGAAACAGCCAAAGTAGAAAATGTGACTGATTTAACTGAAACAGCAACACAGAAGTCTGTGGATTTGGTTTGTGCTATTTAAAGTATAAATATTTTCTCCATTTTCCTTCAGAGTGCTAATTATTTTATGTTTCAAGAATGATTTTTGGAGGTGAGGCATTTGGTAGTACCGGTATAATAAAGGAAAAAAATCACATTTTTCCTGTGGAATAACTGTTCTAGATTCAGTTTGGAAAAGTGCACTGATTTCTGAAAGCTTTTGCTCCTAATCTCATGGAGTGCTACAAAACCTCCCAGAATGCATGGCCTCTGCTCCTGCCAGGGGTACCTGGGGAATACCTGGTCATTAAAATCCTCTCTTGCACCCAAGCAGTTCCAGCTTCTAACACTGAATTTCTAAGTAAAAGTGAGTGGTGATACTGTCAGATTTGAAGTAAAAAACACCTTAAAAAACCAGTGAAGTGACTTGGGAGTTTAAGAACTGCTTTAGAATTAGCTTAAGTGCTGAAGCATAGTCCCTAAACTTTCAGTGAAACAAAGGGCCTGAGCTACTGTGAAGGTACAGGGCAGACCAGAGAGGTGCTACTGCCTTTGGGACACTTGCTAAGACTGTGACCAAAGCAAAACCCTGCATTCAGATTACTGAATAGTGGGGTTTAGGTCCTAGTCTGTGGCTCATAGTGGTGATGCAGCATACTTGATAAGGAGATTACTGGTTTTATGGTGAGTTAAGAAAAAAAAAGTATTTTTTAATCACTTTAAGAAACTGCACCTACAGCAACCTTTCAATGGAAAAAAACCCACCTTTAAATCTAATTTGAATTATCTCTTAAGAGGGACATATGATGGTGAATGTCAGCTGAGTGATGCTTGTATGTTCTCTGTAGTGAAGTCTTGCTCTGCTACATATGGAAGACTTATCTGAGCCAGAAAGGGAAGTAAGGACAGAGAAGAAGGAGCACAGGAGGAGAATGTGCCTTGCATTATCAGGGGATTGCAAATTCAGATAAAGTAAGACACAGACATTTTGTCAAAGAAGTTGGGTATGTAGGTTTAAAGCTTGCTCTAGGCAGTTTAACTTAGCCAGCACTTCCAACAGCTGATAACCTAAAGTGACACTGACCTTGGCAGACTTACAAGGGCAAGACTTGCACAGGGATAAATTATTTCTTGATCAGTTGCTCAAGTATGTGAGACACAGTCCAGTATTCCTTCAGCATTGATTGTGGATGTTTGTTTTACCCCACACCAAACATACTGATTGCAGACAGTGGAAGTAGAACAGCCTCTCTGTATATTTGAGCCCTTCTCTCTCCATTTTATTATGTCCTGGGGCACATTGATGCTGTGCTGCTCCCTCCACTTGCCTTCTTGACTCATCTGTTTATAAAGCTGTAATGCACAGAGTAGGAAGTAGTGGTTTTGTTCACTAATTGTCTGTACAATCAGGATTTTTGGCCAAGCTGTAATGCACAGAGTAGGAAGTAGTGGTTTTGTTCACTAATTGTCTGTACAATCAGGATTTTTGGCCAGATTGTCTTTTTTTCTGGCCTCATTGCCTTCATGTCCAGGAGAAGTTTCATGACCTTGGTGTGTGGACACACAATTCCAACAGCACAGATAATTTTCAAGTGTTGTAAGTGGCTGCTTTGAGGCTGTCAGTGTTTAGAGACACAGTGGAGGCAACTTAGCCACAACGTCACTATTTTTAATCCACCCTCTGTGTACTGAATCACCGTACCTCTTGCTAAATCTGTCAGGGCCTGTGGGTGGTAAATGCTGCTAGGATGTAGTTCCTTCTTCTTCTGAGGAGCTACCCAGACTCAGGAAATAAAATTCCATGGTGGGAACAGAACTCAGCTGTACCCACCCCACGCTCATTGTAGTGATTTCTGTATAGCAGAATTGGGCAGTTCTGGAGTCATAGCCCTTTTCTGGAAGATCATAATTTGTGGCCCAGTGGACAGAGCCTGTTGTTGGTTTCTTGGAGAAACTGAATGCTGTCAATGCCAAAAGTCCCACAGATATTCTCATTTTCAGCTTAATATATTAAAATGCCTGTGGGACAAAAAAACCCGACCAAATAAACAAAAACCCAGCCCCAAAAATGTTATGTGATACCTCTGGGAAAGTGACAGCTGAAGGGTCCCTTCTAGATCTTCTGCTGAGTGACTTGCTGGGTTCAGAAATGCTTTTGCACTTGCTACTTTGCCCATCTGTTCTCCCTGCTTCCTCAGATCCCCTGAGCAGACACAGAAGCACAACTCAGAAGACTTCTTTTCTCTCTGCTCTTCAGAGAGAAGAAATTGTGTCAACTGCAATACACTGTTTGGATGCATAAAACCCTGAGCTGGCAGGTAAAAAAAGCCCAGATAGTATCCCTGATGTGTGTAAGGTGAGTTGCCCAAAGAATCCCAGTCCCCTTGGTTTAGCAGTGGTCACTGAATTACAGACCTGACATTTTTGGACAGCTGTGGTTTTTATTTGCTTGCCTCTCTGTTAGACATTTAAATGAAGAATATAATACTGTGGTGAGAAATGGCTAATTTATGCCATTTTCTTTACCAGCACAGCCTTTAAGTCAATAACATGTTGTAAGACTCTTTGTGAGCTAAATCTCTGCTGACAGCACATGATTGACTCAGTTTTGCAGATGGGACAGATTTCCATGTTGTGTCTCAACCTGTCTTATGATTACTTGCACACAGACCTAGCCACTGACAGCCCAAAAATGTTAATGTGGGTGAATGCTCACACATATGCCTTACACATATGTGAACACCCACTCCTTTATGCATTGCTGGAGGAAAAAATATACTTGTACACAAGAATCCTGTTCTTTATACATGGGGAATGCAGGCTGCAAAGTCGTGCAGCCAGAAATAGGAGCAGGGCGTTGCAATGTCAGCTTGTAAAAAAATGGAAAATTAATATTGAATGGTTTTATATTCAAGAGGGCTGAGCACGACAGGGATTTGTACTCGATCATCCATCCTTCTTCCTTCAGTAGGTCAGCACTTGTTAGCTCCAAATCTGAAGCTCCTTTTACCTGGAGGCCTTCTCTTCCCATACTCTTGTGGGACACCTGTCTGTCCCACAGCCCTAGGCCACTTGACACTAATTCCCAGTAATTGCTGTCAGTGTTGAAGGGAAAACTGGTACTGAGTCAGCAAAGAGAGGGAATTGTTCTGCTGTCCCTGGAAGTTTTACATTTAGCACCAGTTGTCACACAAGGCTGCAGTGGCCTCCCCTGTGTATTTTGTGAATATTGCCTGGTTCAGTGAAGACCACAGGGGTTCTGCATCAGAAGTAAAATGTCACAATTAAGTAGAGAAATTAAGTTTCCAAATTTTCATGGAACAATTTCTTATCATAGAATATCCTCAGCTGGAAGGGGTGCACAGGGATCATGGAAGTCCAGCTCCTGGCTCTGCACAGATTGTCCCATGGATAATCCATTTAGGATCATACATTTAGAGATACACTGAACTGAAAGCATCTGAAAGTACAATTTAGCTCACTTTTCAATTTTCTTGAACTTAGTGCCAATTTAGAAATTGATATTTCTGTTCAACAGACTTCAGTTGTGGCAGGCTAATGCCTACACAGCAGAACTTTTCTGCCCTACTTGATCCTGTAACTTGTAAAACAGAGCAGGGGAGACTCTGGGTCTCTCTGAAGGCTAGATTATGACTCCAGTTTATTTGCACAACTGATGGCTTGAATTTCTTTTCGGTTCCAGAGTTTGTCCTCTAAGCATTCATTTTCCCATTTAATGAAAAATCTTTGCCTGGGGCTGAGCCCTGACACATGAAGTGACATTTCCAGATCAAATGTTATTAATGTAGAAAAAAAAAAGCACTGGAGATCACTGATTTAATGGAAGGACTTCATTTTCAGATGTGATTTATCCCAAATTTCTAGTAAGTCCATGGAAGTTGTGATTTTGTACAATTTTTTGAAACTGGACCCTGACCTAAGACACTTCAGTCATATGGCACCATCAGTGAGGAAGGAATTCTGGCCCCTGTGCTGAAATCTCTTTAAAATGTGACCATCTGCCCAGTGTTCTGCAAAGGCAGGAATTATTAATTACAGAATATTCTGACATCTCTGGACTTGTGACACAGCTGAATCTGACCCAGTCTACTCACACAATTGAAGCTGATGTGTATTGAAATCTGCACAGCTCAGTAACACTTTGTTTTCCAAACTGCTTTACCTTTGTGTAAGTATATTAGACAAAAGGAGTATGTTTTTAAAAGGCATTCAGTTCAAATTTGCATGAAAATGGTACTGTTGCTACAGGATTTATTATGAACTGTTACATAAATAATCTGCTTTTAAACAGCCTCTAAATACCTATTTATGCAATGTAGCAGTTGAAAAGTTAGTATGTATTTTAAGACTGACAGTGGCTTACTGTATTCAACATCCTTGGCTTGTACAGCAGAACATTTTTCACTTAACAGCATATTTGAAAAACCAAAGTAAATACCAAGAGACATATTGCACACACACACACACACACAGAGGATTTAAATATAAAGTTCAAGTCACATAATGAGTCAGTTGCAAGCAGGAAAATATTAAATCTGACAGTTTTTTAGTAGCTGTGCTCCTGCTCCTAAATGTTATAGAGGTTATTTGTCAATAGATGATGCTGTACATGCTATGAGTTGAATGATCTGAGCAGAAAAGGTTTCTAAATGGATAAATGTTAAGAACTGGAATTGCACAGTCTGATCCCCTCGGCCAAGCCCATGAGAGGACTCCTGTTCAGCCACGCCCGAGTGTTCTGCTTTACTTTGTCTGCAGAGCTGCTCACAGACCCAGGGCTGGCTTGACAAGGGCAGTGCCTGCATCCTCTCACCCTTTTAACAGCAGTGGCTCTCAGTGATGTCTCCCTGCTTTTGAAACCAGCTTCTGGCTCTGAATTGAGAACCTCTCCCACAGCCTCTGGGTAAGGTCGTGTGTCCCTTGCTACCCAAACCGACTGTGTTCTGTGAGTGGTTTCACCTCTTGTTAGACCATTAATGAATCTTGCTCCAAACATCAAGCTTAACAGGAAAATTGCAGGTTTTTAGTAGGCAGTGAAATAATCTTGACATTGCTCCAGGCGTGTATTTGTGGGATTTTTATGCACTGTGCTTCTAGAATGGAGTGGAATATTGTATTCTGCCTACTCATTCTTCTGTTCTTCATGTAAATATATGCTCTAGTGTTTGCTGGAGGCAGTGATTTTTAAAATCAAACAGGTTATATTTATTTAAGCGTGGATCTTCTATCCACTCCACCCGAGCAGGTGACAGTTCCTAAGATGGATTATTCAGGATGAACACCTCTCCCTTATTCATGAATATGAATTCTGCACGTGCAGAAGGACACCTGTGCCATTCTGAAATGGTCACCACTTCTGCTCACAGATGCTGTCCCTGCTTTGGTCTCACCATGTGAATTCTCCAGGGACTGCTTGTGCCTCCAGGTGCCCTTGGAACCAGTTGCCCGAGTGTTGGATTTCTCTTGTTGGGGGGTTTGTATGGCCATGCCAGACAGCTGCTGTGTGAAATGAAGGCAGTGCCTGTCCCTAGCCTGCCCCAAAAGGGCTGATCCACTGCAATGCCACTGCATGTGGGACTTGTCATGCAGGGGCAGCTGAGATGGCCCTGTGCTCTTGGTTCACTGGGACACAGTGGTGAGAATCCAACCCATATCCTGCCTGCAGGGTGAGCTTGTTTCAGGGGTGCCAAGCTGTGACTTGATACTTGAAATCCGGAAGAATGAGTAGCTGAAGTAATTGTTAGTAAATTCTGTTTCTATTCAATTTTGAAATGAATATGTAAATTTTTCAGGGACCTGTTAGCAGTGCAAGTGGGAAGACTCCTTGGGCAAAAGATCTGACTGCTTAGAAATTAAAATGGTGCAGAATAGATACAATATCTAGAAGGTGATGGTTTTATCCTTTGGGCATATGTCGGTGTAGGCTGAAGAAATTAGTGGAGCTGGTCTCCCACCTCAGTTTCCTTAATGCCTTGTATGTATTTTATACAATGTTTTGATTTTATAAGCAGTCACGCACATGTGGTTTCTGATTGCTCTGTTTCAGACTCTGGAAAGTTCTGACTTGTCTGACGAGTCTGGAGTTATAAAGATATAAATTCTGAAATATGTTAAATAAACCACATATTTCTTTATGATCATGCTCAAAACTGAAGACTCAAGATATTCTTTGTTTTGAATGCCTCTTGAAGACTAGCACTTTCTAAATCACTGTCTTCTCAATCTCCTGGAAGGAAGGTGTGATCACTTGTAGCTTACAGTCTTTCCTTGTACTAGGTACAGTCCTTTGAGATGCAGAGGCCACAGGTAATCAATCCTGCATTCATTTTTCAACAAAAGATTTAATCTGACTGATATTCAGTAGAATTTTGCATTGAGAGTTGCAGAAATATTGTGAACCATGCACTCAGACTTTCACATTTTTTAACCTGTTTGCCCTTGTGCATCTGTCTAATGTGTGCACATGTCTAAGACTAGAGCTTTCTGTGAAAAAATAAGGTCAGAAGAGGAAACACTGACCATATGTATTCCCCCTTTCCTCTGCAATGCCTTAAGCAAGAGTGCAACGTGGCAACATTTTTATTGATGCTTTTTCCATTTATTCTCATTTTATTCGGAGAAAATTCCTATAGAATCCTGAGCTATTGTGACATGAGCCTTCTGTTTCATTCTGGTAATAGTAAGTTTTGAGATCACAATCATGTTCCATAGGTGACATCGCAGCAGAAGAGGTGGAATTCTGCCACCCTTTGTCACTGCATCTGTTGTATGGCAGGTCTTGTCTTTGGAATCTTGATCCTAGGAACACTGCTGTGGCCATGAAGGGGCAATTTCAGGAGAGGGTGCAACCTCCTCACTACGTGATTTGGAAGATCAGTTTGATTTTGGCCCCTGGCATACTGGGTCATTGGCAGTGTGTTCTTCCTTCCCTTAGTTATGAACTCTGTAGCTTCCATCTGCTGCCATGTACAGTGAGATAGGGGAGTTGATCCAGAGAAAGATGTGCTTTGCCCATGTCTTCAAGTAATGGAAGAAGCCTTGAACTGTGGAAGGAGATTTGAGAGCTACAGAAGCTGTGTGGATATTGAATTAAGAATCCAGAAGACACTTCAGATGGCAACAGGCTAGTGACCACTTGCCTTTGATTGGAAGCAATCTTCATGATGTAGCACATTCTGTAGAATATTTCCTTTTCAAGGATTCCCTTTTCCCTTGCAAAGACCTGGAATTGAGATAGCCCAGTGATAGTTTCATCTCTGTGTTTGGAATGATGGAATGATGGATGTAGAAGGTTGAAGATGAGTTGTGTTTCATAGGAGGCATGAAACTGATGTTCACGGGTATTTATCTCCTTTTTTTGTACAGGAGAGAGAGGAATCTTATCAAACTACACCAGGGAGATGTTTTCAAAGCAGAAGACTATAGCTGTCTGTTCTGGTCCTGTGTGAATGTCTGAGAGGAATGTTTTAAGTCGGGGTAGCTGCAAGCTGAGCACTCCAAGTCTCATGTTTGACTCATCAACACTTCACAGTTGGCTGTAACAAATTCCACTGCCTGGTCTAGTCTAAAGGATCTCTTTTTTCTTTGCCATTTGTGCATCAACATCCAAGTCTGGTGTTATGCAGAAACACATTTTAAAGGGGAGTTCATTTTCAGACGCTTACAAATCTTATAAATCTTAGTCTGGGACTGAGCAGATAGAAAGCAGCTTGGGAGAGAGGGACCTTGGGGTCCTGATGGACCAGAGTGTGACCAGGGGCCAGCAGTGTGCCCTTGCAGCAAAGGCAGCCAACAGCATCCTGGGCTGCACTGGGAAGAGAGAGGCACTGGAACTTGTTTCCTGTGAGGAGAGGCCAGGAGAGCTGAGACTGTTCAGCATGGAGGAGAGAAAGCTCAGGGAAGCTCCTGCTGATGTGTAAAAACAACCTGAATGGGGAGGAAGACAGAGCTAGGCTTTCAGTGGTGCCCAGTGGAGCACAGGAGGTGAAAGGCACAAACTGAAACACAGGAGGTTTCCTCTGAACATCTGGAAACAGCTTTTCCTTGTGAGGGTGACCAAGCACTGGTTTCCCACAGGGGTGGTGGTCTCCATCTGAGGAGATATCCAAAGCCTTAGTGGACACAGTCCTGGGCAGCCGCTCTGGCTGTCCTGGTTGAGCTGGGGCTGTGGACTAGATGGTCTGAAGATCCCTTCCAGCCTCAGCAGTTCTGCTGTTCTGTGATCTACCACGTGTCAGTACACATCAGAGGAAGCCTCTCTGTCAGACTTATTCATCAGTCCTGTCAGGGAAATGGAAAGTGTGGGAGACACACTCTGTAATACAGACATTTTAAAGTTCTGGAATGGCTGAATGTGATGTGCAGGTCATATCCAAAGTACATGCACTTATGGCCAGTTGGGTGAGAGGCTGTAATGTACTCATAAAATAAAGAAGCAGATGAAGACCTGCTATTTGAAATTTTAAGTGTATCCAGTAAGATTTGGATGTGGACGTTTTTGCTTATGTTCCAGAAACTGGATAATTTCAGCCTGGAAATATGACCCAAGAAATATTTAATTTTGGCCACATGTAAAATACTCTTTTTCACCTTTCATATCTCTTTTGCCTTTGGTCCAGATAAATGGAGCACTTGGTCAGGGTGAAACAATTTAGCAACCCTTTCAATACAGAGCTAAAGATCTGTAGTGCAGTGTAAGCGAAGGGAATGACAGAAAATTAAAACCATAAGGACATTAGGCACGGCAGAGCTATTGTGGTGTGCTGTTACTGTTACCACCCTTGTTATTGCTGTTATGAGTGACATAGTTGTTCTTGGCATAGCCTGGCTACCTTCCTCAGCTGAAATGAGGAGGTTCCTTGCCCTGGTGTGTCGATGATCACACAAGGTGACCGTATGCTGCCTTGGCTCAAGGAGGACCAAACTGCTCGGGCACAGCTCGTCTTCCTCAGCGTCCTTGTGTTGCTGCTTCCGTGGGAGGAACAGATGGCATAGCAGGAGTGCTCCTGGCTTGGTTTAAACAAGATGCAGAAGGTCAGATGAACTGGCTTTCGCTGGAATATGCTGGCTACTACAGCTAGGTGTTGTCTAGCAATCAGCCCTAGATGTAATGCTCCGTTGCACAATTACACCAAACATCTCTCAAACATGGCAAGCACGTTCCACACAGAAATGAAGATTTTCAGAAGTTGCAATGTGGCTGATTTCACAGACACGTGTGCATTTTGAGACATGTGTTCCCACACCTGATTCTGAACGTGTGGAGACGTTTTCACTGTGGAGCAATGAAATGACTGCTCTGTTGGCAGCATCTCATAGCTGGTTACATAAAAGCCATGATGGCCTTGAAACCTTGCATCTGGACAGGGAGATGAAGAATAATGTATTTTAAGCTCACGATTCAGTGACATTAGTTCAACAGTGTCAAGAGATTCCTGCCATCTAAGTAGATAATTAAATGAACTCACACATGTAAAATGGATTTTCTGGTTGCTCAGATGTCTGTATCCCACATGGTCCCCTCATGGCCTTTCACAGTCTCATCAGAGGTGCCAATTTTGGATGACATTGTGGAAGTTGAACTGTGCTTGGTTGTAGAATTTGGGTCCTTGGAATCAGAGAGTGCTACTGGGGCAATGGGAGAAATTTGCAATCACCCTCTGCTAAAGGTTCTGTTATAGCGCTTTACATCCATGTGAAAAGGAAAATGATTTTTATGCTTTTTAGACTATATTCAGTGATGTTTGCTCACTGGTTTTTGGCCTTGTGTGTATGCTATTAGAGGTAGGCTGATTTATGGTGGCATGTGATTGCTTGTTGTACTTGTTCTTCCTGAAACTGGGGAGGGAAAATGCTAGGAACAGATCTGTAAAGTGATTTTACCTCATTTTCTCCTTGATTGCTTCAGCATTAGATTGATCTACATTCTATTCTCTGTTCTGGCATGCATTTCTTGGCCTCTTAATTTTCAGCATAAAATGTAAATAGTTACTCACTGATCCACATGTATGTGAAAAGGTGAAAGAGGTCAGTGAAGAGTCTAATGATGAGAGGGAGAGGAAAAGTGCTTTTGAAAATATATTTCTAGTTTGATTAGATTTTGCCCCGGTTCGAAATATAAAATCTTTGCAAATTTAAAACTCCTCTAATGAGGTTAGGTTATATTCCCAATCAATTCAATCTTCTGGCTAGCACACCATTAAACAGGCATTTTCTAGTTCATAACTGCAGGAGAGACAATACAGCAGACTTTGTGAGGAAGGCCTTTGTGAGATGGTCTGTTTTTTATAATTATCTTAATTGGTCTAGTAAAATATATTTCTTTTCCTAACAAATGTTGCCTTGATGTATCCTGGAGGCAATCACAGCTACAACAGTATTACTGCTGCTCTGAAAGTCACAGCTGAATATGTCAGTGGGAATCAAAGTAAAAGGTGCAATAGAAATTTTATGAATTATTATTAAGATACATGAGAAAGCTCTGCAGGGAAGAACTGAAACATCTTGGGAAATGGTCTGCAGTCAGCCAGCTGGGAAGGCTGAAGACAGAATGTTAATAGAAATGTTGTTTTTAAAAATCACCATGACATCAACATTTATATCAAGTGCCTTGTGCTGGAGCTGCTTATATAACTGAGATTATATTAGGTGTGATGAACAGATGTGTAGTCAAGAGGGGTTGTGCTGTGTTGGGGAAGGTGGAGCTGGCAGCAAGGCTTGTAGCTAAAGCTGCTTCAGTTGGAATCCTTGTTTTCAGTGCCTTGTAACTTTGTGCTGAAGCATTTAAATGAAATATTCCATCCTTGTTTTGTCTCTGGCTTAAAGCTTCAGATTTTGGGAAACATTATGACAAGATGTTTTAAATAATTCCTAATTGTGCCCACTGTGTTACTCCTTGGGTTGCCTGTGCAGAGTTATTTTGGATATGAGAATGAAGGATAGCTTCAACTGACCAGTGCTACAGGTGTGGATTCCAGTGGCATATTTATGTCAGTCATGGCAAAGAAAAGCCCAGAACTGAGCCCCCTAGCATACATGAGAAGCATCTTGAGGGACTATGGTAAGTACCTTACATCAGAGAAATCAGTCTGGTATTTCCCTGGCAGCATTTTCCTCCATCAGTAGGAAGAGAAAGGGAAGTGTCACAGTTCCAGACCAAGGAGACTAAAACATAAGTTTTTGTAATTGTGAGGTAAAACCCCTCTGGCAAAATTTCTTGGTTAGAAGGATAATAGTTAAGAAATAGCAACATAAAAAGTCTTTATATGGTGAGTATCTTCTAAAAAAATGACATAAGCAATTCAGAAGTCATTCAGGGGCTAGAACAAGTGATGAATATTTCACCAAATGTACTGTTGAAGATACTAGTTGCAAACACACTGTATCCTTTTTTTATCCTTTAAGCAAAATATGCTTTAAGGCAGATTTCTTCTGAAGAGCCATGGCAGGAATAGGATATAAAGCACAGATGCCACTCTGTAGAAGTGTACTTTTAATATTGCCTATTTTTGTGACATTTTGAAGGTCAGCTGTCTAGGGAACATGATAGGGTTATACAAGATGTTGAGAGGTCTGAGAAGGCTCTGGTTTCTTCCCCCTTCTTGCCAAGGCAGCCGTGACATATATAAAACCTGTGTTCACACAGACTTACCCCAGAGGAAAGAAGCTGCATGTTTTCTTTTGCAAAATCCCTTAAAAAGTTTATGTCTAGATAATGAAAATCTATTTTCAGGAGGGTACTATTCTACTACCCTCCTGTATTTATATATTAATATCTGCTTGAAAAGGGTCGATGCTCTTGAGTAGCTTCTACTTCTGAATTGCTTCTGCTACTCGCTGTGGCTGAAGAGTTGCTGCTTTTTTAGATTAAGCAACTGTTAATCAAAGTTGTTCCCATCCCAGTCCGATTTTTGTCCTTCCTCTGAATACTTTGCATATTGAAAGGAGGCCGTTACGCCATAAATTACATCTTTTCACAAAACCTTGCACTGAAATAGAATTTGGTCTTAAGGCAAAGTCACTGCTTCTTGGAATTCAATTTCTCAACTATAATTATTTTCATTAATTTTTCTGTCATTGTCAATAGCTTTTTCTTCTCTACAAAGACATCAGAGGCTCCCTCTCGTGGCTGCGTTAATTTCATTTGGATTTGGTTTTGTTTTTTTTTTTAAAAAAAGCTGGAAAAAACAGAGCACCTCCTAAGATTGAAAGCCCAAACCAAAACAAAAAGTAGTAGTAGTTGTAATAATAATAATAATAATAATAATAATAGCTGTTGTACAGAAGCTGCACTGCAGATTCATAGTGAAGAGGGAAAAGGGGATATCTTGCAGGCAAAGCTGAAGCATATTTGCAGCACAATATGATCTTTAACACATTCATACACCATTGCTAATGAACAGGTGCTCAGATAGGAACAGGATTCATATTTCTACTGAGTGAAAATTAGACCCATTATCTCACTTAGAGTGGGAAACTACTTTGATTTTTGAATTTTTAAAAATATAATTGTAATGCACAGAGGTTTCTTGAAATAATGATGGGGTCTGTTGCGCTCAAAAATGCATCACTCAATTCCCATTAGTAATTTATTTTGTGTTTATTTTCCTCCCAGGCTTTCCAAGCATATGTAAAATAATTCAGCAGTTGGGTTCTGCTGTTTGTTAGGAATCCATCTGGTAAATAGTGTGGCTGCAGGAAGTTGGAGCTAATGCATTTCATCTCATGGGCAAAGAGAGTGCGCAGGCTGTAGCTGCAGCTCCACATGCTCCCTGTGCAGCGGGGGTGGGACAGACTCCAGCTCCAGGCACCCTCTGCCAGCCCTGGCTGTGGCACTGGCCCTCCCAGTTGCCAAAGCAAGGACTGGTTTTAAGTGGGGCCCTTCCCATTTGTGCCCTGGGAGTTTGTGCTGTGCGGTTCATTCATTTTCTGTAGGTCATGAACAAGCTGCGCTCCCTCTTCGTCGCGTTCTGCCTCTCCCCTTTCCCTCTGAAAGCTGCCCACAAACATAGCAGCCATAATATACAGCTAAAGCCCTTTAAATGGGCCAATGGGTTATAAAACTGGCAGTTTTCCCATGAAAGTTTGGTGGAGCCCAGAATCTACAAAAAAAAAACCAAAACGAAACAAAACCAACTCCTCCAAAGTGCAGAGAAGCTTGTGGGTTATAACTGGATTTTTTTACAGTCGTGATTCTCATGAGGATTTCCCAGTTTCGCTGGAGTCTGTAGCAGTAGATGAGACAGCTTAAAACTCTTCAGAACCTTTCTCCCCAAAGAGGAAATGTATCACATAGTGTCATTACCAAAAAGATTGTAACTCTTCATTGCCATTATAAATCGCACTGAAGCGATTAACTCCCTCATTTGGGTATGCTGGGTTTCAAAAGTAACCATGTGGAGTTTTGGCACCAGATTAAGTTTACCTGATAACTGATTAAATGGATTGTACAAAAAATGCTGAACTCATCCCAATTTGGAGTATCTGTTCTTGCATTTTTTCCATACCATGTAGAACAGCTGGTAACCCTGAGAGAGCATCTCTTGCCTCCTGAGAGAAAGCTGAGATGTTTCAGCCAGAATTGCATACAGAGACTTTGAGAAGTAACAGTTTCCTCAATTTTTCCATGGGATAGAATTATTTTACCTCAGTCTTCACTCAGTTTCCAGTTAGACTTGTGTATGTGCTGTACTGTTTGTATAATTGTATCTATGACATAGGGAATATGCTGAGTTTTAAAATGCACAAGGACATGTATCTATATGGTTTTTCCATTAAGATATTGGAAAATAGAACCAATACAGAGTTATCATTCCATATCCATGCCTAGGCACAAGATGTTACATTTTACAAGGGCAGAAGGTCTAAATGCTTGGAGGACAGGCCTGCTTTGTGAATGGGAAAGAATTTTAGGTGAAGCCATGTGTGATACCTCAGTGAGGGAACTTGTAAGTACTTGTGGAGGTCACTCCTGCCTGATGTGTGATGATTGATATGTCTTAGGTGAGCAGCATAGACTCTGACTCTGTCCTGAGACTGAAATCACAGAGGGGCTTCTTTTCATCCCAGGAACAAGTGTTTCTTAACAATAAACCAGGTCAGATCAATGGAGGTCTCTCTGTTTATAGGTAGAGCAATACATTCACAGAAAATGAATGACACGTGAAGAAAGGTGGCTTTCCCCAGGAACAGATAGTTAAAAGATTAACATTTTCAGTCCAAGGTTAGGGCAGACTCTGTCTGAGACCACCAAGTGTGCCAAGATGCTTTCTTGTCTGTGGACTTTATTGCCTAAACTCAAGGACCTCAAGGAGAGCAATCCTCAAAGGGGAAAGCAGCTTAGTCTGGCAGGAATAAATGAATTAAATAGAGTTTTGAGGTGGGGGTTTAAAAGACAACTGGACTTGAAAGGGGAAAAATGGGGAAATAGGAAGGTGTCATAAAAAGATAAATTCAAGCTTGAGAAAAAGCAGCCAAAATGATATCCCGGGGAATATGTTGAAGAAAATTAGGACACAGGAAAAAATGGAGAATAGGGACATATGTTGAGGAAGAACAGGCTGAACTTCACAAGGAAAAGAATGGAAGGGAGTGAAGGGAGCTGGGGCTGTGCTCTCACTGACCAGGGCAGTCCCACAGGGCCTCAGCAGAGCTGGGGCTGGTGATGGGGTCCAGCAGCAGCCCCAGAAGCAGCCAGGGGATTAACCCAGTCAGAGCAGCAGAATGTGCTGATGGGCCCAACGTGAGTCCAAGGTTCTCCCAGCAGATGGGACTGGAGACAGGCACAGCTACAGCAGAGCCCAGGCAAGGTCTGGGAGCCCAGGGCTGAGCTGCCTGGAGCTCCTGGCCATGGGCAGAGCGTGTGAGGCAGGGCTCCAGGTGGGGCCAGCAGTGCCCTCAGGGTCCTGGCAGAGATTGACATGAGGGCGGAGACAAAACTGGGAATAACAGAGACATGGGATTCAAGGCAGTTCTACAAAGGCAGTTTTGGCACCGGATGCTGGATCAAAGCATGCTGGGCGACTCTCATCAATCAGAATGGGAAGGAAGGAAGGAAATATTTTAATAAAGGTGTTTGGAAGGTGGCACCCAGCAGAGCTTTAGAAGAAAGCTAAGTAAGGATAGAGGAGATAGTGAAACAAAGGGGCATTACTGTTCTCAGGACAGTAAGATAGGGAATGATGGAGAGAAAGGGTCAACATAATGTGGTGGTCAGGGAACCGGTGCAGGGACCATATCAAAATTCTTTTTCCACCAGCATTATCAGCAACCAAGCTTAGAGTTTTATTGTGAAACTGGTTTTGAGTAATTGGAGGCAAAAAATACCCATGTATTTCATGTAACAAAGACAAGTAGTCTTGCCTAATCCAGCAAGGCCTCCAAGAATTTTGCAAGAATTCGGTGGTGAGGCAGAGGCCCAAAGAAGCTGGGGATGCCCCATCTCTGGAAGTGTTCAAGACCTGGTTGGAGGGGACTCTAAACAACCTGCTCTGGTGGAAGGGTGTCCCTGCCCATAATACAGGGGCTTGGAACTAGATTGTTTTAAAAATTCCTTCCAACCCAAACCATTTTATGATTCTATTCTTTCTGACCTTCCTAAAGCAGTTCTCCCTGGTTTCAAACAAGGTTCAAGATAGTGCCAAATCATGTAAAAAAAAAATCATTTAAGGTGGTTAGAAACTGAAAGTGGGAGTATATTTAGGCATGTTCAGCTCACTTTTAGCCATTGTGTTGTATGACACGTTGGACTAGGCACTGACTGACTGGGCTTTGGCTTTCTGCTCACCACTGTCCCATTAGCCCGTAGTACTCATGACCTCTGTTTGTCTCAATGCCCCTCATGGATCCTGGTAATCTATAAGTCTGTCTTCATTACCAGGTAATCTGCAGCCTGGTTTATGAATTAAGAAATCATATGTAATCATTAGATTAGGACTGGCAAGCTGTAGTCACAATAGCTGCTGAAAGGCCACACCTACTTAATAAGCTGCTCAACTAACTCAGTTATTTGGGGTACGTTTGTAGAAAGAGCTTGTAAATGTAAAGTGTAGATATAATAATTAGGAAGAACAAGATTGTCTAAATAACCCAAGTGCTCTTGCAAGTCAGGAGGTTTGATGTGCTGCTCCTGTCAGGGAGACTGCAATTCACCAAGTGCTGGAAAGCGAGCTCGGAAAGCTGTGCACGGAAAGAAATGGCTGAGCCAAATATTTTGTAAAAACAAAGTAAGATTTGAAGAGAGAGACCCTGAATTAAATCAGGCAACCTATTATGTGTGTGGCTGGAGACTGGTGTAAGGAAGGAGCCAGACTCCTGCATTTATTTAAGTCTGCTTACTATATAATTCAGGGTAGTGAGGTGAACTAAGGATGAAGCATTAGCTTCTGCATAGAATTTTTATTCTGATCACTGGAGCCTAAAGTTATTAAAAGAACAAACACAATTATGATATCCTAGGGGACTGGCACACATATAAATCTGGATATGCTGCCTGTTTCTAGCAAAGCATATATATGGATCTGTGTGCTGCCTGCTCTTTATTTTAACTAGGTTTGCTGCAGCTGTTGCTCTGAAAAGAACCATCTAACACTGGGAAAAGAGAGGCAGCAGAAATCCTCAAATGAATATCTATTAAGAAAAATAAGTTTCAAATAAATTGCTTGTGTATATGGTTAAAACTCCTGTCCCTTGAATAAGAACAAAGAGCTATCACTTTATTAGCTCTAGACCTTTTCTAGTTCCCAGTTAATCAACTTGCAGTACCATAACAATTTAATAACAGCTTATTCTTCCTCTGTTTCTTCAAAATGATGAGAACCTATTTTCATGAAAGGTAGGGATGTGAATGCTTTCTGAAGAACAAAAGCCCATAATCTTTAAATTTAACTAGTATATGTGATTTTCAGATTGGCTTTTATGAAAATATTTGAGCATCAGGTAGCTCAGCAATACCTATTATCTGTGCACAAGAATACCCTAGCTCTCAATCTTTCAGCTGACTAATAGTGATGTGTATATGTTATATAAATTGTACAAGGCTTGATCTGACAGTCTCAACTTCAGTGTTGTCAACACCAAGTGCATTACGGAGTCTGTAGTTTTTAGACATATCAGAAAAAAAAAATCAGGTTTTTCTGATCCAAAATTGTGAGCCATTCACACTTGAGGAGGCTCTCACAGCATCTTAGCAGCCTCCAAAGTTGTCCTGTGAGGCTCTGCCCATCTCTGCTGCCTGTGACTGAGGGTCTCTCCCTCTCTTCCCTCTCGTCCCTCTCCAGTTCCATGTTTTAGCCTCCTTGGAACCCTATTGGGCTGCTTCTTGTGTTCCCTTCTCCTCCTCTCTGACCTGCTAGTGGTATCACCATCCAAACAGCTGTCAGTCACCTTCTAGGCTAATGTATTCTTGTGTGTCTCTACCTCTCATCTGTACCTTTGCCAAGTCTCTCCTGCTGTTCCTGCTCCAGTTCCTTTGGTTTCTCTTCTGCCTAAGTTCACTGCCATGGAACTGAAATGGAGCAACTTCCAGAATTCCAGGATTTCCCTAAGACGCTATCTGTAATATTCACAGATTAAAGGGGGATAAAAAAAGGAAAGCCCCAGCATCTGACAATCAGGGACTTGGTTCTCTCACTTCAATAATTTAGATTCTAGAGTTTTTTTAAGGTAGTGAAGTTAAAAATCTTGGCGGTATGGTATAGAATGAAACATATCTGTATTAAAAGAAACATTATGTCAGAATAATCTGTTGATCTTCTGAGAAAACAGCTGGTTTCCCAAGGATGGAAAGTATAGCAGCTGTTGTCCACCTTGACTTTTGTAAACTGTCACTAGGGAAAGTATTTGTGAAGATTTGGGGTCATGAAAGAATTGGAGAATTGATAGAAAACTGACTAGAGGGTAAACAGACTGCATTGGAAGGGGAAATACTGGACCAGAGGGGGCTTTGTACACGGATGATTTCTTTGTAATGCCACAAAAACTGAGCGTGCCAGTGGAATTTGTCACTGACGTTTTTCTGGAATTTTTTGGGGGGGTTAAACATAATGGCTGTGTAGCAGCATTTTAATTATAAATGTTTCCATCCTGCTCACTGACTCTTCTGTGGCTTTGCTCTGAGTTGCTTGTTCTGATGCTGTGAGCAGCCTTCCATCGCTTTCTATCCATTGGGAGCTCCTTGGAAGGACTTTATGAGGAAAATGGGCCCACGAGGATTAAGTGTAACACAATTATGAATCAAAAAGAAAGGGAAGAAAAATGTGTCTGCATCATCTTAACCTCCCACTGAGTTTTCCAGTCTTCTCAGTATGGACAGCATAACTCACAGGACAGAGCACTTTAAATGAGTAATTTAAGTTAAAAGTGTTTGGATATGATGACAATACTTCATTATTAGTGCCCAGCCAGACTCCTGCTGCCTTTCTATAAAATTTTGGGGTTTATCATGTACTTGGAAAAGAACAAGGTGATTATGTTCCATTTTTCTTCAGAAATTGCATTCTCATTAAGAGAAACAGAGTAAAACTTATGTTTTGTGCTAACAGTTCTTGCAGAGCACAGAAGCATACAGGAACTTTTCAATATAGAAAGAAATCAGTTCTCCTTGAGTCTAGATTAGGACTAAAATCAATAAGGGCATTATTTTTTCCCAGTGGACATTACCTGCTTGCTTTCTAAAGGCTTTACTTGAGTAGAAATGCTTTGCAGGGTGATTTGAAGCAAACGTGGAAGGTGCAATGCCAGTCCTCATGTGGGAAATACCTGGTGAGCCCACAAGACCACCTCATCTTCCTTTACATCTCCTAGATCTGTAGGTAAATAATATCCCAGCTGTGCAAGGCTAAGCAAATAAGTACCTTCAAGTAAAACCTACACAGAGGAAAAGATGAATAAAAAACAGATGGCTGTGGTAAGGTGCCCATTTAAGAGGAAAGGCCATGGTTCCGTGGGTAGGAGCATATAAAGAAAAATCACTGTAGGGCACAAGAGCTGTCAGAGTACCCAGAAGCATCAGAGGATTGTGATAAGGAATCAGTGCAGAAGCTGGAAGGAGTGTCTGTGTTCTCTCCTGTTTTAGTATGTACCAGCTTTTTCAATCCCCTGTCTCTCAGTCTTCTCTAGTGTGCACTTCATTTAAAAGTTTAATATTACAATATTCACACATTAATCCTGATTGTCCCCATATCCAGTTCTGCCTGGTCTTGGGAAAGTATAAAATCGATTTATACAGCACAGCTGAAAAGCAAAAAATTGTTGGATTACCATACTGTGGTATACAATAAAAATATAGTGTTATCAAGGGAAGCCTGTGCTGATGAGAGCATAAATATCAACCCCCCAACTCATACCCCTGAGTACTTGATTCCTGCATCTCACAGAAACAAGGATCTCTGCTGAACAGTGTGACATTTCATCACTTTGGATTTGCTGTGATGAATAATATTATATGCTGTTGGTCTAGAAGAAGTATTACTATAGTAACTAGCTCATGATTCATTTTTTATGGTTTTTTTTGTGGGTTTTTTTGCTATATTTCCTAAGGGTTGCCTGTCTAGACTAAGATTGCTTAAACTAACTCATGGTAATTAATTTTTTCCAGAGTGCTAAAAATATGGGACAGATAAACAACAATACTTAGATACTGCTTTTTGAAAAACACAGCAGGCCCATAACATTCTTGAAATTACGGGAATATTGTTTTATTTGTCACATTTTTATTAGTAGCTTTATGTGTTGTTATTAATCCAGTTTAGTGACCTAAAGCTGGCTTCCCACACTGACAGTATTGCAACTCTAATGAAATCCTTAGATACCTAAGACATAAAATGTTACATCTGAGGGTGAAAACAGAAATGGGGTTGATTGGTTTAAATCCAAGTAATGAGCTCACTTATTCATTTAAATCAGTGAAAAAGAAAATCTTGGCATGAGTGATGTATTCATGCTTTACGTTCTGGATTTGTACAAATTTATTTCCTTATGGTGATGCTTAGGGGTCACCAGTCCACAAGCACACGTTGGCAAATGCCATCTTTATTACAGAGCCTTATCAGCACAGTGAATAGGGGGCTGGGTTAGGTATTTGCCCATTTACTGGTGCCTGTAGAAAGCTTAGTGTGCATTTAGTGCATTCTTGTTTTTGTTATGGTAAAAGGTGGTGTTCGATTATTTTTTAAAATTGGATTGTTTCGTAAATTAGTCATCCTTGTCAAACCATATTTAGAATTTATAGATAAAAATTAGAATAAGTAAATTAAATCTAAATTAGAGTGAATAAATAAAAGAAATAGAAATTAGAATTCATGTATGTTCACGGTTCTGATAGGAAATGTGGAACTACTCCAAGAAGAACCATTTTAAAGTAGTTTAAATTACCTTAAGGAAAATAAATATGCACACAGATAAGCTTATTTAAGCACATTTTGAATTTTAAATTAACTTAGAAATGTGAAATATTATTGGAAATTGAAGAAGTCCTTTATTCTTACATGCTTCTTTTTCACAGAATAAGAAAAAACTTCTCTGGTTTTATACTTTTTTCAATTTCTGGTGGAGTTTGCAGCTTGAATAGAACTAATCATTAAACTGAACTAGCTGAATAAACGGAGATTCAGTAAATATTCATCCTTTATTTGCAGAAAGCTGACCAAATTTTGTCTTCAGATTTTTAATTATTTCTGCCTAATACTTGATTTGAGTTCACCCCAGTCTAACTAAGCCTCAGAGTACCAGTTGTATCATTTTCAATGGCTTTGTTGGAAAAATAAATATCCAGTTTAAAAGCTTAGGAGCTGGGAGGAAGTTGTGGGATTTGTTGTGTGGTAAATTGGCTTTTATTCACCCTGAATCATATCCCAGGATAGCCATGGTAACCTTCCGTAACAAAAACACAGAAGACGTGAGCTCTGTCAGCAGAACCAGCAGCAAATTTGCTTTCTGCCTTTTGTTTTTCATTTAAGTGATGGCAAGTTCAGAGGATCACAGAGCAGCATATGACATTTCATAAGGGTTCATAAATTATGCAGTCAGATTTGTTGGATTACAAAAGCCTGGGAGTAACAAGTGCTTCTTGCATTATAAATGAAATGGCTTATTTACAAAGATGACATAGCTATATTAATTGTGAGATTTTGTGATTAAAGGGATAGGCCTGTGCTGTTTAAGATGTTAATTAGAAGAAATTCCTTTTCCAGAAGAAACAAATGCATCTTTTTTGTTTGCTGTGGGGTTTACTGAAGTGCTTTGCTGATTGTATTCTGAACCACCTTCCTTTTCCAGCAATTTCTTGTGGTTTTTCCTCGTGTATTAGCCTAATGTCAAGGCAATGAAAGAATCCTGCAGCAAGGTTCACATTCAGAATTAAAACTGGTGATGGGTAGGAAATTCTGCTTGTTGCCTGCTGTATGACACTGGTCAGGCACCAGCTGGGTTGTGCTGTCAGCCGTGAGCCTTGAGTGGTAATTGCAGTCACTAATTGGAGGCGTGCCCCCTGAAATAAAGATGCTGTTATTACATCTGCCACCATCTCTGCAGGGCCCAGGAACCTGCCCCGCTGCACTGCAGCTTGTGCTCCTTTCTCCCTGGTGCTATTCCCAGGCAGAAGCAGCTCCTGAGTGGTTCCCAGAAGACTCATTCTGTCCTCTGAGGACACTTTATCCTGCTTACAGCTCCTCACATTCCTTCCCCTGTACCCGCTCTGCAGGGAGCAGCAGTTCTTGGGCTTTCTGGGGAGGTGTCAGTTTGGTTTAGCACAAAAATGCCCAGGGACTTGTCATACCTGAGCAGGGATTTTAAGGTTGAGCTGATGGTCGCCCTTAGGAGCATCTCTGAGTGACTGCCCCTTTCCAAGGGCCCATTGAGAGAGGAGAAAGGCAGGTGCTGAGCACGGGGGGCAAGATTTGGGAGCATGGTGGTCTTCAAGGAGAGGGCAAGGGCAGGTGGTGAGGTGGCTCAGGGTGGGTTGTGGTGAAGGAGGATAGAGAACACAGGTGGGAGGCTGGGGTGGTGGGAGAAGATGAAAGATCAGGAAAACGAGGAATAGCAAATGAGTCAACCTTTCTGCCTTTTGAATGACCAATTGCCTCTCTTGGAGTCTGCTGCCCTTCATGCAGTGCTTGCATGCTCATTTTTTACTGCAGATGGGTCAGTTTGGTGCTCATGAGCTGCATTACACACTGGTTTTCTTTTTTTCTACTATGATACTCTTGTGTTATAAGAAGGATAAAGAAGCTTACTGGTGCTCTTGATTTGATAGATCAACTTGTGACTTAAGCAAAATATGTGCCCTTGGAGGTCTTTTTTGCTGTTCTCTTTCTCCTACAAAGGAATTTGAACTTCTCTGTT
Source organism: Polioptila caerulea (assembly GCA_013397295.1). Taxonomy (NCBI): domain Eukaryota; kingdom Metazoa; phylum Chordata; class Aves; order Passeriformes; family Certhiidae; genus Polioptila; species Polioptila caerulea. Next base: position 618,985 of record VYXF01002414.1, read on the forward strand.
TGTTCCAGTGGCTTGTTAGGCTGCCCTGGGTAAGGCTTAGCTAAGTGAGGAGGGATATCCAGCCGTGCTGGGAGTTGGGAGTGTGTTCTGCAAGGATAGCAGGGGAGCTTGTGATTCTCATCTTCAACAGGGCAGGGTTTTACAAAGCTGCTGAAGTCTCAGGGAAGCTTAAGCATTACTGACCCTTCAGGGATTAAGGAGAGTTTAGATTTTAGCAGGCATTTCACTAATGAAATCATAGCTTTATAATTAAATTTCACTTCCAAGTCTAGATGCTAATCGAAGCACATCCTTCCTTTTCTTGTTCCTGGGGTACATGGGTAGTTCAATTAACATCATCAACAGCAAGGAAGCATAAACAGCCAGAGGCACACTGTGCTGTGCCTGCGTGGCCTTCACAGAAACAGGGCAGAAACTCCTAAAGGGATGAAAGCCACTTTACTTTTGTAGAAGACAAGCAAGCCCTTGGCATGTTTACACTCGTGGCCCTTTGGTTTTCATCCCAGAATGGCTTTTTACTGAGAGCTGGCCTAAGATAACCTGCTCCTGCAGTGTTTACAGACTCCTTCTGAAATGTGCGTGCAGGCAGTCTGGTCCTGCCACTGTCTGTGAAGCCTCTGCCTCCCTCTGCTTCTGGCTGAGGCAGATTTAGTGAACCCAAGTGCAGGTGTTGATGTGCAAGAAGCCCATTCTCCATCCTACTGAAGACAGTCACTGAAAATACTCTCTATCTTGAATATTATTGCACATTATATGTCACTTCTCATTCACTGGGTGTATGTAACAAACTGAAATGAGAGTGATGCCTCTGCTTAAGAATGAGTGCAGCCAGTTCTGAGCTCACATGCATCATCAGTGTGTCAGTGAAATGTTTTATAGCAGCTTTAGAGGCAAAGATGTCCATCAAATCTAGATTAGAAATCACCTTGCCAGCACCATGAATTTACAAGGAACTGTATGATACGGAGGTGAGGGGAGAGGGAAACCAGGAAAACAAAATATGAAACTAAGAAACAGAGAAAAATAGATTTATGAGATTAACTGAGGGATTCTTCCTCCTGCCTTTTTTTAGGCATGTCTGAAGCTCAGTTGTGGCTAGCATGATTTCTTGTCATCACACATATGTAATTTTCCCCTGGATTCCAACATTTCAGGCTTTTCATTGGGGATGAGATGAATCATTTTATGTTCAATGAGAATGTACAATGCAGGATTCTAGGAGCAATCTGATCAAGTTATTTGCAATGGTTCATTTTATACCCCAAGGAGGGCATTGCTTATTTTTCAGTCTTCTCATTAATTTTACATCATTTTACCTGACTGATGATAACAAGTAATTTAGGTAAAGTAAGCACCTATATAATCTGCTTGAGGGTAATCCAAATTAACAGCATTGCTATTTTCTGGTTGGTCCAACAGTAGAAATGTGGTAAATTGGTAAATGTGAAACCCAAAATATATTCTATAGCAACTGCATGCTTTGTTGGTGATGATGACCTTGTGTGCTCATTAACCTTGCCAAGAAGACATTGTCCATGATATTTTACCCAATATCCCTTAAAGGTGTTGTGATACAGAAAGTCTGCAACTCGGACCAAATATTAACCTATTTTAATTACTGAAATAGTCAGTTCTAGCAGTAATTGTGTAGTCTTTACTTCAGGGATTTTAAAGCCATGCAATAGCATCCCATAAAGTCACTGCTAATGATGTAGTATTGACTATGATGGCTGCTGGCCTTACTAAATTTTTACTATATAGGCAACATGAAAGTTTACTACTTTCTTTAACAAGTGTGTTGTATAATTTTTACTAGTAGGTGGTGATGATGATTTCCCCTTCCCTCCTTTTAACCATGAGAAAAAGTCCAGTAATCTTCTTCTCCCCAAAGATTCACTGAAGGGTCAAGAAACAGGATCCATTGTAATTCTAGGTTACTTTTTATCTTATTTGATAAACCTTTTTCCTGAAGGATAGCAGCTTTTTATTATAGCCAGAAGATTGGCTTTCTCTTCCAAAGACTTGTTTTGTGGCTCTGGCTGAGAAGTTTTTTTGGCTTTTTTCGTCAGGTTCTAAAGGGATCAGAGCATAAAATGTCTATAGCATCTCACCTATAATGTAGGATTACTCCTACCATTAGGAAGTTACTGTATCACAACTTGGAGTAACTGCTCTTAAATGCATAGTTTTGAAAAAGAAAAGAAAACAAAGAGTGTGAGAAAAAACAATTACCAAGCTGTATCTCACTGAAGAAATATATTTACAAATTTCTGATAGAGTGGAGTTTAGCTAGATGAGATTATACGGAGAGGATTATTATGTAAAGGGTCCAAGTCTGCTATCATTGAGAAGAATTGGAAGATGGCAATTCTCAAGGATGTTTGAGCACTATTGTTCTTGAATATTGCATCACAAATTTTATACTTAAATCGGAAAAGACTGATGGACTTAGCTGTCAGTTAAATAAGCTGTTGAAACTTCAGCACAGCTCTTGTGCAGGAGAGGAGCAGCCCTGGTGAAAATCAGAGCGGTTCTTTGCTTCTCTGGATGGCGGCAATTGCCCCTTGGAACACTTGGAGTGCCTGTTGTGCACTGGAGATCCTCAGCAGAGGGGCAGCCTCCCCACACCTTCCTCAGACGTGTCCCTCATCCTTCCCAGCCCAAGCACAGCCCTGGCTTTACTGCTTTGTGCCGGGATCATCTACACCTCCATAAAGCAGCTTGACATACAGCTGCCTTCCTCTGATTCCAGCAGGACTTTGATTTGGGCTGAGTCTACTGTTGCTATCTGTGGAGCAAAGATGGGGTTAGGGTTTTGTTTGCTTTGCCTTCATGGTGTTACCATGAGATGTTACCGTACTGTGTGTGCCATCTGCCCAAATGGCTCTTGCCGGAGGCTTTTTCCTTCTTCCTTGCTTCAGGAGCAAGCAAGGAAGCAGTAATCCTGTGCCAAGTCCCTGTGTCATCTCTTATGCAGTAGCTGAATAACAGCTGGCTACTGGCTCTGTAGAAACGAGAGAGTGCATAATTCAATTTTCCCATTCGTGTTCCAGTTTCTACTTGGGAATTCCCCCTGGGGATAGATTTGTCTGCTCGCTAAGTGCACTCGAGAAAAAGAACCTGAGAGACCAACAGAAGGATCCCTGGGAGGAATGAGAATCTTTGCTTGTGAAGGGTCACCAGAAAAGTGGCAGTAGGGTCACAGAATTAGCCTGCACCAGGGAAGAAAACATTCTTTCCTTCCATGTCGGGTTTTGTGCTGACAGGCACAAAATCTCTTACTTTGCATATTGGACTTAATGAAAACTGAGAAGTGAGCTTGGCTCATTTTTTTTTATCAGGCAAATTGTGTGTGACCTCAGCACCTTTCCTTTCTCTATGTTGGTGCAGAGGCAAAGTAGTAGGCAGTAGTGTGCTTTTCCGTGATGCTGCTAGTGAGAAAGGACACATATCTCAAGGTGGGTTGCAGTATTCCTCGCCTGACTGCAAATTCCGAGATTACTGAAGTAACAAAATTGATCTAAATGTCATGTTATCCCTTGGTTTAATGAGAGATAATTAAGATCTTCGCCGACATTATTAAAGGATGCGAGTTTGCTGTCTGAAGCATAAGAAGCTTCTTTTTAATCTCCAGTAAAAATGGACAGCCTTTCTCTGTTAATAAGTACTGCCTACAGCGTGTAATCCCATGATCATAATGACTGTGCTTCTCCTTGTTCATCCCATGGGCAAATGACAGAGAATCTGGGGCGATTTGCACTGGAGGACTTGAGCTGTGTGGCAGACAAGCGGGCATGGATGGAATTCAGGGATGTGTTTGACTTGGTCACTGCACTGACCCTTCAGTTCCCAGGACAAACTGCCCTGGATGGAGGAGTGAAGCTGCACAGGAGCAGCTGCTCTGCTGCTCTTGTGCTGTTTCAGCCAGGAGAGGGGATGCTGGTAAAGTGGAGGGGGAGGCTCATGGGTGTTGGAGCATGGCAGAAGGGCACAGGCTGGCTGTTGGTCATAGAATTCGGGCTGGGTTCTGTCCATCATGTCACCTCCTGGGAGTGATAGGCTGATTGAGGAGATCAGGAATGTGCAATCCGCCCTGGTGGCCCCACAGTGTGTCCTGCCTCTGCTCACAGGAGCAGGCAATGGGACATAGGATGCAGTGGCTTGGCATGGGCCACCTGCTTCTCCACTAGCAGCTGTCAGCCCGGGGGCTGAGCAGAGACATTCAGTGCTCAAATGCAAGAGCCCTTCATCACCTTCAGTGCTCTCCATTTGGCTGCCACGGCGTCACAACGAGCCCTTGGCAGAGGGAATGATTTAGCCTCGGGAAACAGAGATTTATTTTGAAAAGTCCTTTACTGTAATACCTTCCTTCGCTCTGACTGCACTGTGGAGGCATCTCATTCTTATCATGCAGGAAGTAGCTGAGGCTCTCTGATACTATTCTTTTAAAATCAAAACATTAAAACTACCATGCGATGATTTTCACATTTTCCAGGCATCCCTACTGCCGGCATTAATTGCACCCCTGCTGTTCCTATTCCAAAGCTATTTGCTCTTTCTGTATGCAGCCCTTGTTCACTGCTGCTCTAAACTTTTGCTGCTTTGCAGTTAAAAAAAAAGCTTTATGCAAATGGCATTGAAATGAGTTTGATAAAGTGATAAACAGTCACATTTATTGATTGCAACAGTTGGAGTTTAGTTTGTTATTTTACAGTTAATTTTTTAGAGGTAAAGGACTTTACAAATTCCCTTCTGGTGTCAATGAAGTAATATATCACTCCCATATCAGTGTTTGGAAAGTGTGGTAGGGCCACCAAGACAAAGTGATAAGGGGGGGTCACATTCATCCAACGTCACAGCGTCCCTTTCCCCTGTGGCAGATCTCCCTCCCATCTTGAAATCTCCCTGTATTTAGCAGTTCTCCTACTTCAATTACCGTGTCTTTGGATGGCAGTTAAGTTTCATGCCCCTTTACTTCCTCTGCCTCTCTGCTTCTGACACATTATTATTCTTACCAGTGGCTGCACCAGACCTCCAAAGTCCCATAGTCCCCAAAAGTAATTACAGATACATTACTGAGCAATCCCCACTGGTAGCTTGGGTCAAGTGCTTTATTTTTATCCAGGGCAGCTTCTGAGGAGTGTGGTTGACTCTTGCTTCCCCAGTAGCTGCATGAAAAGACAGGAGTACTTCTGTCACCTGAGCATTTCAGCTGTGGCTGGGGGTGGGTCCTCAGCTCTGGAGTACCTGCTACCCACGCAGGGTTTCTAGTGGCCAATATGGAAGGTCCAAGATCCTCATGAAGATAAGGGATAAGGATGGAAAAAGCATGAGGAGTAGATGAGCATATCTGGATTGTATCTTTGTCTGACACAGGGTTTGATGACCTGCATGCGTGTGCTGATCCTGGAGCTCCTGAACACGGCTACAAGACGCCCAGCGCAGGCGTTTTCTTTGAGAGCGTGGTGGTCCGCTTCCATTGCCAAGAAGGATACAGGCTCAATGGTACTTCCAAAAAACTTTGTGTCAGACACTTTAATGGCTCCCTGAGCTGGAAACCCAGTGATAAACCTGTGTGCCTACAAGAAGGTAAGTCAGTTTTCTTTGGGCTGTTCACAGTGTCAGTTCTTCTCACTTGTCCATGTACCATGTCTGTGTGTCTCTGGACAAAACATAACAGGCTGGAGTCCATTTCACTGTGTCTTATTGGATACATGCTTTAATTTTCCATCCATAATCCTCGTTTGTCAGTTAAATTTGTACCATAAGAGGCTGAGTGTGTTGAAAGGAACATAAAGAAATGTGAAAACAGAATTTAACCTCCCCTTTTAACTAGTTACAAATTGATGCAGAGAGGAAAAACTGCCTCCATTGTAAGTTAACTGTAACTATTTATTAAAGCTGCCCATTTAATATTCCTTTCTGCAATATTTTATTTGGAAAATACAGTCAATTTCCAATGCTACTGCTCCTGCTAGTCAGGAAATTTAAACAATCGTATTTTATGATGTATGCATGAGTCAAGTAGCAAAATCAAATACAGATAGACTGCAAAAGTTTAAAGCCAGGGTAGAAGTTTACTCTGAGATAATTCAGACTATTATGGCATAAACCAATTTGTTTTTATTGTATATTTAAAATTGTATTTGGTTTTAAATACTTAGAATGTTACATTGCTTTCTTCTTCTAGGTCTTAGAGGCAGGATTAATTTGAATTTCATAACTGTAAATTTTGGCCAAAGTACACCCAAGCAGAACAAATTATTTATTTCACCAAGTATATTAAAGATATAACCTGTCCTTGTTGTTGATTTATTTTTGGTCAACAGAGCTATTAAAGTCAACAGACATGAAAAGTGTTAGTTAAATAAAGTGTTTATTTTTTAGTGTTGTGACTTCTCCATTGAAGACATTAGCCATTGCCTCATTGTCTTCATGGTGGAGTGAGATAAATTCTACTTCAGGTTACCTTTCACCATTTAAAACCAAATAAATACATGAACTTTGTTCAGAGGTAGTTGAAGGCTTATGTGGCTCACAAACACACTCACTGCGTAGGATCATGCATCACTCAGCCTTTATAAAAACTGCAGGTTTTGTTTGTGATCCTGGGGGTGTGGGTATGAGAATCCTGTGCCAGGACAGGGACAAGAGGGCCTGGGAACACCACGCTCAGGAGGTGTTCCCATGTGAAGGGAACAACCCTAAGCAGTGGCCAGTGTGAATAACGTGCATGAGTTATTGGAGAGAGTAGCCAGAGGCTGCTGCTAAGGAGTGCATGGGCTGTCAGACACCTGGCCTGTTGGCAGGAGAATTTCTGGTAAAATATGTTCTCCTGGACATGTGTGAGGCCATGGGCTACAGAGCTGTGAGGGGCACAGCTGTGAGCTGTCCCATGAGGTGACAGATGATGTCTAGAAATAAAGGCAAAGGGGTGCCAATAGCACCTCATCCTGTGGCCCCACATGTCAGCTTCAAAGAAACAAATAACTGTGTATGAAAATCGTGCCCTCTTCTGTGACAGCCACTTTTCATAAATGACCTTGTCTCTCATCTCATGGTTATTTAAGGAAAAATATATAGAGAGTGACAGCAGCCTGTGTTTAAACTGGCTATTGGAACTACCAGAAAAAGCTATAATGCTTGGAAATTCTGTTTCCTTAAGCACAGCAGGGAGCTAGGAATGTTGATGTGCATCGTTGAAGTGTTGCCTGTATCATCCACTGCAGTTGTTAAAATAAGCATTAATGTGTTTTGTTGAATATTCAAACCTCTTCCCAGGCCCTCCAGCCCAGTGGAGGAAGCTTCTGATCACAATGCCATCAGCAACAAAACTGCCACTAATGTCAGTGTGCTCAACACTCGAGCCAGGTGTTTCCAAAAAGGAAAGAAATTGGAAGATGAGAATGTGATGGGTGATGTGACAACAGTTGCTTTGGAGATAATAATTACTTTCCAGCACAGAACGCTTAAAAAGGATTGCTAGCCAATGCTCTGATCAAGCAAAGCACTTAAGCTGGAGTATAACTGTAATTATGTGATTAGTCTTGTTAAAGTTCTGTACTCAAAATTAGGCAGATGCAAAAATGCTTCTTATTATTTGGACCAAAGAGTAGGACCCTGATTTAGGATTTAGTGAAGCAAGTGCTTAAGTACTTGCCTGATTAACATTATAATAATACCACAGGTATTAGATTACAGCATTAATTCTTCTTTCCAATGCACAATAGCACCACTGATTCAGAAGAAACACTAAGCAAAGGCTCAGTGGCAGTCTGTGAGGCCTAAGCATTGGCTTAAGTGATTTTTAGACTGATCCTTTTGCACACTGGGAGCAGAATATTGAGAGAGGGCCATGGTAGGGAGGTGGACAGTGTAGGAACGTGGCACATCTGGAGATGAGTTAAGAGAGAATTACAACAGGGTTTGTGATTCTCAGCTGTCTAATGGCATACATAAAAGTCTTCATTGCAGAAATTCTGTGATGATATATAGAAAGAAATTTGAAATTTCTAGCAACTGCTGGAGAAGGGAGAAGTTAATGTTTTCCCATTCATCATTACCTATCACAAGGTGAAATAAACTTTATGCTGCATTTACCATTTACGGCGGGGGTGGCTGTGCTGTGGGCTGTGGTATGCTCTACACGCCTCTCATCCCAGCATAGATAAATGTCAGGCAGTGCCAGCTGAGCTTGAACAGTAAAAACACTCTGTACTTTGGAGTTCATTTATTCTCAGGAGTTTGGATTCGGCAAAGGATAATTTTATGTCTATATGTTATGTCCCTTTAATTGTCATTATGTGTTTACTAGCACAATCTCTAATCACAAATGGATGCTGTTTACCAAAGGAAGCAAAGCAACCTGTTTCAGAATGTAATTGATTTTAGAACTAATACGTTTGCCTGGAGCTCTTCACCCAATCAGTTTGATTTTATAGGTCTGTCATTTCTCATTAAGAGGCAGGAGATTTTAGGTGTCAGGACAAGAATTAAGTTGCATGACTCGGTGCCCAATAAATGCCCTGTCAAAAATTTGTATGCTTAGAATTATGTTCTTATGTTGATGTACAGCATGTTGTGACTGTACCTTTCATCAGCTCTAATACAGTTATGCACATAAATACCAAACCTCTGAGGTAGGAATTTTGTATTTACTGTTTAAGAGCAGTATGTCATGTTGTTCACACTTTAATCTAATCTTCTCCCACTGTGATAATGTGGCTGCTGAGGCTGTTGCCCTACTTGGAACAAATGCTAGCTCTTTCCTATGAGATTGAATCTAAATTTACAGTCTGCATGGAGATGGCAACGAAGTGAGGAGCTGTGCCCTCCTCTCCCTGCACTTCTGCAGGCAGACACCTTGGAGATGCTCTCAGTGCCTCATTCTCCCACTGATAAACCTGCAGTGAAAGTAGTGTACTAGTACTTGGTTTGGCTACAGCTTTCCTGCAGGACATTTAGCCCTCCATTTGCTTTCCTTTGTCCCTGAGTCTGTGAGATGACTGAATTATTTTTATTTCCCCATCTCTTATCTGTCTTGCCCAGTGTTTGCTGGTTCTTAAGCCTGCTTATGAGCACTCTGGGATATTTGTAACCAGGCCACAGCTCAATGGCCACAGATCTTAGGTGAAGTCTGTCTGCACTGCCGTAATACAAGCAAAGACAATAAAGTATTATTTAATATGCACTAAAATACTATTTTTACCACAGAACAATGCTAATAACCCAGTACTGTGGATTTAACACTAGTAAAAAAACCAAGAGAGAATATTGCTCTTAAATGTTTACTTTTAAGAGCACAGGGTGTAGATGAGCTGTCCCTGCATCCAACCAATTCTTCCTGATACTCCTTTCATCCTTCCTCCCTGTTTGTCTCTGTTCCATCCTGCCAGTGGTGTGACTCAATGTAGTCAAGGCTAATTCAAATAACTTGTCCACAGTGAGATACACAGGGGCAGCAGACCTCTGCATTTGAATTTACATACAGATAGTAAACAAAACAGTGCCAGAAGCAGGGATGGGGACACTATTCTTCAGTTGTGCACACTCTTACAGTGTTGGAAAGGTCCTTGACATGGTTTTGGCCAACATCCAGCAGTACTCCCAAGTAAATCCTACAACCACATTCTTGGATTAGCATGGACCAGGGATAATTTTTGGATGGTAAGGGCTGACCTGCAATAGGTGCAAACCATCTCAGGCCAGCTGGTACCCATGGATGGTGTGGCTATCTCCATGGTGTCTAGGCCATGCCTTCCTTCTGAGTTGCTGTTGTGATCCAAGTGCTCTTGGGAGGAGGTAGGGTGATCTTCCTTCCCCATGGGCTGGAAGGAACAATTCTGAGAGGTTCTGCAGGGTTTGCACCTTAGCAAAACACTCTAACTGTACTGTTTAACAAATTTTGCTCTTCAGACCAGTCTGTGATGGGGGATGCACTTGGTTTGCTAAAGCCAAGAGTTCCTAATGTGCGTATCTTCATGAAAGTTAGGGCAAGGTGAGCCCTTGTGCCTGTCAGGCTGTTGAGCCTGCTGGCTCTCCCCCACCTCTTTTGGCCCCTGCAGGATAAGAAATGTGTCCTTTTGGCTGGCCCATTTAAATACTCACACAGTAGATATAAGCAGATCATGTAAAACTGCCAGAAAGGAGTGTAAGTCATAGCCTTTGCTGTTAGATGCTGGTTAAAGACCATATATTCCCTTAAATGGTTTAGCAGCTTCCACGGATTTGCTAAGAAGGACTTAGAATAAAGTAGTTTATTTTCTAGGACAGGACATTTTAAAATTCAGTCACTTCCTTCTAGCTTTTCCAAGCAGAATTGGTGCCAGCTAATCCAGTTGTTTGTGGAGAGGTGGCTACTGCAGTTTATGCCTGACTAAGTGCTAAACAATATGAATTCAGCCAGTGGGAAAGCATTTGCTTGCAAGGCATCAGGAAAAAGCTGTAATATTGTGGTCCATTGGTCTGGTGTTTAGCTGGGGCTTGTAATAAGCCTGTTATCAAAGTCAGCTAGGATGTGGCAGGCAGAGGATGGTGCAGTGAGCAACTTATCGCTGTTCTCTGCCAACATCTACCCGATTAAAATGATCCCATCTGCAGCTGCTCCTTGGAATAATAGGGACAGAGTCACTGTGATAGATCATTGTGTACAGAATCAATTTCCCCCACTTTGAAAGTGAAACCTCATGTTTCACCGTGCTGTGTGTACACACACCTCCTTTATTTGTATAGCAACAGAAAGACGTAGCAAGAGAGGGAGCTGTTCACTGACGTTATCTTCTGGCTTCCATCTCCAAACTCCTGCTGCGTGGTTGCCAAGCAGGTTCTCCATCTTTCTCACCCCATCCTCGTGGGGTGCCCAGGACAGCCTCTTCATGACAGCATTTATGGCTTAGTGTAAGGCATTTCTTCTGGGGCGTCCTCTGCTGTCTTCTCTGCTGATTAACTTTATATAAAGAGAGGAAACTGTTTCATCTTTGAAAGTAATGTCTGCACCCTTGCCAGTGTATTTTACAACCTCCAGTTAGGGCATGGATCCTCCCAGATTTGTGCATTTATAAAGGAATAAATTCTAAGAAAACTTCTTGCTGCAGTTTCTCAGCCTGCCTGGCAGGCTGCCAGCCCTTCCTGCTACCAGCCGAGGGAGGCACCTGCAGCAGCTGCCACAGAGCTAAAAAGTAACAAGAGAAATGGAAGAATTTTTTACTAATAAAGTGCTCAGGCCCCATACCAAAAAGTTAGCAAAGTACTATGTATTTAGAAACATCCCTGTGATGGGAAGGTACAAAGTATGTTTTAACTGGGGGAGCAACACCTGTCCCCCTTTAGGTTAGTAAAATTTATTGATGGAATCTCAGAGTAATAGAACCCCCCCCTAGTTTGCCTAACTAAATAAACCATTACGAAATACATTTGCTCTTAGTAGTTAGTGAGTGCTGTGCTAAATGCCAGTTTATCTTCCTTCTACTTGTGCTTCTAAACAAACAAGCTGTCACTATCACTTTGCTTAGTGCATACTAACAATTAATTGCTAAATACAAATTTAGTTTTGCCTCTTCCTCTTCAGCAAGAATTACCCATAAAAATGGCAGAAAATTTCTCTTCTATGCAAGTCTCAAGGGATTTTATTTTTTTTCTTAATAAATACAGTATTCCTAAATGAATATAATTGTCTCCCCTGGTAGCAGAGTTGAGGGAATAAAGCAATGTAACAACGGCTTATAATATTTTTTCTGTCTTTCTTGTGTTTGAAATGCTTCTTGAGTTTTGATGCCTGGAAACTTTTATTGCCATCTCTGTCATGGATTGACTGCTAGCAGACAAACAAAATTTTCCTCCCAATATTTAATCTTTCCCTGTCCTCTGTTTCATCTCACTTCGCCTTTGTGATGAGGATGAACTTCGAGGCACCCAGACTATTCCCTCACACCCTCTTGACTTGTTTCTCAATTATTCAGTATTACTAGGGGATTTTTCCCCTGCTTCTCCTTTGCACTTTCCACGTCTTTCAGTGTTCTGAGTTTCATTCTGTGTTTTGGTGTCTTTGGCACTGGTTCCTAGAGTGGGATATGTGACTGTCTGATGCATGTATCACAGACAGGTACTAGAGCCCATCCCTGTAAGGCACTTCAGGTTTGCAGTCCCTTCTTGAGTCTCCTACAAGCACTCGAGATGCTGCTCAGGACCCTAAAAATCGTGTCCTCTAAAGTCATATGAATGCAGGCACACAAAACTATCTGGTTTAAAACATAATCAAGGAGATTAAAGTGAAGGCATTCTCATAATGAACTCTGTGGAATGGAACTGGATAAACCCCTGTAAATGTACCTGATTTTCATCTGTCTCTCTGCTAAAACTGCAGCTTTTCTGTGTTCCTTGTGCCATATCTGTATTTTATCTTTTCTTTCGTCCTGTCCTTAGTGCTGTCAGAGTCTGCCTTCACGTGGAACCTTGGGATAGTCAGACTTTGGGGTGCAATTTGCACATGTGATGAATGGAGGGCCAAAATGAACGACAGTCTTCCTAAAGGCTCCTAATTTTGTTGGTTTTAAAAAGGCTGGGGGAACAATCCATCATTGAACCTCAGCTTCTCCTACCATGCTATAGACTTTGTAAAATGGTGGTTTACTAGGGAAAGGGCACTTGTACTGAAATGCATGTATTTTCCAAACAGTTTAAGCAGAGCACTTGTATTGAATGCTAACTTCTGTTTAAGAGCTTGATTACTGAATAGCAAGCCATGTTTTTTTAATTAAGTTACTATTTCTTTTTCTCATGAAGTCACAGATTGCCTTGTTCCACATGTTGAAGATGCAGAGGTTCATAACAAGACATACAGGACTGGCGATAAGTTAATAATCAGCTGTCATGAAGGATTCCAGATCCGTTACCCTGACTTAGACAACATGGTTTCCATATGTCAAGACGATGGAACATGGGATAATCTACCCATATGTCAAGGTTTAGTACTCCAGCACGTCCTGTTTTATAGCTCATGCATCTTGTGATAGTTTGCCAATTTTTTTTCCTGCAGTTGTAAGAATGTCAGTGATCTGATAAGCTCCACAGTGCAGTGTTTGAGTAGTGCTGCTGCTAAGGTTTTTTTGATTTCTCTTCCCCTTTGCTAACTGCAAGGAAAGATGTTGCTTCCTGAACATTCCCATGCTTATAACACTACTTTAAATACTGCTTTTTTGTTTGCAAAGCTCAAATCTGATGCAGATACACTGCATCAAAAAGTAAAAAACAACCAAGGTAAACAGTCAAGTTCCGATGGGCATCTTGCATTTTTTCACAATTAATCTGTGGAAAAATTTAAGCTTCTAATTGCACTTTCTCTTCCTTTACCTTGTGCAGAAGGCAGGGGTAAAGGAGAGAAACTGGAACCTGTTCTCCTGTCTCAGTTTTCAGCAGAGCTGTTGATTAGATTCATGGTCCATTAAACCTTTACGTACTGACTGAAAATTCAGGGTGTGCACAGGGATGATTTTGGCCAGAAAAGCCATTAGCTGTAGAACTAGAAATATCAACAGCATGGGATCCCAGCTCAGCTTAGACTGTGAGAGATGGCTAGGGGTAAGCCAGCTTTAGTGAATGGAAATTCAATAACCCTGGGCTCTCTTTCCCTTCACATTTCTAATAAGCACGTCTGAGTACCGCTGACTCTGTTTTAACCAAGTCACGTCTTGGTAACAAGCTTGGCCTGCTGAACAGCAGCGAGAGATTTTAACTGAGGAGCAGACTGGGTTAGTCCCAACTTTCCTCAAACCCATCTGTTGCCTTGCAGTGCAAACACTTCTCTGTAGGCACTTAATTACACTGTCACACCAATTTGCAGAGTCAGGGCAGGCAGGCAGGGGAGCTGGGACACTTCTCAGGAGCAATAGCACATCAGACCGTCGCCCAAGACATTGTCTTGGACTGTGGCAGAAACTTAGACAAATTACCAGGCTAGCTCAGCATTTTAGATGCACACATTGTATCTGAACAGACCTAACAGCAAAGGGGAGGTTTTGCAAAAGCACAGCAAAGTGGATGCCAGTTTTGAGGTATCTTATCAGCGACGGCATCACATGTGGCAGTATGAAGTGTACAGTCCCTTCCTAGGAGGGTACACTTCACATTTAATTTAGGTAGATTTAGACTCTTGCAGTATGGGGAGATGAATGCTTTAAAGATTGATTTGAAGATGCAGTATTTGCCAAAGGTACAGGTACAAATTTTGTGACGGGAAATATTTAATGAGTAAACAGAAATACCCCAAATACCCCTTGGCTTCCTTTGAGGAAAGGGAATGAAATCTTGCGAGTTCAATGAGGATCATCTGGGCAAGCTCCAGTCCCTATTCCTGCACTTCATGTCCTCCCAGTCACATTTCTTGTTTTCAGTTTGTGCCAGAGTATTTCTTTCTTTTTTTTTTTTT
>VYXF01002414.1:633481-707358 GCA_013397295.1 Polioptila caerulea
ATTTCTTTTCCTCTCTTTCTATTCCGTCTCTTTGTTTCCCTTCTCTGATTTTAAGGATTTCAATGGGAATAACTTTGGCAAGTTGGCAAGTTTTGGTCTGTTTCACTGCAACCAACTTGATTGCAGTGCCATTGTTTGTAGTTGCACTGTTTCAAAAGTTCTGGTTTTTCCATTTCATTTTTGATTGACCATATCTCCTTTTGGGAGTGGTTTTTCAACTTTGTCCTTTGATTTCAGGATTTCATTCCCATTCCTTTTAGGAAAGGGAATGAAATCTTGCAGATTCAATGGGGATCATCTGGGCAAGCTTCAGTCCATATTCCTGCATTTCATATCATCCCATTTGCATTTCTTGTTTTCAGTTTGCATCAGATTTTTTTTTTAAATTTAATTTCTGCTGTTTCTATTCTGTCTCTTTGTTTCCCTTTCTTCCTTGATGTTAGGGATTTCAATGGGAATAATTTTAGCAAGTTTTGGTCCATTTCACTGCAACCAACTTGATCTCAGTGCAATTGTTTGTAGTCATTCCATTTCAAAATTTCTGGTTTTTTCCACTTCATTTTTGATTGACCATATCTCCTTTCAGGAGTGGATGTTGAACTCTGTCCTCCAATTTCAAGATTTCATTCCCTTTACTTTTTCATTCCTGTTACTTCTGTTGCTGTGTTTATGCTCTGAAACACAATTTCTTTTTCTCAATTGTCAATACTTTTCAATATAAAAGCAGTGCTAATAAAAGTTAAGAAATCAATTGGACAGGATCCAAATGCTGTGGATTACCAGGCAGGCATAGAATAGGCAATTCAGATGCAAGACCCTGCCATATTTTGCCAAATTCCATAACGTTACTGCAGAATTCCAGAATTTTCTTTTTGCCATGTCAGGCACTGGTAAGATCAAAGCCACTTGTCTACTTGCTCTAGTTAGGCTGTCAGTTACATTTTTATGGCCCTTCCACTACAAAAGGCAGGGGTGTCTTATGACACTAAGATGCCTTTTTCCCCTGCCAGAGCAGTGAAGAAGGATTGTAGAGAGAATCTAATCTAGGATTGTATAAGAATCTAACTTCTATTTTTGCCATGAAATAATAATATTAATTATTGTTCTGGAATGATGTTACTCAGCAAAAAAAAAAAAAAAATGTCAAAATGAAGTTTTTCAAGCAGCTTGACTTGTTTGGAGACCTAGGAATTTTCACAAACGCTTGGCTGTCATACAAATTCAAATGAATCTCTGTCCTGCATGACAAGGGACATAATGAGCATTAAAATTCTGAGCCAGCAGGACCAAATTTTCCCTGATACAGTTCAGAGAAGAGTAAGCTTGGTCTTGCTTGGGCAGTCTGTGCTCTTTCTGTCCCACTGGGGGCTGCTTATGTCATGCTGCTCGATGGGCTGCTCAGTTTGCAGGAATTAGTGTGTTGTGTGTGGGGCATTCTTGATCAGGGTAGAAGCAGCAGCCAGCAGATAGGATGCTTGAAGCTTGATTTGAGCAGGGACATAACCAGCTGCTTAAACAGCTATTGAAATCATTGCTCTGCTGGTACAGCATGCTGCAAAAAGATTTCAGGCTTTTTCTTTTCTTTTCTCTTGGGTTTGTTCCTCCACCTCAAAAGACCATTGCAAGGAAATGGCTGCTTGAAATGCTGCTGAGGCTTTTTGTTTTAAATGGCAGTACCTTGCAAGAAGTTCTCAGACTGATTTTTGTTTCCTCCTCCAGCTTAAAATTATGGGAGTCCTATGAACATCCTTCACAAATTCCTAGTCTTGGCAAGAGACCTATTTATGGGCTGCCATAATGCAGCTTCCATTAGTCACATAATTCTAAAATACTATTTTTCATTCCATGATCACTAGTCATCTTTTCTCCACATTATTGCAAATTAAAAAATTAAACAGTATCAAGTATTACCCAGAGGGCCATTTCTAGGGCCATGAGGAATGACATGTTACAAAGACATGCCATCTGTTAAATTCACTGCTCTTTGCTGCCCCAAATTTGGTTGGTGACCATTTAACTGTCACTGCTCAGTACCAGCCATGATTCAAATCCCTCAGGAGTAATTCCAGAAGTAGATCTGGAACATAGTCTCTGATTCTGACTGCATTTACAATTTCTGATGATAACAGGTACCTTTTTGATAACCTAGACTGAGACCTCGCTCAGTGTTTTTCCTGGGACTGCTCCCAGGAAGTCATGTCCCTTTAGACTTCCTCAGACTAGAATTTCGAAGTCATTAATTCTGCCTGGAAATCTTTTACAGTTGCATGCACTTTGTCACAGGAGCAGTTTTAATATCTAAGAGTGTTTACATGCCCGTCATTTTTTTAGGAGGAGGACTAAAACTCACCATTTATATAAATGACAATCTTCATTTATTAAAGATTCTACCTCAAAAAGAAATTGCCGTCTGCTGAAGCAGCGAATGTTTGTTAAGCAAAATACTGTCAGTTTCGGAAAACCTCTCCTGGATTTGTTGGGAGCAGAGCCCACGCTGGCAAAGCGTGTGGGCTAAACAACAAAAGGGTTTGAAACAGGATAATGAGCAGATATAGCTGAGGGAGACATGCCATTCATAGTGGAGAGGATGAAAAATATCACACTCCTCAATTTAGAAACTGTAACTGAGATGTGTGAAGATGACTGAGATAAGCATTGGATAATAAAAGAAACCTCCCTCTTCTTAATTTGCAGGTTGCCTGAGGCCGTTGGTTCTTCCTCATAGTTACATTAACATATCTGAGTTCGGGGCCTCCTTCCCTGTAGGAACAGTGGTGTATTATCAGTGCTTTCCTGGATATAAACTAGAAGGGGCAGAGATCCTTGAGTGCATGTATAACCTTATCTGGTCAGATAGCCCACCTAGGTGCCTTGATGTGGAAGGTAAATGTCTTACTGTTTGTTTATCTTTCCAGTTTGCGAGATCTGCATGCTCTCTGTGATTTTAACCCAGGGCTGGAGCCCCGGTTCTGCTCTGGGTGATGTTTCCACGGGCTGTGCAGAGCATGTGTGGGTTCTGCTGAGTGCAGCCTGCTGTACCTACCTGCACCCTCAGCTCTTGCTGTTCCCTGAGTAATGTTTGCTCTCGCAGTGTCCCAAGTGCAAGAGGGAAAGCTCCTAATGGTGGCTTTGCCTTTAAAACTTGAGCTCTCTGCTGCTTTTCTGATCAAAACACTGAAGAAGTTACATAACTCGCCTCCCTGTGCAGATGGCCAGAGCTCCTACACATACGGATAGATTTCCACGATCAGCTAAAAATTACCCCCCAGAAACTCTGAGTTTGGGCTGTGCCAGCTGCAGTCATTATTCAGTGCCACACGGTGCTGCACACTCGAGTATTCGCTGTCTCTCGTAGTAGTTAACCTTAAAGAAGGATTGACAACTAAAACAACCGAGCTGATTTATTGATGAGGAACATAAAAACCATGCAGTGTGAGACAGGTAGATCCTACTGAGCCAAAAGGAATAATCTGTGACTAGAGCTGGGATGGAGGGTGTTGTAGCGCATTTGTATTTGCGTCCCAGACATTTAAAACAGTGGAACACGATGGATTGCTCCATACATTGCCAAAACTGCATGAACTACCCTCCTCCATCTTTACATCCTGAATGAAACATCCTAGGGAGTCATGAGAATCCAAATACATGCTCTGCATTTCATTCCCCTAAAAGAACTACGTTTTTGTTCTATTTCAAGCCTGTAAGGAAGCTCTCTATGTGTTGAATTTAGCTAAAAGCAATTATGGGAATTCATATGTGATGCTTATGTCACTGAACTAAATACTAAGCACTCTGGAAGTGCAAAAATTTGCCAAAAGCGTCAACAAAGGGACAAACTGCACAAAAATGTTAAATTATTCTTATTTTTAGCTGGCAATTCAAGTTCCAAAATTCAAAAATGCCTTTGCAATTTTGGAATGACAAAACAAGATGATTTTTTTGTTTGTTTATTTAGCTCACCATGAAAGATTAATCCTCAATCAGCTCTATGTAAGCCATTTTTGGAAGGCTTGTTTGTTGTTGTTTATAGCATGGAAAACACATTAAAAAATCAGAAGGGCCCTGTTAGGCTTAATCCAAACAATATAACTGATTTGAAAAATGACAGTTC
Source organism: Polioptila caerulea (assembly GCA_013397295.1). NCBI lineage: Eukaryota > Metazoa > Chordata > Aves > Passeriformes > Certhiidae > Polioptila > Polioptila caerulea. The sequence goes on from VYXF01002414.1 coordinate 637,593, forward strand.
TTCAGTTGGAAAGGTAAGAGCATGAAACTCAAGCGTGTGAAGCAGAAAAAGCTGTCACTTAACACAGGTCAGCATCCCAGCTGCTATCAAAATACCCAAGAAAACTCATGTGCTCATTGTTTCTTGCTCGTATTATAAAGTCATAGAGAGGCTCTTTTTCTCCTTAATTCAAAACATGAGGCAAGAACTTCTGCTCTGACAGTTCTACACTTTAAATTACACGTCCAAAGTTATCATCCCCACCCGACTATGATGATCTGTGGTGGGAGAATCAGTGTGTGCCAGATGCAGGGCCAAGGCCATTGGGGCAGCCTCCTGAGTTCTGACTTTGGTTCAGCCTCCCTTTGAATCACTTTCTTACTGCTTTTTTAAAATGCCAGAATTTTCCATGGTGGTTTCACGTGGGCATCCCATCAGTGTGTTTGTTAAGTGAGCCGCAGGAGACCAGATCTGCAGCACACCACGTGCAAGAACTGGTTCTGCTCAGCTTTGGGGGAGAAGAGGGAGCTTCTAGCAGCACTCAAAGGTCACTCCTGACAGCTCCCCTCGTGAACTCTGCTTCAGCAGGTGTGCAGTGATCTTCAAAGTGAATCCAGATAGGGCAAATCAACTCGAGATGCCCTTGTTTGAAAGTGCTTGTTCAAGTGATTCATGCAAGGAGTGTCAGTCTCCAGGAATCTTGTTACAATCCACTACACTTAAGTAGTGGACAACATTCCTTCCCTGCATATTTTTTTATTCTCCACCTTGCATTCCAATGTCAAGCTCATTTTTCAGCGTTCCTTTTATGTGTGCAGTGTAATCTTGCCAAGCAGTATTTTTCGCAGAGGAAATCTGCAAATAACAAATTAATTCCATTTATTTCTTTCCATATTCAATTAAAAATGTATTGTAATGACGTTTCCTGCTCAGTATTTTAATATGGTAATGATTAAAAGCAAATGACTGCTAGGAAGCTCTAGCAAACCATTTGAGAGCTTTTATTCTCCTATAAACATGCTCCTTACAGCTTCCTCATTTAGATGTATGTTCTTGTTGAAGCCTCCACAGAAGGGATTTCCTAAATTTTTGTGTGGTCACAAAAATACTATACATCAATCTGATGAATTTTTTCATCTTTGTTAGGGCAAATAAATTCTGAATGAAGGGTTTGTAGCTCTGTTTAAATAGAAGGTCACACCAGGGGCCACACAGCTCCTACAGCACATCATGCCTTTCTAATGCCTCCCAGCCTTACCCTCAATATTGGCGAGCACAGCGCTTCCAGCACCTCGGGTGAGAGACTAATTTTTGCTGTCAGGAAAGGAAGTTTTTTTTCTGAGAAGTGAAATCAGTGCTGCTTTAGCCAGAGCAGAGCACAGAAACGGTGTCACCTGGCACTGAAGGGCAGCCAGCAGTGCAGAGCTGAGTAGCGAGTGCTCAGAAACAGCTGTTTGCATCTGGCCAGGGCAGTGGTTATGGCTCTGGCAAAGAAGCATGCCACTAGCTCAGATTGCCAAGTGTTTGCTGGTATGAGATCCTCTTCTTAAATGCTTGTACCTTTGCCAGATTTAAAACATTTGGATTGATTTTTGAATGTCTGCCTCAAGATGAATCATTTGAGTGGCTTCAGTTGAAATGCTTGAGCGATATCAGAGAAGGACGGTAATGGTGTTGTTTTACCAGTTCTAGAAAATTTTACAGTCATTTGGAGGAGAAGATGAAGCATCTTCACACTGAATTTTCTTATTCTTTATTAGTTTCCTTTTTTTCTAGAGGACTTCCACAATTATGCAGAAATTTTTAAACCTTCTTTTGTATTGAAACTCAATAGACACTTCCAAGAAAATGGGCTTTGAGTTTTTTAATATGATTTTTAAATTACCAATTTGGGGTTAATTATCCATCTGTAGAAACTGATGTAAGTTAGTGATTGCCTTCTGTAAACTCTAGTATGCACAACATGGGTGCAGAATTAATGAGAGTGAAGAATACCACTTGGGGTATAAATATTAATTGTAAAATAAACAGTTTCCAAAAACATCAGCGGAGAACAAACACTTGGAAACATACCTGTCTGGAACTCTATGAAATGAAAAATATAAAACTAAGAAACGTTTATTATATGGTACTTTAAAGTGAATTAAGATATTACACAGGATTTTGAGAAAACAAACAAAAAACCCCTAAAAGCCCTGAACCCAAGAAACCCTAAACCAAACTGAAAAAAACCACAAAACTTGGCCATGAGTACTTTGGGAACATGATCTGCATACGATTACATTCCTTGCCATCTGGAGTCTGTATTTTAATTTTTCATGCCCTCTGGAAATCTTCCAAGGAGATGTAAGGAATATTTCTTATAAAGAACAGGGTGGGGAGTGGCAAGGGAAGCAGATAAAGAGAGGAAGGGCTGGGAGAAACTGATTATAGTGGCAGAAAATAGAGCAGTTGTATGGATAGTGTCATTAGGAATTCTCAGCTTTTTATTTAGGAGTAAAAGGGAAAACAGGTGATTCAATTTGCAAATAGACATGATCCTGTTATCTAGAATGTCTTGTTTCAGCATCTTCCCAGCTGAACAGAAAACCTAGTCTTGCAAGAAATCAAATATATTGCAATATCAAAACTTAATTCTGCTTTCTGGGACCGGCAGATTCTCTAGCTGAGGTTAAACTTGAAAGAATGTAAAATAGAAAATTTCAAATTTTTCTAGGTAGATTTGAAATTAAAATGAAACAAACATGAAGAATAGACTTCAAAGGGGGGATTTGATAAACAGAAGAGAGTAAAAACAGAGAAAAAACCTGAAGGTATTTTGGAATATAAAACCCACCTCTCATTGTGAGGGAAGATGAAATGATACAAAGCTAAGCAAACTTAGAGGTACTGACAAGATTCTGAAAATTATAGAAACTGTAGAAGAAAGGTAGGAGGAAGAAGGAATTAAGAAATTTTACAACAAAGCCAGAAGTGCAAGGTAACCCAACCCCCCTTACCTGGGCACCAGGAGATTTCTGGAGAATGAAAAGGGGTTAGCTAGATGAACATCAAAACCAGCAAAGTATTCTGCAGAGAAAAAAATACTCTGGAAAGACAGGTAAGAATATTGAACATAGTTTTCAAATTTTTCTTCTCATAAGCCTATCCCATAAGAGGATAGACACTCATAGACAAGGGCTGATAATTTTGACGTAGAACCTAGAAAGTAAAGGGTATGACAGAAAAGGGTGATATTGCAGACGAAATGCCATAGCCTTGTAATAGTTCAAAACAACACAGCTGGAACTCTGTAACCAGCTACATGCAGGACACTTTGAAGGAAAGCTTCACACATCTACATTCTTCCATAACAATTCCTAATGCCACGAACCGTGACTGACACCGAGCTGTCTATCTGATAAACTAGGCACTTAAAATCTTTTCAGTTCTTGAAGGAACATAAAGCAACACTCTGAGAAAAAAGGATGGAAGTCAGCCTGTAATCAGTTATGGAGAAGTAACGGGATGAAGTAAGCACTCCTAAGCCTGAGGTGTTATACATTGGTACAAATGGATTTCTCTCTGTGTTTCTCTGCTGACTTTGAGAAGGCTTTAGATAAATTCCAACATGACAGACTGATGTGTATCCTCAGGGATGATAATGTTGATGCAGCACATCTCCAACAGAGAGAAGTCCTGTAGAGGGAGCAGAGGGCAGCAATACAAGCAAGTTATGAAAAGCAGTGGTATTGAGAAATTCAGTGAGGTAGATACCAGGATTCTGTTTTAGGTTTGCACCTACTCAGCTTGCAGGCAGGAGGGAGAATAAATTAAATATTGCTCAACTGCCGAAGAGGTCACCCAGGTTAACTGAGTTAATGTTAACATAGGACATATTGATAGCCTGTTTTTTAATAGCTCTGACTACAGTGGTATTTCACTGCCTACAGCAAAATGTGTGACTCAGAAACTACAACCAGCAGTAAATGCTCAAATAGCAGGAGATAACCATATATCTAAGGACCTTTACTAGGGCAACACCTTTATGTCAGTGACACCTTAACCTGATACCCAAAGGATGAAATAGGTTGACAGTATCTCCTGGGAGTGCTTGCCATGGAAAGCAAGTGTGATGAAGAAGTTTAAGAGTATATTTAGGAAAGAGTCATTCAATCATTCTTCTTGTTTCTGTACTGTAGACAGTTGATTCATTCATCACCCAGGAGTGCAGAAATTATAGGCATCTATGTATGAGTGTGGAAGGTGAACTCTTTAACTTGGAGTATCTGGATTTTTGTCCTGTTGGAAAATGCTGAACTTGATCTGTTACCCACAGCTGAAGAAATGTGGAAAAGAATTGAATTCAAAAGGAGCACAGAGACATGAAATGCTGGACAGAGGAGTCAAGTTATGCTGCCAAACAGTCATCCAATCTCTTAACTCCAGCATCTGTATTGCAAAGTGAAACATGAAGAAAAACAGTTCAAATCCAAGACAGAATGGATGTGCAACAAAGTGGGCTTTTTGCAGCTCTTGTGAGGGATGGAGGGTTTAGAGAACAGGCTCCAAGTTGAAGACACTGAAGAACATAAATAGCATTGTATTTCTAAGTGACTTCTCCTTTTTTGCATTGCAGAAATCTTTGATTTTGGCTGGGATTGAAATAGATGCCTTCTCCACTGTTCATGGTTTTTCAAGAAAGCAACAGAATAACATCTTGTAATCTGTTTCTTTCATAGCTTTGGTATTGCTTGTTGCACAGGATTGCCAGGTTTTACATGGTTTTACACCTGCTCTATCACCTCTGTACCTTTCAGAAACTCCTTAGCATTTCCAGAATCAGCCAGACATCCCAACTTGTTCATGGAACCATAATTTCTGCCCTGAAGTTCCATATTAGCTGCCAGATGCATGTAGAGTTTTATCCATAGTGCTTTAAATATACTGTGGGTTGGGTAGGGGAAAGCAGAAAAATTCTTCCTGAGGGCTGTTTTATGATGTTAATCTTTATTTGACAAGGCTGCTTGGAAGGCAAAATAACACATTGCCTACCTGGAAATCAAACATCTCTGTGTTTTATGGATACGTTCATTGAATTTGGCCACACAGTGCCCTCACAGAACATCTTCAACAAATGGAGCAAACTGTAGCTATGGACTCTGTGCACCAGGAAGTCTACTCACTAGTTCATTTCCAGAGATAAAACCCAGTATTTAAAGGGCGGCACTTTCACCCATCAGTGTAGGCAGGCACTTGGGAACTGAACATAAATAGCAGAAACCAACACTACTCCATGCCCTCCTGGTCTTGTAAGATGGTTTGTGAAATTACAGTGCTAAGATCATCTGCTGGCTTTCCTCCTCCCCCACCCTTTTTAAAAATCTTTTTCCTTGTAGCTCTCCATTGGGAAAGGGACCTTGTGCTTTTTCCTTCCTTTTGTGGTACAGCTTGATTTCCTCAGCCTTTAGCTAAGCCCTGGGTTACAACTTGGCTATTCTAGCATTCCTTGTGTCCATCAGTCCCTGATGACTGGTGTAAGTAACCCCACACAAGCTCAAGGGATTCTTGCTTACAAGAAAGAAGAAAAAGCTATTCAAAAAAGAGGGATTAAAGTAACATAAAAACCCCACTGGTACATCCAGCTTTCTGTAAGCACTGGCTTTTTCAGACATGCCTGACAGGAGCCTTTGGCTGTCAAGTTTTCTTAGCCAGCTTCCTGACTGCTCTCTCTCCCCTCCACCTCTATTATACTTCTAAGCATTTTGACCTTTTCCAGTGCTCAGGTTATGCTGGGATGCCTGTCGAATACCCAAGCCTTGATTTATTTTGGAGTTCTCTAATTCCTTCCTGCAAAGTGTCTGTGTAGTCCCCAGCATCTACTTCTTAATGTCCTTAAAAGACAATTGCTGATCATAAAGCCATCCACTCATGAGGGAAGGAAGAAACAAAACTGGAAACAAGTGATGAAGAAAGCCAAAATTATCTGCTGTGAATGAGACCACAATGCTCCAAGCACTCACGTGTTAATAATGAATATAAACATTTCCCTAAAATATAGTTGTGGGCCACTTACTAAAAGAAGTTCTAGCTCTCTAGTTGCAAACTTGTCATCATTTTTTCATAGTTTAAATGAAACTTTCACTGTTTAACTTACAATTTATGGAAAAAGATCACTTGGGGTATGCTTCATCCTGTATTTGTTGTGAAATGCATTTGAAACTAAAGACTTCAGCACTGATATCAATGTTTCACAGGATTCTGTGCTGGGAAGGGCAGAGTTGTTGGGGTTGAGTGTGAATTTGGCATGATGCTCCTGTAGGAGCTCAGCTGGCTGGAACTGCAAAACCTGCTGTGTAATTTGCAGTTCCAGGAAGGAAGTGTGTACCATAAGTGACTGTAAAACACTGTCTGTTTCCATTTTGGAATCATCTAATATTAAGTTATTATTAAAATATGTTTGAAACTAGTTTTATACTGTTTCATGCAATTCGCAGCAAGATGGTGTTTGTCAAATCTAGACCAGAGAAGCAGCTTTTCTTTAAAAACTTAATCATTCAATTCATTTCACACTCTGTAGAAGGTGAGAAGTTCTTTTCACTGTGTGCACATTGAAAGGCTTACCTCACTGTCAAAGCTGGTTCAGAATGAACCAGGGGTGATTTTCTAGGGGTACAGCCAGCATTCTGGAGACAGGACACCTAGAGTATGTTCTTGGCTGCTTGAACATGGGCTTGCTGAGTGCTTGAGAAGAAAACTGCTTACCTGTTAGGTGTCTTTGCAGCAGAAAACATCTAAGTGGTATTGTGAAGGTTAAGTAATCAAGAAAGGTTAAGGTTGAAAAGAATTTGGATACTATTGGCTAAGAATACAATATTATTACTAATTCTTGCTCTAAGTTTTCAAGAAATAAATTCTTTGGCAACCTGAGAGTTCAAAGTAAGCGACTTGTATCTTCATTACTTTACATCTTCAGCCAGGCTTAAATAGGATTTGTAGATGAGTACCCAGTTGTTTCCACCAAACTTTCTGTCCTGTTATTACTCTTGGTCCTGTTGTTTTGCTGTGGGAGTGAGTAATAAGAAAAGTTCCTGAAAGCAGGGGATCACTTTCAGAACACAAATTCATCGACCTCCAAGCTGGTTCCAGTACAGCTCTAATAGGCACCAAGCCTCCCTTCACAGTGCCAGCAGCATTTGTTGTAGGAATGTTTCATTAGGATATTGTTAAGCTGATGTTCACAATATATGAAAATGTACTCCAGTAATTCTTCCTGTTCTGCTTACATTCCTGAAGAGTGTCATTAAAAAAAAAGTCTCATTAAGCAGCTGTTCTTAGAATGAGATGTTTTGACAGGGCGCAACTGGATTTGCTATTTCCTTCCTTTCACTTACCTCTAAATTTCTTCTTCAAGCTTTTGATTGGATATGAGTGGTTAAGTCCAGTGGTTTTTCTTGCATCCTACTTAGAATACTGGATATTTTAATGGGAATTTTTGTTTTGCGGTTTTAAAATTAAAATACATTGCATTTTGTACCTTTCTGTAAATTAAAGTAGAAGTATAGAATAGAAAAATCCCTCTTTTGGTATTCAAAGAATACCATAATTATTCATAGAATTAATTTCCTCATGCTCTATACTGTGCAGTGCAGGTGTGATCCGTTTGCTGGTAATACCTGTGGAAATGGACAGGTCTGTCAGGTGAACTGGACAGGAATTCTTATGAATATGAAAGAAAAACTTCTTGGTTGATTATTTATTTTATTCTGAAGGTATGAAGGGTGATGACATTGAGGAAACCAAGAAACCAAATTAATTAGCACAATGTTCATAAAGAAGCAGGAACAGGAACAAACATAATCTTCATCTTCTATGTTCCTGTAAAAAAGATAATTTTCAGATCTTACATCCCTAAGTGTGGGTTTGTACAGAGGCAGTATATGGAAAAGGATCTCTCCTTAGGCCCCAGAAGCCAGCCAGTAAAGCTTCAGGTGGGGACCTGGCCACCCTCGATGGGAAGGGTCAGACCAGGCACATTCACAGCTGTGGTCTCATCACGGAGTAAGTGACAGGTTGAATTAAAAATTGGTTGGGATGCAGTAGGTGCATCCTAGGTGCAGCAGGATGCACCAGGTGACAGGTGTCCAGATTCCTGGTGATAATTAGTGTCCTGATGTGTACAAAAATGGCAAGCGAGGGTCAGGAGAAACTCTTGTTCTCTTCCAGTTCATGAGCAAAGCAGTGTCTCCCCCTCTCAGGTGATTCTCTGAGTGAGACACACCAGCATTTTCCTGCACAGTGGAACTGGCAGGTTTTTATCTGTGCCTTTCTCATCTGAAAGTTTCATCTTAATCTGTTCTCACTCTTTGCAAAATGAGCAGGCATTCACGAGGTGTTTGGAAGAAGTGTTGTTCTTTATAAGGTGCAAATGTCTCTAATCCTCTCCATCCCTGTGTCAAACAGAAATGGCTGGGGTAACACTGCTTACACTGGGGTTTTCTGCTAACCCAGCTTACCAAGAAATTAATGTCCTACACAAAAGGTGAACTAGTAGCTTGAGACAAATAATCACAGGTGGAAAATAAGTTTGCTTGTTCCTATCCCTTATTTCTTTTTATAAGTAAGTGTCCTGTGCTTCAAGACATTTTTACTTTTCGTTTTTGGTTCACATAAAAAACGCTGGGCAAAACCTGAGTGATTTACCACCGGTCTACTTTGACCACAGACTAAAACCACTAGCCTTTGAACATTGACTAAAACCAGATTTTGAACAGTGTAAATATCTGTAACTCCACTGTTACCTCTCTACCAGTGGCTTTTAAAATGTCATGCAATGTCTTTATTCTGTGCCATCGATGTTAATTGAGACTATGCTAATGCCAACAAATATTCCCTCCCTCCTCCAGTTCCAGTGCCAACATTGCACTATTACTGCAGCATCATCCCGGCAGAGTTTAAAAAGCTTCTTGACCATAATGGCTAGGAAAGATCACTGGGTGAACCTCATTAATTCCTAAAGTGCCCTCAGCCTGTGCCACCCTCCCCTGGCCCTGCTCCAAGGGATGTGGCTCTGCAGAGGCTGTGATGGAGAGGACACTCTGTGGGGCAGGACAGCCCCTGCCTCTGCTCCAGGCCACCGTGCCACACTGATGGGTACACAAGGCTCAGCTCCCCAGGTTTTAAGCTCTTCTTGATAGTTCTAGTCCTTCATTGAAACCAGACAGAGCAGAAAGCTGATCTCTAGGGAGAGCCCTCAGCTCCAGCAGCTCCTAGGAGCAGGCAGGGAAGTCCACCAAAGTGAATCAGGCATTCTTCCCTTCAACTTCCTTGAGTAACAGGACTCTTGAGCATCCAGCAAGGGATTTGTTTGCCATATAAACACAATTGCTCTTTCTTTTTGATGAATGATTCAACTTCTGAGCTGAGAATGCTGGGCTATAAAGTTCCTGTAAATCCCCTTACAGTCTGTGGCCAATTGCTGTACAAAGACAAATCCAGAGAGCCGGGATCACCTGCTGCAGAACCACCAGCAGACAGTGTTTGAATTACATCTGTCCCTCTGCCAAGCTCCAAAGTTAAGGACACAGGCATGTGGTCTTTTAATGCTGGTCATCAGAAAATACTACTGGATTATCCATGCTGGATGTTACAATTAAGCATTAAAGTCTCCAAGGCCTTATAAAGTGAAGATGCTGAAAGCTATTTGTAGTAAAGATTTAGTACCTTATTTAAGAACTGTACTTAGGGCTTTTTTTGATCTCTGAGAACTTTCTGAAGAAGAATTTCCTTGTTTCTATGATTATTTGCATACTGCAATTGGCTTTGGCAGTGAAAATGTACTTGTCAGTTATTCTTTTATTGTAATCAGTTTATGGCTATTTTCATTCCGTGAGTTTGATACATTTGCCTGAAGCCTATGGCATGTAATTTGCAAACACAATGAGGGTTCATCACTGGGAATGCTAGAATTTTAAATTTCCTAAAAAACTTCAGTGGCCTTATGTTTGTCACCTGAGTTTCTCTCCGTATTTGATCTGATGCATCACTTTAATCCATGTAACCACTATCATACCAGTGTATATTTATGCATCTGGCATAAATAAGGGTTCAGACCCTATAAGGTGACCGGCTCTGCACTAAAAATTTTCTGTCCAAGAGAGCCAAGAGAGTTCAGCAGCCCACCAGACTTTCATAATCTTTCTTTTCTATGATCAAAATCAAGGCCACTTGCTGGCTGTCCTCCCACTGGCTCTAAAGGGTCTTGGATCAGGATGACCATGGGAATGTAGTGAGTTGAGAAAAGGACTGAGTGTACAACTAACTGCCCAGAGCTCAAAGTGAGTTCATTTAGGGTTGTTTGTGATATATCTTTGACTTGCTTTGTGAAAAGGGGCTTTGAACCTGAGTGCTGCAGACTGTACATGGGGGCAAGTTTGCCCATGGAAGCATTAAAGGGATCCTGAAACTGGTTGAGCATAAAGATCAGGGGAGGTGGTGGATGATACTCCAAGTGAGTAAGAATCCCTGACTCTTGCAGTCCAGTTAACATAAGAATGAAGCACTGTTTCAGCTGAGCTAAGAGCCCTCAGTTTCAAACCTGTTCCATTGCATCTGTTGGTTCCCAGTGTTTCATGCAGGAGCTGCTGGCAGGTATGACCCCATAAACCTCGACTAATTCATGACTAATACATGGCAGGGCAGTAAAAACTTATTTTGCAGGAGTTTCCAGGCAGCACCAATACACAATAATTTCCCTTGAAATACGGGTATGACCGTGGAAGGGGTGGCACTGTTTCTGGTACTGGGGACATATTCTACACAATGAGTGATACTCTCATTTTTGGGTGTTATAAAATACACCTCCATTTGTAAACAGACTGAAAGCTCCATATCTGGGTTGTCCCCACAGTGTATAGCTTTAAATCTGCCTGGAAATGTGTCATTCCTGAGCTGACCCACATTGCTGGGATGCCAGCTTTGAGGGATTTTTCTATTCAGCAGGCTGCTTTGCCTCTCAATGACATTAAGAGGTTAGGGATGATGTAGCAGCTACATTGCTGGAGGGCAAAATTAGTTTCTCTGAGTGTTGCTCTTTGTGATAAGGTGTGCTCTACTTGCTCATTGCTAGAAAGGCTGTGGGCATCTACACATCTCTTGCACACTGCCAGAGCTTGGCAAAATTCAGTTGCAGAGGAGCTTAAATTGTTCTCTTCCTTTGTTCTCATTCTCTAAGCATAGGTAATAAAAACATACCAGGTTTCCTTATGGTAGGCCAGGATCATGACTTTCACTGATCACTTTATTAATAGATGCTTTCTACTATTTCAGTCTGACAACCTCTCCCTAATCTTAAGAAAATTGTTTTCAATCTTGAGTTGACTTCCCAGCAAAGTATTCCTCTTTCTTATGGGCCCAGAGACTTTGGAAAGTGTGCAGAGCATTGAGGATGTGAATTTTTATGTGAATTACTTACTCTGATTTCAAGTTATTATTAAGCCTTGCCAGTGAAAATGCAAACAAAACCGTGTCTCCAGAGGATGGGGAATAGACATTGCTGCACATTGTAATCAGCCTCTCTTGAAGATTCATTAAATATCTTGTGTATTTTTTTATGAAATGCATTATTCATGTAACAAGATTCACAGGGAGAGGCAGCTGAATTGTAATTTCTGGGAAGATTCTTCTTCCAAGAGATGTAATTTTCATTATTTAAATCAATGCAGTAGGTCTTGCCTGCATGAGAGAGGCATGAAGTGAAGGGAAGGGCCTGTAGATGGGGCACTGAGCCAGCTGGGAACTGCCTCTGAAGGGAAATAAAAGCAGCCATCCAGTAACTGAAGTCCCTTTTGGGTCAGGATGCAGTAATTTGAAATATCATTACACCTTGTAGGATTTTTTTTGCCCTGTGCTAGAAGCACTTGAGAAAGCAGTAATCAACCAACACTTACACAGTGGAAAAGTTTCCTCTCTTGTAAAAATACTGCTTGTGAGCTGCTTTCCCCAGTGCTGTTTTCCAGAGCACTCCCTCAGTCCTCCATGGAGTTCATCTGCCTGGGCTGTCATTCCAGGGCCTACAGGAAAAGTCCCACATGTTTATATTGCAATTCTCTCTTATTTACCTAACCCTAAGTAAACCACTCTACTTAATTAACACAGGCTCAGCCTCTGCTGCTATATTTAAGACCTCACTGCACCAGTGGTCCCACTGAGATCAGTCGGGCTGTTCAGAAATAACAAAACACAAATACCACCAGTAGACTTCAAGCTCAACTTAATAAAATTACAGTGATACAGACTGCACATGCTTAAGCAATACTAGGTGCTTTGCATCTCTTGCAGCACTGCTGATGGCAAACTTATTTTTAAAAGGAATTTAATTAATGCACATAACCATTTAATTATGTTAATGAAACAAAAAATAGCATGTTACAGCTGAATTATAAATGCTTCATGAAGAGCATGATTCTCCTTATTTTGACTGCCCTGCTCCATCCCCATGCAGCCACCTGATGGGCATGTGTCCCCTTTTGTCTTCCTCTCACCCTCCTCTTCCCACAGAGGATTGGAAGCTTCCCAGATCCCACCTCAGTGGCCCCCTGGCATGCTCATCCCTCCACTGGTGTGGCTGGGCACTGGTGCCACTGAGCCGTCCCCCGAACCGCAGGGAGCTGAGAGGGAGCCTGAAGTGTGCCTGCTGCCTTTTGACGCTCTGAAGCTGCCCAGCAGTGGCTTGCTGGCATTAATGTCCTTCTCCTTTTCCCTTTGTTTGTTTGCCCAAGTTTGTCCACTACCTCCAATGGTGAGTCATGGAGACTACATCTGCCACCCACGGCCCTGCGAGCGCTACAACCACGGCACGGTGGTGGAGTTCTACTGTGACCCTGGCTACACCCTCACCAACGACTACAAGTACATCACCTGCCAGTACGGAGAGTGGTTCCCCTCCTACCAAGTGTACTGTGTCAAAACAGGTAAAGGATGCTCCTACCCTAATAGTCCTATCTTCTTACAGTCCCTCGTTTTGGAGCAAATTTGTCGGTTGGCAATGCCCAGTGAGATTCATCTGTTTCATGGTTAAGTGATGAGCATTGATTTTAAGATTCTGCTGTTTTTGAACTGATTGTCAGGAGTCTCAGGTTTTGGAAATGGCTAAATATAATCCATTCCCAAGATCCTGGGGGAAAATGATTCTAAACCGTTTTGATCATTACCTCTTCAAAGGTATTTTTTAGTGTCTGGATATTTTTATATGTATGCAAGCTAAGGTCATGATTGCATGTATAAAAGACCAGTCAAGGGGAAAAAGCAAGATCCAGCTTCTGTGACAGCTTAATGTTAAGACTGCTTTTGGTTCATGGCAAAGGGTTTATGTGTGTTTTTACAAGTTGCATATAAAAAATGTCTGGTCCTAACTGGCACTTCTGAGTAGTGTTGAATATAAAATAACAACAGGAATATACAAGCATAACTCTTGTATTATCTTTCTGTTACAGAACAAACTTGGCCAAATACACAGGAGACCCTCCTGACTACATGGAAAATAGTGGCATTTACTGCTACCAGTGTTTTATTAGTACTCCTACTGGTTATTTTAGCCAGGATGTTCCAGACCAAATTTAAGACACATTTCCTTCCACGGTTTGTACTGGTTTCTTTCTTATTTTGAAGGTTGAGGGCCTTGATTCAGTTTTCACACTCAGCATTCTTTGCTGGAGAAATGGAGCAGCTCATGAGCCTTGCAGATACTTGGTTCTGCTCTGAGCAGAAGTCCCTGAACCACTGGTGTGGAAAGGCAGCCCCAAAATCCTGCAGTAGTCCTTCAGGCAGCTAAGATAACAGGCAAAGTTTGCCAGATTCACTCTGGGAGTAATTACCACCCTTCTACTGAGAGCTGCTGCTTCTGCCTGTAAAAATAGCTGACAATATTTTTAAATACTCATTTTCAGGTGCTGGGGGAATTAATTTTTTAACTACTGTAGACTTAGTAATGTAAGTTTTAAGAAAGAATTTCTTTTTTCTCTATGGACAAATTTATATTAAAGGTTTGCTTTACCTTCATTAGTGTTATTTTCATCACGATTCATAAACATCTCCTGCATCTTCCTTTATTTCCATAAAATATCATGGAGCTGAGTGCATTTATCATTGACTGACACAGTGCTCTGCATGAGGAAGGCCTATAGCCTGGACTTGCCTAACTTACTAAAATGGCTTTCAGTCCTCCCCTTTTCAGATGTTTTCATGTCTTAAAGGTACCTGGGACCAATTCCCTCCTGCCTGGACTATACTGTATTTAATAGCCTACTAAGCAGATACTTTAGGGGACCTTCCCAATTAATAGAAATGTTTTGCTTAAAAAGGAAACCATCTTCATACGGGTTAAAGAAGCCTCCAACCTTTGAAAGCAAGGCCTGAAGGAAGCCACAAATCTTGTCACCAAACCCTTGTCATCCAGCAGTAGAGATCTCAGTGCCTGTTTACTTGGGCTGTCAACACTTTTGTGTTCTAGCATACATTTTGCCAGGGATTCAGACACTTTTGCCTGATGAGCTACATCTGTGATCTTACATCCATGATACCTACTTTGCACAGCACAGCAAATGGTGCTCCTTATCTCTTCCACATACCTGTTTACCTTCCCTTCTTGGAACTGTTCTTCCCCTTACTGGTTTCATTTTTTCCCATTATAACAGATTCCTACCTGTCAGCCCCAGCATAGTTTGGCAAACATTTCTGTGAATGTTAATGACCCTGTAGCTTCATTTGGCATGACTAGAAAGTGCTGTGTTTACTGAAGTTCAGCAGTTGCTCCGCGTTGCTGCTGACATGCTCCTGCTCTCTGCGATAACCTTTCTGTGTTTGACGTAGAGGCAACCAGGAGGGCTCCATGGGCGACCCTGACTTCGTGGTGGTGGATGGTGTTCCTGTCATGCTGCCTTCCTACGATGAAGCTGTCAGCAGTGGCTTGAATGCCCTGGCACCTGGATACTCAGCCGCCACAGACCAGGGGTATATTTTGCAGACAGAAGATCAGAATCCTCCCACTTACCCTGGTCCCAGGATTCCAGACACGCAACCCAGTGAATTTGAGATCTGTGACAGTAGGTCGGGTTCCTCTGAACTGCTCCAAAGTTTGTACCCGTCCCTGACATGCCAAGGGGCAGCACTTCCCAGCTCAGATCGAACTGATGTATCCCATAGCCCTGACGGGGACGCTGCATCCACAAGTCCCCGGATCGATATCACAGATGGTGAGTCTTGCATAGGTGCAATAGGTGAGTCCATGAACAGGGGACATCATTTGTTTGTCCTGGCCGAGCAGGAATTCACCCTGAATCACTCGTACTTTCTCCATGGTTTTGTCTACACTTTAGTTTGAAACTTTTTTTAAATCATAAAACTCCACCGTGATAGAATTTCATGTCTGTGCTATGTCCTTGCTAGCTGTGGTGCATGTGATTTGAATGCCAGGCCAGAAGGCTCCTGTCCTGACCCCAGTCTCATCAACAGAGATGTCAGCAAACACCTGTGTACAGCAGCAAAGCCAAGCCTCATCTTGCCTGTGCTGGTCTGTTCATCTGCTCCTCAACTCCTACGTTCCCAGCTCCCTCACATACCCTGGCTTTCTCAGCAAATACCAGGATTTTCTCCTCAAAAGAGAAAATAAATCATATTTTCATACTGGGCCAAGATTAGCGGCCTTTATTGACAAACTCATCATGTCTGCGCATCCACCAAAACGTTCCTTCCATCTGAGGCATGTGAGCCTTAAGCCATGGACATGGAAGTCACAGCATAAGGAGAACATGCCCACAGGTCCATTTGCCAGGAGGGAGCTTGCCATGTCTTACTGCCTGCCTTTAAATGGAACATGAGCATGTACTGACACGATTTCATGGAGTGCTGATTGGTGCTGCTCAGCATGTTAAGGAAACTAGATGGCTTTCCTTGGAGACATTTAGAGGGAGAGGCTCATATCCCACTCTCCATTGTCACTGAGCTGAAGCCCAGTGTCCTAAATTCAGTGTGGGTGAAGGTCTGGGTGGAGGAAGTCTTAAGCTTCAGAGGGCTTTGGATAGCTTTACTGGTATCACAAGGGAACAGTACACCCATGAGGAGAGGAAGAAATTATGGGGCTGCCAGGTAAAGTCCCTGCCACCTCTGAATGCTGCTTCAGTGTTAATGTAGTAGCAAGAATGTTTACATTTAGGTTTTTGTGGTCCTAACTTGTTGGAGAAAATCTGTGTAGTTTTAATTATCTAATTTTTATAGAGGTGTTAGAGTCTGAGTGGGTCTAGAATTGGCAATATCCCATGTCTTGTTCAGATATTTCCAGTGTCCATTTCTGGTTTTGTAGAATTGGTAACAATGATAGTCTGCAAAAGCAAAAAGGGAAATTGCAATCAGCAGTCAATGCTATTTCTTTGTTTCTCCTAGAGATTCCTTTGATGGAAGAAGACCCTTAGCCTGCACTGAGTCGTGTCTTCATCACATTGCACTGTTGGGTGACACGAATCATGAGGATTCAGAGATAGAAAAGACTCTCTGTGGATTTGGGGAGGGTGTTTTCCTACTTATCAATCTTCCATGCGGTGATGTCACCAGGTTGGGTGTGTGTCTTAATCCACAGAGGGGATTAAGACAGCATTTGGAACAGCAGCAGTTTTATGAATGAATCCTGGGGATTTGATGAGAGCAGATGTAGAAAAAGAACTGTGGCTTTTTAGAAGTGAAATGTATATCTGCATCGCAGAAAGTCGTACGGCTCTGTAAGAAATGCTATTGGATTTTGATACTAACTGCCTCACAAAAGCATGTCAAAATATGTAAATTTGCTTATAAAGACTGCTTTAAATGATCTATGGACCTCTAGTTTATGAAGAATCAAGTTTAAAAAATATCAGTACTGAAACACACACAAAAAAAGAGGAAAGATCCTCTTTGACTTTCCTATGATAACCAGGAAGTTTTTGATTTAGTTGGTGGTGATTTTGCTTCAGACCATGTCTGCAGAAAATGTAACAGAAATGATGGGATTCATATATACTTTGATGTACAATAGCAAATATATATAAATATATATATATATATTTTAAAACTCTTAAAGAGAAAGAAAAGGAAAGACTCTCAGGTCACANTTGTATTTATGCAAGACTTCTGTGACTACATTGCATTTGATAAATCCTGCTGTAATATGAGAAATCTAGAAGATGTTAAAATTATGAAATACATGCTTAAGAAATGTCAGACTTTCGGACTTCAACCTTTCTTAAGCTCTTAAATATATATATATATATATATATATATACATATATATGAGAGTAATCTACAGTCATAGCCCAGAGCACTGCCTTGTCCCTGTACATTGTGGTAGTATTCTGAGCCATTATTGTAGAATACTTTAAAAAAAAGAAAATAAAGCTGAGTTTCAGTTCTTTTGACTTGTCTGACTATTGTGAAGTTGCCCTTTTTTTCCCTTTCTCACTTCTTTCACCAGCTCCTGCCTGAAGGTAGGAGATAGCAGAACACCTGTCCTGTGACATTTTCAGCTGTACGTCCATTATCCAGCTGGAAACGGAGAGAGTGGGTCTGGTCAAGCAGAGCACATGGAAGGGGTGCAGCAGGGGCACAGCTTCTGCAGATGCAATGTGGGGGGTTTGTTAAGGGTTTTCTCTGCTCTGCAGGCTATGCCAGAGCATTGTGCTAAAGCCTGTATGAGGGGTTCACTCCATGGTGTTACAGGCTATTTGTTCTTTGTCAGGAAAATTCCTGGCTGTTTCATGTACTTACTGAAATCCAAGCAGATTTTCTTGTCTTATTTTTGGTATTGTGTAGATGAAACATCTTAAACTGGCAGCGTTTGAAGGAATAACTCACCGTGTGTTAATGACAGAGATTGCCCTCTTGTGGGCTGATCCAAACCAAAGGGGAAAATACAACTGAGTTCTGATTTTATGTACAAAGTAAATTAATATCTCTGCTGCTGTTAATAGAGGATCACTACAAGCTGCTCTGTTGTTTTTTCGTGATTGTTTAATGATTTATTTGTATTGTGGCAGCATTTAGTGGCCCCACTCATGAGCCAGGCTAGTGGAATAATAGATGTGCTGCAGCCATTCAAGAAAAGTGTTTATTAGCATCCTGTCAGCAACTGCACATGACAGCAAGAAGCAAAAGCAGGCCAAAAACTGTGGCGAGCAGAAGAAATTATGTCAATTATCCTATGGTAAGATGGATGAAAACACAGCGATTGGTACTGAAAAATGAGATATATTCCACATTATCCTCCATTCTTGCTTACACAATATTTGCATTTTTCTTCTCCTAAACTGTCTCAGTTGCAGCTGTATGTTCAGGTTTATCCCAGAGATGTATCTCTCAGGTGTTTGTACTTTCTTGGCTACCCCTTCCTTTTTAGATCTCAAGCCTTCCAGAAGGGTTTGCACGACCAACTGATGCTCAGAATTATCACTCCAGCAAACAAGACAGGAGTGCTGTAAAACCAACCCTGAACTGAAGCACGCCCCAAGCCTCCAGTCAGTTACGTGATTTCAGTTTCATAATGCCATTGAAAAGTACTGAATTTACTTTAAATGCCTTATAAAATGCTATGAAATCCATCTTTGCTGGTCTTTTAGCGGCTCGTGAAATTTCATTCCTTATTAAGATTTTTTTGCTTCCATTTATTAATTTCTGTTATGAAAGCTTCTTGATTAATATTTGGAGCTCTGAGGTTTTACAGATTTACACTGCTGTGAGTATTGTATTGCAGTCATTTCATTAAGGGAGCCAGACAGGGTAACTTAAGAAATGTAAATTTATGACTTATTGGACCATTTTTATTTTAAGAAGTGCAGAACTCCAAATACACCAGAAAACATGAATGTATTAATTTTGCTTGATAGCCTTGTGATAGGACTGTGCTAAATGCAGCTTTTAAAGGGAAGAGAGTTTTACCATTTTTTGCTTATTTTGGATAAGACTTCCTGAAAGGCTGTTTTGGAGGGGGGGATTATTTGTGTGGTTGAGTTTGGGGGTTTTGCATGCTTGAAGATTTGAGGAGAAATAGAGGATTTTTTTTCTCATGCTACTTTTTTTCCATGTAGGACTTGAATTCTCATGAGAGGACTGCCTGCCTCTGGATCCACACCTGTGTCCCAACCCACAAGGTGACACCCTGGGCTGGGGCTGCCCCCAGGTGCCCCCAGCCTGCCCAGCAGCCTGGACAGCCTGGAGAACTCCACAGCTCCCTGGCCTAAGACCTGAGGATATTTTTAGGGCCTCAAGAGATGAGAGGGCTGCTATGATCATGGCAGGATGTTCACTGTGTAAACGAGACCAGATGGGAGGATGAGCACATCTTATGCAGATCATAAGCTGTTTTCCCTTGAGCTAACTGGATGTGAATTAAAACAGATCCAGGAAAACCCTTGGTGAGGGGAGAAGCAGCATGTTAGTGAAGATGGACAACCCATGTGCCTTCAGCAGAGAGAAAAAGGGTGTGTACTGAGAATTCCAGGAAAGAAAAACAAGAACTGGCTTCACCCTGCCAGTATTTCTAAAAATGAGAAAAGAGGAGCAGAAGTGAGCAATGTGTCAGCCTTCAAACACTGACTTACGAATGGGGGCTTGACCTGCAGAGTGCTGGGTGAAGGGTGGGGATCCAGGGTCTCACAGGAGCTCTGCAGGGAGTGAATCACAACCTGAGCATGAGTCAACAGAACCTGGCTGTTGTGAAAATGTTAAATGTCAACACTGGAGTGTTTACACAGAACTGTAACTCATAAAATGCATGAAGCAATCCTTCAGTTGCACTCAGCACTAGTAAAGCCTCAGCTAGAGCAGGGTGTCAAATGTTGAGCAATTTTTTTCCTCTTCAAGGGAAACGGGCTGTAGGTGGATGGCAGCCAAGCAGAGAGATTTAAGCAGAGAGAATTGGAAGAGCCTGTCCTGTCCTCACAGGTCATAGATTATGTAGCATTTAGTGTGAACAACAGACCAAAGAGAACACAGAAATTCAGTTTTCTGTACGAAGCATGTTTTGCAAAGAAGAAGGGATTTATCCATATGAGTAGGACAAGAATAACAGACTTAATTGAAGCTTTAGGTTAGATATTAGGAAAAACATTCTAGTCACAGGGATGGTTACTAGGAGAGAGAGATGGTCTGAAGAAGCTGCAAAAACCTCTTGAGAGATTTTCTAAGACTGTTTTAAATAAATAGAGGCCAGGAAAACATTGGGGGAGATGCACAATGTGAGCTTTGGGGCCCCTTCTCATTCTGTCTTTGCATGATTCCCAGCTTGTGAGAACTCAACTTAGCTGATGCCCAGTTTTGCCCATAGACTATTTCCAAACTGAGGGTACTGGGCACACTGGTCAGCGCTCATCAAAACCACAGCCAGAAATGCTCTCCATTCCACCATGAGAAGCTTTCATGTAGCGTGGGCTGAACTCCAATAAAATCCTGTGAATTAAACCCTGTTGCATTAAAGTGACATTGATTTCAGAATTTTGTTCTGTGACAAATCCAAACTTGGGATTTTCTGGTCTTCATGTCTATCTTAGGCAGCTAAATGAATGCAGCCCTTCTAATACTCCCTGTGCATTAGGTGAAGTAAATCCTCTCCTGGCAATTATCTGAAGACACCTATTGAGCTCAATGAGAAACAGCAGCTCAGGCAACTGGAGCACAGAGCCCATTGTCACGTTTATGCAAAACTTGCTTCCCATGCCCCAAAGCTGTTTTTTCCTCCCTGCTCTGTGCTGTGGATGGTAGCACACCTTAGCACGTCAGCTGTCAGAGGGGGAGTAGCACAGATGGGAGAAGCACATCTCAAGCTCCTGTTCTTGATCTCCTGTGGATGCCCAGGCAAGACTTGGGGGCAGAAGGAATCACAAAGCAAGTAAACATCTGCCCCAAATCCAGGGGATCTCCCGTAGTCAAGGACACATCCAGTCCCTTTGACACAGTTCCCAAGGGAATTGTACTACACTGGAGGGGAAGCCAGTGGTGGAGGGGACAGGCCCTGCTTTGCCTTTCACTCTGCCAGGCCCAGGTGTGCAGCCAGAATAGACAGACAAATCCTTCTCTCCCCATGTAATGTATATAACTTACTTCATGCATTCAGATTTCTCTCCTCACTACTATTACAGTGGCACACAGCCTGTTCTCCCAGCCCTACATTTTCCAGGACAGGAAGATAGGTTATTTAACACCAACAGAAAGGGCTGAGATTGAATCATCTTCTGTCCAGGTGTCAGAGCAGACTTTTAATAATTCACAAAGACCCCATAAAGAAACTGAATGTATGAGGCTGACTGGGATTCGAGGCACATTTCCTCAGCAAGGCAAAGGGGCTGCCCTGCAGGGCAGGGGCAGCTGCTATGTGAGGACATTTTATAACCCAGGAAAATTGCATTCACCTGCTAAAATATATTAAGCAGAAACTTGGAGAAGGAAGAAAAGGCATTTAAATTTTAATAAAGTCCAAGGGACATGGATAAATTCCCCATGTTCTCCAGTAAGAACAGAGGGAGCTGTTTAAATACAACTGGTTCAAAAGAAAGTCAAGAGGCAAGCACAAGCTTCCAAGTTTTGAAGCTCCAGCAGCTCTCTTCCTTCACATCTGCATTTCTGCCATCAGACAGGTTCTGCTTACAATAAGGGCCTTGGTTTTGGTTTGGATTCACTTTTTCCATTTTACTGTGTTTACCTTCATTTCTCCTCTGCTTATCCTTCTATTTGCTCAGGTTTTTTTGGCAACTAATACTCTTGTTCCAGTTTCATTTTGCCACCCCAGTCATGCTGAGAAGCAAAACAAGCTGCTTAATTGCAGTGCAGTACTCAGCAGGACACTTTCCCTCCTGTGTAAGAGGTCGCTCTTATTTGCCTTGCTCATTTAAGTTCTCAGCAGAGAGGACAAGAAGGGACACGAAGCTCTTCACTCTGCTGGCAAATGGTCCATGAAAATGGTTGGAGAGGGGCACTGAGGGAAGCCCACGTTGCTTCATGTGTGCTGTGTCTATGCCTCAGTCCCAGGACTGTCAGCTCACTGGCTTTCATCGGCCCAACATTCACAGATGCATGTGAATGCTCCTATAAAAACACAGTAGCCAAGGTTTTAAGGATCTGCTAATGTTTCAGAGTGTTGCTAAGGTAAGACCTTTCTAAAGACCCCCTCCTTACTGAAACTGGTGAGCTCACATCTTCAGAAAATTGCCACTGATACGGTCCAGTTAGGGAGCACAGGGTGCAGATGTGATGAAGTGACAGCAGGTCACTTCATCTGCCTGCTTCCTGGTGCTCCAGTATGAATTTCTTGTCCCCTGGATAACTGCTTGAACTAAAGAGTTGCCAGTTGCTGAGCTGTCAGGTTCACATCTTTTCTTTTTTTTTTTTTTTTTTAACCTAATGAGGCTGGATTTATTTTTAACATTCCTTATTACCATCCGCTCCTGACTTCCATCCATCTACTGCTGAGTACATGCTGCTCTTGCCAAAGCAAGTGTCTTTGAGCAGCTCTGTGAGCCCCTGGAACTGTACTGCCCTGCAGGGGATCACATTTGCCACTGCTGTCCCTTCTATTAATTCCATGGCAGCACATGCTGCTCGCCTGCCTTGTTCAGTGCTCTCATGCTAATAACTGTGCAACCGGTTGTTGTTCCTCATAACCATTACCATAGCTGCCTGTTGTTAATAATTCAGGGTTAATCACTTACTAAAAAGTTTAGCAGAACAATTTAGCTTCACTTAGCCTGTTCATTGATGAAGACTACAAATGTCTGCAGTCTATCACTGATAGAGCCATTACTGGAGTTCAGTATAATTGGATTTAACTGAAGTGCTGCAGCAAAAATGAGGGTTAGTCCAACTGGCAAAGGGAGCTGTCTGCTTGTACACCTCCTGCTTGGTTTTCCATTGGATTTTGGGCAACCACTTGGGAAGAGAAGTGCCACAATAACTTAGCAGGTTTTCTGATGTATCCATTCACATTGCAGCAGTGTGCAGTGTGGACAGAGCTATAGAAGTGCTGAAGCCTGGCATCAAAACAGACATCATGACAGCTGCAAAGTGTCCAGCTTCTCAATTAGGCTTAGGGTGCTGGGCTGATCTATCACAAATACATCTTACTGGGGATAGGCATACCTACAAAAAGGCTTAGATGATAGTGTTCCCTTTGGTTTATGGAAGAAGTGGGGGGAAAAATTGCCAAGAAGCATCAATAAAGACAATGATGCCTCTTCAGTCAGTTTCCTCTGGTCTGGGAGGCTCCTGTTCCCTGAATTTCTCAATCTAGGAGCTGTTACAGACAGAAGGCTCTGGATAGACACACTGCTCTCAGTTTCCAGTGAAATGAATGAGAACTGGGACCCCTTTCTGCAACGAGCTCTATCTGACCATGCAGTCAGGAGACCCCATCTGACTCCCAGAAGCAGAAGAAAGGCCATGTGCTGCCTTCCAAGGGAAGGCAGGGTTTATCATTACACTTCTTTAGAGCAAAACTGGACCCTGGAAAACCTACCCAGACTTCTGATTTTACCTGTGTTACAGCATTTGCAGTGACTCGAGGCTGACTGGGTGCACTGTGGCACTGTGGGTTCATTTGAGTCTTCACAACACGGGGCTGTGCAACAGATCATCAACAGCCTCTGGCTGCTCTGGGCAAGGGCAAGCCAGTGAAACTAAGACACTTTCCCTCTTAGATACTTATAAATCCAGAGCAGCACTGCCTTCACCTTTGGATGCATAAATATGCCTACACATTTTCATATTAAATTATGGGCAAGAATGTGATTAATTGTGCCCTGACCTTCAGTTTCTTCATGGAGGCTGTGTCACCAAACCGTATTTTATGTCACTAGGAGGCAGAAGACGTAAATCAAATATCTGCCCCCTCTAGAACATATAAAAACAGAGGAAATGAAAAGAGAATTCAAGGGATAACATGAAATGAAAAGACAGGAAAGAAAATAGAATGAAGTAGAATTAAATATATATATATATAAAAGAAAATACTGAATTGAAGGAGAAATAATGGAATGAACTGAAGTGTAGTGAAATGAATTAAAACAAAATGATACTTGTTCAAATATTGAGATTTCATGAAAGGAAATGAAGAATTTTCATTCCATGAAAGGAAATAAAATGACAAAACAAGGAATGAAGCAGAATTAAAAGATAGGAGAGGGAAAAGAATTAAATTTAACGAAATGCAAAAAAAAGATAAAATTGTGAAATTACAGGAAAACAATGAAGTGGAATGGAATGTAGTGCAGTGAAATGAACTGAAACTTACTGAAATTATACTCCTTGAAATCTTGAGATTTCATTTCCTTGCATGAAATGAAGAATTTTCATTTCACCAAAGGAAATGAAATGAGAAATCAACAAATGAGCACAATGAACAGAAAGGGAAGGAAATAGAATTAAATGAAATTAAATTTAATTGATAAAATATAAAATTCTGAAAGAAATTGAAAACAATTTGGAATGAAGTGCAGTGAAATTGTNAAATAATTCTTAGGAGCAGTTATGTTGTTGAAATGGACTGAAATGAACTTCAGTGCAGTGAAATGAACTGAAACTTACTGAAATTATACTCCTTGAAATCTTGAGATTTCATTTCATGAAAGGAAATTAAATGAGAAAACAAGGAATGAAACGAAATGAAAAGACAGGAAAGAAAATAGAATGAAGTAGAATTAAATATNTCCATGTTTGGCAGATCCAATTCCTGGTGACTCCAAAGATGGTCAAGGCTGGGCCAATTAGAAGTGGTTGCAAATCCTCTTAGGTTTTTGCCTTAGCAGTATTCAGCACTGTCAGATCTTTGTCAGATCTTTGTCAGATTTTTGATCAGGATGTCTGTCAGGCCTGGCTCTGTGAGGCAGTGAACATGTTCATCTCCCATCATCTCCAAAGTGAGTACCATTTAAAACTAAATAAATGTTTAAAAAAAATAAGTAAATAAATCAAGCTTAGGAGGCTGAGGAGTAGCCTCCTTGTTTTGTTGTCCTCATGCATTCATTTTTCTCTTCTGATTAGTCATGCACTCGAAGAACAGGAAGTTCACAACAGGGAAGCCAAATCTCGTGTTCGTAATATGGACCCTAGAAAGAAATCCAGCCTGTAAACCAGAAAAAGATTAGCCCATGATTACACTGAAATCTCACCACTTAGTGCAAGTTGAGTTCATAAGTGCTTTTCCTAGGAAGCAGTAGCCTCTGCCCTGCAATTACATATTTAAGCTCTGTGGAAAAGATTTGTTTACTGAGTGAGAAAGGCACAAATCCCAGGCTGCTGGTCAGAAAGAGTCCTATGTAATATCAGGATTACACCAATACAACAGTTGAAAGACCTTTGAGGTTTGGACGAGTATTTTTCTCTTTTACAGAGTGAAGAGACTTTGGACCTTAAAAGGAAAGTGAGCTGAGGCTTTGATTAGCAGAGCCACAGAAAAAGAAATAAAAAATGACTGTGGAGAGCCATGAGATTTGCTGAAAGCTTACAAGGAAACTGCTGCCAAGCAGATTGTGATACATTTTAAATTCCAAATGTAGATGGACTCGCATGTGCAGATACCAAACTCAATTGTTTCTATATAACTTGAAGAAGGTAGGAAGTGCAAGAAACCCCCAAAAGCACAAATTTGTGATAACTGGCAAACGTTCCGCATGAGCAACTGCTTTACCCCTTGGCATGGTCACAGAGAATTGATTCTGCTCTCTTAAAAACAACAGCTGTTCACTGTTGAAGGCTATTTCTGGATTTACACCATCTACATTAGGGCAAAAGAGACACAAGTTTATACTCTTTAGCCCATCTGTGCTGGGCCGTGACCCACACAGCTCCATCAAACTGGTGCACTGGCCACAAAAACCAGGAGCAAAGGTGACCAGGCTCCAAATTCTCTCAAATGTACAAAGAAAACATGATCAGCAATGGGTGGGGTTACTGAAAATGGCAAGCATGCTCTTTTCAGGTAAATATGATTTGTAAGGTGACGGTTGCTTCACAGGCAACAGGAGCTTCTTGGCATCTGCAGCATTTCTCTTTTCTTTAGGCAGTGATGTTCCATGGCAGGACCAGGTGTTGATAAGAGCAGTGTTTTAGGTCTTGTGCTGATAGCACAAAATGAGCAAAACTGCTGTCAAATCAAAACAGGCAGAAAAAATACAGGATAAGGCCATACAAAAGTGAAACACGTTTCATGTCTGAAAGGTTGGACTTTCAAGTGTGGATGAAGCCAGAAGTGATGTGGCATCCCACTCCAAGCACTTTCTCCAGTTATTCCTGCCTGGCAGGTGCTGTTGGCATAAGATCAGGAGTGCAAAGCACCACTTAGTGTGGAGTTTGGCTAAACCGAGCACTGGGTGAGGTGGAAGGAACTGCAGAACAACTGCTGTATTTTTCTATTCTGTTTTCACCCCATCAATGTGATTCCCTGCTGTGGGGGCAGGAGCTGGAGTGGAAGGGCATCTCTCCAGAGAGGGCTATGGTGGCCACTGGGAAGCACAGCCTCTGGCACAGCTCTTTGGTGGGCAGGTCCTGCTTGTCTGCACCCCTCTGGGGCCCCTCCTGCCCATGGCATAGGAGCCAGAGGCAGCAGCAGCAGACAGGCTGCCACCCAGCTTGGGAATTCATGTGGTCACCCAGCAGTCCTCCCTCTTAAACAGAAGATTACTTCCACCTGCTTCTTGGTTAAAATGTGATCTAGTATTGAGACGTCAGGTTATTATTTTAATGCCTGCAGGAATCTTTCCATGTGAAAAAAAAAGTTAAGGACTTTTTCTCTAAGATGTCACATGCCTTTGCTACTAAACCACTCTGGAGATCCTTAAAAGAATAGTATTCTGGGAGTGCAAGAAGTGATGTGCCATTTTTACGCTCTCCTCCTCCGCTGTGTTTTTCAGAGGTGCAGCATGACGTGTCGCAATTCGTGTGTCATTTTCACATTTGGAGAAGTGGTCAGGATGGACCAAGCCAGCCATCCTGGCTGAGAACACTGTTGTTAACTGACACATGTCTGCAGTGCCACGGGAGTCACAAGGATACAAGGCTGTTGTGGAGGNTTGGAGCACAAGCCATATGAAGAACGACTGAGGGAGCTGGGGTTGCTCAGCCTGGAGAAAAGGAGACTCAGAGGTGACCTTATCACTCTCTTCAACTTCCTGAAGGGTGGCTGTGGTGAGCTGGCGGTCGGTCTCTTTCTCCGGGCAACAACAGACAGAACAAGAGGACACAGTCTCAAGCTGCGCCAAGGGAGATACAGGCTAGAATTAAGGAGGAAGTTTTTCACAGAAAGAGTGGTCAGATACTGGAATCATCTACCCAGGGAGGTGGTGGAGTCACCATCCCTCGATGTGTTCAAAAAAAGGCTGGATGTGGCACTTGGTGCCATGATCTAGTTGAGGTGTTAGAACATGGGTTGGACTCAATGATCTTAAAGGTCTCTTCCAACCTAGAAATTCTGTAATTCCATAATTCTGTAAAAGAATAGTATTCTGGGAGTGCAAGAAGTGATGTGCCATTTTTACGCTCTCCTCCTCTGCTGTGTTTTTCAGAGGTGCAGCATGACGTGTCGCAATTCGTGTGTCATTTTCACATTTGGAGAAGTGGTCAGGATGGACCAAGCCAGCCATCCTGGCTGAGAACACTGTTGTTAACTGACACATGTCTGCAGTGCCACGGGAGTCACAAGGATACAAGGCTGTTGTGGAGGAGCTGGCTTTTAAACCCCAGCTGCATGCACAGCCCTGCCATATTGTGAGCATGTACAGTTTTCAGTTCCATGGGACATTTCTTCTGGTGTTACCAGTGGATTTTGTTTTACCTTCATCTCCCCTTTTTGTTAACACTGCAGAAGCTTAAGTCTTGAGGCTCTCTCCCGTCTTTCCCGATCCCACGTGCACTCTGTGATTCCCAGGGGGTTTCCGTGGCAGAAGCTGAGCTTGCACAAGTGCTTCACATGTACACCCACATCCCAGTGCCAGACAACTGCATAACATGAAAGCTGTCACAGGGCATTTTGCTACAGCCCCAACGTTTGAAAGGTATTTAGGTTAGAGTAAAACCAGATTTCAGCTCCAGTTGGCCTTCTTTGCAGGATACAGGGAACAGCTGGCCGGTGGATGTTGCCCGAACAAAGGTCTCCTTCTACTCCAAGTGGCCTCGGGGGGCAGCTGCTGCTGCTGCTGTGTCTGGCTGGCCTGACAGCAGGACCCAAAATAGGGATTTATCCTGTGTAGCTGTGGAGGTCAGACAATCCAGGGCTGTATTTTACCCATAATAAACTGTGGGAGTACATTTTTCTCCTACAACCTACTCAGATCCGGGAGAGAAACAGAGCGAGTTGAACCAGTTCCTCCATCGCTATCCTTTTGCATATTTTTACCTTGAGTTTAAGAATCTAAAGCAGGGTAAGCACAGCTCTGAGGGTTTCTTTTTGCCAAGATCTGGCCATGGTAATTTCAACAGAAAAACTTTGGTTTCGGTGTGTGCTAAAATGAAAATATCATCATTTTCAAGCTAAAATGTATTATATCAAATTATTCTTGAGATGGATAGAGCACTTTATTCAATTGATCAAGCTTTGCTCAGTTAGCCTTTACTGAACTTGCTTTTCTCTCCTTTGCTCAAATTAACACAGTCAATATTTGTAACTGAAGTCAGTGGTAGCTAAGGCTCAAAAGGCAGATAAATGCAAAAAACCTGCCTCTCCAAAGTCTTTAGTCTCACTAAGAGAAAAGCTCACTGAAGGAGATTGAGATCAAAATGCTACCTAACCCAGGAAAAAATTAATTTGCAGAAGTTCATTCTGGATTCTTCTATATACATAAAGAGAGAATAACTAAGTTTGTACATGCAGAATTTGATCTTATTTTCTCCATTATATGGACAAACCGGTGAGTTCACTGCTTCGATACAAATCTTTCCAGAACACTTTAATTATTCCCAAAATACCGTTTTTCCCACCTGTCTTTAATTTCCTTTTTTTTCTTTTTTAAAGTTAGAGGTTTATTAATGAGATCATAGATTTTCCTATGTTAGTTGTGAAATCCATATGGGAAAAAATCAAATAATTCTTGGCATTTACTGTGATAATTTTAACTGGGACTCATAAGGTAAAGGAACTTAATGGCATTACCTATGCAATATCTGAGAATGTGCATCTCCAGGAATAATGACCTTACTGCAGTGTTGATCTTGTGTGGGTGGAAGCCTGGTTTAGAAGGAGCCTGGGGGAAATGCTCATGTATTTCACCTGCCTACTGTACATTATAGGTGAGCTCAGAGGTACAATAAGATACACATTTGGGAAGTGTCTTACATGTAAGAAATGGGTAATTTAATGCATTAATCACTGGAGTGCAATTACAAGCCTTAATTTAGAAGGTATTAGTCACTTGCCATAGATAACCTTCTGTGGCTATTAGAATTTCATAGGCCGAGGACATTACCACTGGCAAATGTAATTTCCACAACCAGCACACACAAGGGGCTGGTTTTGGCTGGAAGCACATTTTTTTTTGTGTGTATTAAATCCACTCCATTAAATACAAGAGAGAGCACCTGTTTGGGTCTTATTTCAATAAAGACTATACTCTGGCTGCATTTTAAGGGGGCTTATAAAGATTGCATGCTATTCATGTACTTTATTAACATGTTTAAAATGGAGTGGGATACACTGGAAATGTTATGAGCACGTTAGTATAAGACATCATAGCTGGTGATAAACCCTGGCAATAAACAGCCTATTAACCTGTTTCAGTCTCTATCAAAATGTGAGACAAATAACTATAAAACCTGTTACAGCATTTACTGATCTTTTATAAATGAACCTTCATATATGGTAATTTTTGAAATTAGTAACACGCTTAAAATTAGGTCTCTCAGTTTTTCAAGAAGCTGCATAAATCTAGGAGACAGTAAAATTCTGTAAGTAACTGTTCCTAATTTTTGGTGTTTTTCCAGGCCTATTGGAGAGGAAATCTTTACCCCCTCCATCCTAATTCCCTTTTGGTGCCTGCTAGGTGTCTAGCTCACTCTGTGTATGTGACTTGCATAAGACCAGGGAGGAGCAAGAAACATGTCTGTGCTTAACAGAGGCACCTTGGCAGGAAGACAACAGACTTTTGTTTTTGTTTCCATTGTTTCTTTCAAGTGACAGAACAGCATGAGAGGGCTGTGTAGGTGTCCCTTTTGTCATCAAAACATAACATGCAGGACATGCTCGTCTGCATCATTTGGAATTGCATTACTTCCTCTGTGCTAGAAGGCACTGAAAGGTGTCAGCACACTGCTACAGAAAATACAGCTGCATTAACAAACAACTGGGATTTCTTTTCTCTCTGAGAGAAAAACCACAGTAGCTGAGTATTTTGTCATCTTTATTATAGAGCCCTGTGAGTTATGCACGTGAAGCCTGGAGGTTTTTAATAACTGGGATCAAGAAGATTTAATCCAGAAGCAAGTCTTCAGTTGTAATAATGGTGTGCAGGCATTGTTCAGTGACAAATCAGCCAATGCACCAACCCCAAAAAAGTTCCAGGTTGGATTTTCAACCATAGCTTAGGAAGAACTTTAGCAAAGGAACACTTGTGTAAATTCATGACCATTTGTTAGCAGCAGGTGACTGTACAACAAGCAGCATTGAATACATTGCTTCCATGCTGAAATCTACTTTATGTATTAAACAAAAAGGTTCTCAAAAACTACAGCCCTGAAAGGATAACAGTGCCACTTACCTGCTGCTTCAGCCACTTCTGAAGTTTTTACAAACTGAAACTGGCTTAGCTGGCACCTAATCTGTCACAGCATTTCAGACCTTGTTTTAGTAACATCAGTATAAAATATCTCAGCCTTTTAGGTATTTGGGCAAACAGTTGGAGGCCCAAACTGACAGGATCTACAAAAACTGAGGGGCCTCCCACCTGCAACAACAGGATTATAAGTGAAGTGTCTACATCAGACAGATGTTTGTGGCCTGTGAACTGGGGGCAAGCATGGTTAAATCATGATACTGGTTCTTACTGTCACCACATAAAAAGAGGGTGCTGTGGTGGTAGACTGAGTAGAAAAGAGATTTATCACAGGCTTACTGTCTTTTCCTATTATTTATAGCTAAAAGTAATCCTGAAAATATTCAGAACCTAAAGTATCCAGTTTCCTCTATTCAACTATAAAAGGGAGAAGCAGGACCAAAAAGAAAATAAGTTATATTTTTCAGCATAAGTACCACAACCATTCTCTCACAGTGTAAATTTGCACAAAACAATTTGCTTCCAGATACTTCTGTAATATCCCATGTGTCCTCTAAGAATTGTATAGGACTTTTCCTATATTTGGTGCTTTTCAATTCCCTGCGTTTTGTTTAACACACTACTCCAGATTCAGCAAAATTACTTGACTTCAAGGTCCTGTTTTCTGTGGCCTTAGGGCTGTTTGAGTGACAGATATGTAACCTGATTTAATGTAAGTATAATATATCCCAGGAAACCAGAGAGGTGCATTAACACAATTTCATTTCATCAATTACTGCTCCTGTCTCTTCAATTCACTTGGTTCCCTGATTTCAAGATTGAGTACCATTTTTGCAGGTTCTGTCTTTTTCTCTGCACCTCATTTCATCCCAATCCATGCCATCAGAGTTGCTTTCAAAAGCAACCCAAGATGGGTGACCAGTCCTGAGTTTTCACACTTTTTAAAGTTTTGGTCCATTTATATACATTAATTGTCCAATTACAGCTTCAGGCTATGAAGTCCCATCCTTCCAGGTTGCTCTCCTCAATTCACTGTTGTTTATACTTTAGGGGCCTGAAGCTGCAACAGTGTCCTTGGTTCTCAGGCTGGAAAAGGATTGTTTTGTCCAACTACCCTGTGAAGAGAACTTGCTAACACTTTATATGAAGTTCAGAGTCACACACCAATCCAGTGCAGAATCTGAAAAATATAAGAGCTAAAATTTAAGGCAACGAATTAATTCTGTGCTTCTGTGATCCCATTCCATTTCATGGTTTTCACTTTGGTGCAGAATTTTCTCTTTGTTTTAATTGATGAAATTTAATTTCATCAATTTCTTCTCCTGTCTTTTCGTTTGACTTCATTCTCTGATTTTGGGATTTCAGTAACTATAATTTTGGCAAGCTTTGGTCCTTTTCACTGCACCTCATTTCATACCAATCCATTTGGCTGTAGTAATTCCATCTCCAAATATTCTTTTATATATATATATATATATATATTTCAATTGCATTTTTATCATATCATCATTCCAGAGTGTTACACTTTCTTCTCTGATTTCAAAATTCCATTTCCACTCATGAAATGAAATTCTTCAGCAGCCAGAGTCCTAGATCCAGGCAAGTTTGTTCTGGGAGAAATGCTCCATCATTTGTGAATTTAGGGGGTGGCACCCCACATTCAGCCAGTGTGACTGGACTCAAATGGTGGTTGTTTTCCATGGGAAAAACCATTCATTCCCCAGTGTCTCGTGGTCAGCTCAGAGGTGGCATTTGGTACTCCAGTGGCAGCCAGAAATGTAGGTATTGACAGCTTTGGTCTGGGAGAAGTCCTACCATGTTCACGATTTTAGAAGACAGCAGCACACTTTTGGCCACTGTCTGCTGCTCAGATAATCTCATTGCCTTTTATTGTTTCCACTTCGTTGCAAAATTTTCCTTTTTTTTTTTTTTTTAAGCATTTTATTTCATTAATTTCATCTCCTTTTGTTTTTATTTAATTTCCTGATTTCAGAATTCAGTAAGTATAATTCTGCCAAATTTTGGTCCTTTTCACTGCCCCTCATTTCCCCGCAGTCCATTTGGTTTTAGTCACTCCATTTCCAAATTTTCTTTTTTTTTTTTCCAAATTGCATTTTCTTTCATTGTATTTCTTTTCAAGAGTGTTTACACTTTATTCTCTGATTTCAAGATTTCAAGTGCAGGGAAATGGACCAAATGTTGCCAAATGGATCCTCAATGAAATCACAAGATTTCATTTCCTTTCATAAAATGAAGAACTTCCCTACATGAAAGGAAATCAAATTTCAAAGTCAGGGAACAAAGTGAAACAAACTGACTGGGGTGAACTTATGATCAAGTGAAATTCAGTTTAAAGAAATAAAATTCTGAAATGAAGTGATTGTAATCCAATGTAATGAGATTACATGAAGTGCTCCCCTTTGCATGCCTTTTATAGTTGCAATGTCCCTGGAGTCTGGGCTTTATGGTATGCAATCACTTATAAGCACTTAATACAGCAGTGACAGAAGTATAAGTAATTAAAGGTACATAACACAGATTAGTATGAAAATAGGCACTTTGGTGTCATCTCTGCCCCAGCTGATTCCATAGAAAGCAGAACAGCTTAAGCAGGGAAGAGTAAGAATTTCCTGCCGAGATATTCTCGTTGTCTGGTGGGATACCAGGGGACATCAGGGACACAAGCAGTGTTCACATGCTACTGGGAAGAGGAGGGCTCCAGAAGGAGCAATCTGGATAGGAGAAGGGTCCCCAACTTGGTGTGACTTGTGAGCAAGAGCTGCCTTAGGCACTTAATTCCAAAAGAGGTAGAGACTTTTGCAACCCCAAGAGAGTCACGACTCATTTTATTTAACAATCTTAAAACATAGCCCTCAGTGCTGCATTTCCAGCTGCCCAGGTTCAGTGAAACTTTGGTTAACAAGATGTGTATTGCAGATCCAGTGCTTTAGGCTCCTATGCAATGTCACTGAATCCCCAGCTCTCTCCTGTGGATATGGCCATGCAAAAGTGAGCTCAAGCGCTAGCTCAGAGGTGGTCACTTTTTCAAACAGCATCCATTTCCAGAAATTTTCTCTAAATGTAACATGAAAACCTAAATTACTATAATTTTTTAAAAAATACAAGTTACCCTGTCCTCTCTTTTACCTCCCCTTTTCATTCCTGGATTGCTCTCTAAAAATTACAGTAACAGGCAAATAAATCTCTTCAGTTACAGATCTATCATTCAATCCTAACTTCTTTAGGAAGCCTAAGTATTCCACTTAGTATAAGGTAATGTAGGAAATAGAATATAATGGCCATTAGAAATAGGATAATAATGTGAGTGGAGGATCACCTGCTTGCAGTTATCTTGGGTCAGATTAAGTGCAGATCAGAGAGTCAGCTGTACTGGAGGTAAGAGAGAGATGTGCTGGCTCTTTCCACCTGAAAAAAAGACCAGAAGAAACAGCTCAAGAACCAAGCAGCTGGCAAACACAAATGTTCACATTTCTTAGACTGAGATGAGTCAGTCTGATCATCTCCTATAGATTAAAATGTAGCAAAGCCCACAAAAGCTGCCTCCTGTGCTCTGGCTGCACCCCTGAGTCTGCTTTTCCCTGGCCTGACGTTCTCCCATGGAATCATGGAATGGTTTGGGTTGCAAGGGACCACTAAGATCATCCAGTTCCAACCCCCTGCTATGAGCAGGGATACCTTCCACAAGACCAGGTTTCTCAGAGCCCCATCCAACCTGGCCTTGAACACTTCCAGGGAAGGGACACCAACAACTTCTCCGGGAAACCTGTTCCAGTGCCTCACCACCCTGACAGTGAAGAATTTCTTCCCAACATCTAATCCAAATCGAATCTAAATTCTGTCAGTTTAAAGCCATTCAGCCTTGTCCTATCAATACACACCTTTGTGAAAAGTCCTTCTGGTCTCTTGTAGGCACCCTTTAAGTACTGAAGTTGTGATAAGGTCTCCCTGGAGCCTTCTCTTCTCCAGGCTGAACAACTCCAGCAGTCTCAGCCTGTCTTCACAGGACAGATGCTCCAGCCCTCTAAGAACCTTTGTGACCATCCTCTGGACCTGCTCCAGCACTTCACTTCCTTCTTTTGGGTCCCTAGAGTTCGGTATCCAGCAGCCGATCTTGGAAAGCCAGGGAGGATTTCCATTCTGCTGGGCAATTTACCTTCGAGCGCTTCTTCACTGATGATTCTACCTTTTAAAATACATTTCTTTTTCCCCCCGCTCCATATCCAGACAATCACCACTTCCCTCTCCTCCTTCCCCCTGCGGCACCCCAGCGCTCCGGCGCTGCCCTTTGTTCACTCACACCTTGCGTGAGGGAGCAGCGCACCCACACGCCTTGGTCCCGCTCTCCCTGAGGCGCCGGAATTCCTCCCGGCCTTCCCGGCGGGCGGAGGACGCTCTCCCGCTCCAGCCGGCCGGTGTGTATGTGGGAGCAGGGCGAGGGGCAGGGAGCAGGGTGGGGAGCAGGGAACGAGGCCGCTCTTCCCGGTCCGTGCGAGGCCGCTCCGCCGCGGGGCGCTGGCGGTGGCGCCGGGACGCGGGGCCGGGCAGCGGGCGGGAGCCGCGGCAAGGAGCGGCAGCGCTGCCCAGGTCCCTCACGGCCCAGGGGCAGCCTGCGGCCTCTCTTCCCGCCCTCGACCGCCCCGCTCGCCACTGGCCCTTTAAGCCGCCGAGGAATAAGGTTCTCCACCCTTAGGAGAGTGTTTTGGCTGCAGGGTTGCTCTTCGCGTTTTTTCAAGGCACTGTGTAATTGATGTAGCATTCCTTCACTCTCCCCCCGCGAGGCGGGCAGGGATTCCTGCGCTCTCCTTGGGGAGGGGGGGAATGGGTCTGTGGGGTACAAAGTCCCTTAGAGGCACAAAGGCATTGAAGGTGGGACTTGATAAGACAGGGCTGCATCTGCACCTGGCCTTTGAAGAGTCCAGTTCGTGGGATTTCAGCAGTTCGGGATTTCACCCTGCTCTTCAATACCTGAGACCTCGAGCACGAAGTGTTTTGCTTTCGCAGGCGCCCACAGCAGTGCCCGAGTCTGGCAGGGCTGACTGGTCAGCGTCTAGTGCGGCTACATGGCATCGGTGTTGTCAGGTAGGCAGGCTTCTAGCTCAGACCTAGCATAACACACAGCAGTGCTGTAACACGGAGCAGTGAACTGTTGCTGCATTTCTTTAATCCCGTGGATTACAGCCGGGAGCGTTCACCCAGGTCGTGGGAGAGTTCAGTCCGTCAGATTCTGCCTGAGGGTGAATGAGGCATGTGTCTTCCTCTTAATTTGCAACAGGCTAATTTTTGCCTCCTCCGACTTCCTTGTGAAGCTGTGTCATTATGCAAGAACTTTCAGAAGCTAAGGTGGTGAAAGACAAGAACTAGGGGGCAGGGCAAGAAGGACCTCCAGGTCCTTCTCTAAAGATGGTTTCTGGGTTGAACACATGAATGATCAGCATATGGAAGCAGCCCAGAGCAGATCTTCTCCCTTCCCTCCCTTGGCCCTATACAAAGCATCCCCCAACCCTTCATTAGGCTAAAACATGTGTTTGATTTAGAGAATCTTGAACGTTGTTCACTCAACTGTAAGAGCTATAACAGAAGAGGAGGGTGCCTCCTGTCCAAAATAATCAATGATTCCACAGTTAGTGGGTATGAGTGTGAAAAAAGGGTTTGGTGTTTCATTGTGAAGAAAATAGAGCGGCCTGTAACTGTTTTACTTGACAGATTAATATGCTAAATAAAGACATAGCTGGCTTTCTTTCTGGGAAGAACTGGATTTAATTTAAAATATTACCTGATGGGGATTTCTGTTTTGGCAGTCCCTTGGTGTCGGTCTGCAGGTCTTTATGGATTCAGGAATCAGGTGCATGTTTTTCTAGAAGCACTGCATGGAGTGTGTAATTCAGTCTCCTTGCTTCCACTCTAAATGCCTTTCATGCAGCTCAGCCTGTGTGACAGCTGCTCTTCCTGGTTGGGTTGGGACTGTCTTGCTGAGGATAATCAGTAGATAGGTAATTTATCTGGGATGTGTATGCAGGTGAGCCCTAGGATGCTCCTGCCGTGCTGGGAGTCGATGGAACAGCTCCCTCAGCAAGAACCTCTCACAGGAATGGTCTCAGGAAGGCTACCAGCTACTTTTCCACCTTCTTCACTTGGTGGGTCTTCATTGCATCACATGTTCGACAGCGCAGAGTTTTGTCAGCCATGCTGGTGAGTGAAATTTTCACATTTTTCTCCACCACCACCAAGAGCAATCTCAAATTCATTCAGATCTAAAGCATGTTTCAAATAAATTCAAACATTTTGATTCCAGGAAAGTCTGGAGCAGGTTTCTAATTTCACCTAAAAGCCTGGCAGATTTTATCTCTCTTTATATTATATTTATGGTCCTTTTGTCACTGGACATTTGCAGCTTGTTATCTTTGGATTGTTTTTTAAAAAATGCACGTGCAAAAAACTTGCAAAAGCAAACATCTCCTTTATAATGTGTTCCATTTGGCTCCACATATTCAGGCATCTGTTTCCATACTTTTTTAATAGTTCTTTAGCAAGTAGTGTTCCCAGATTTGGTCCCAGAAGTGCAGGAGTGGTAACCATGTCATTCCCCCTCTGTCTGGTCACCGTTACTCATCTTTGCTGACTTCAGGATACCAAAACATTACCACTGTTTTATGCCTGACAACTGTTTCACAGGCATGACAGCTCTGATCAGCTGTATAAAAAGGCAAGACCTTTAAAAAGAACTGTACAGAGCTCTGTTACTGACCCCAGGAGCTACAGCCTGAATGCTGCTTCTCCACTTAGTCAAGAATTCACTGCTTCCTGAATTTCTGAATTCAGGAAGATGAGACAGAATTTCTGTCTCATCTGTGAAAGCTGGCTTCCTGTTACTTAAAAACTTGACTCTCATTCCTAAGACTCCTTTCCTGTTATCACTTTGATCTTTTCCAGGTGAGAGCTTAAGTCTTGGCTGCTTCTAATTATCCTGCAAGCACACAAAAATAAAAGAACATTGTGTCCCTGGGCTAAATCCACTTTTTGAAAACCACAGTCCAAAGTTATAGCAAAGAGGGAAGGGAAACTAACAGGAAGGAGACCTTTTTTCCCCCTAGGGTGGCTTCTGGTGTAGCCCAGGCAGTTCTCACATGACAGCTTTCAAAGAATAGGGAAAACATGGGCTCAAGATGTGAGGTAAGAATACCTGAGTGGTGACTGTGACTGCCCACAGGTGGTTTGTGCAGCTTTGAACGAGTGTTGCTGCTGGAAAACAACAGTGGCAAAAACTTTGGAAAAACAAACAAAAAACCCCCACCAAATGAAAAAGCCCCAAACCACTAAATAAATCTTCCCTGCTCTCACTGAAGCCCTGTTTCCTTAGGACCTGGAAGACTGCTTGTGGGCCCTCTTCTGAGGCCCAGCTGAGGCTCTTTCTGCCTTTGGGATGTCCTGTGACACACAGGGCAGAGTGGGGCTGGCTCATGGACCAGTGCCCAGTGCTGGGGGCCTTGCTGGAACAAACAGCCCAGCTGGCTGCTGGGCAGGGAAAGGAGCAGGCTGGCCCTGCTCAGCAGGAACACACTCAAAACAGTGCTAGAGGCTAAAAACACCTGAGCTAGGCCCAAGGGCTGAGGTCTGGGGCTTGGGCACTCTCTCTCTGCCTATCCAATTTACTCCTGTCCTCCACAGCATAGCCCACAGTATGTTTTAGTCTTTATTTTCAAGTTTGTTTTCCTGTCTTTCTGGGGACTGCTCTCTTGTAAAGAACTGTTACACTATAATTAGGGGAATCACATCTGTCTTTGTGTGTTTGCATCTCATCACATAATCTGATGGGATATCAAAACAAACAAATAAATACAGACAGGAAGTAGATCATTGCACCCAAACCAGTACTGGCTTTTATGGTCCTTCTGCTCTGTCAGGTCATTAAATGCCTTATTGCCTTATGCTTTTCTCCATCAATGATAGGAACTGTCACAGTGCTCAATTACCTTGCAAGAGGCTTCCTGATTTTAAGAGGAAATATGCTATATTGGATTTAAGCATCCTGGCAACTTAAGGGGGAGGCTGAGGGGGTGGGATGGGGCACATTCATTAATCATCTGATGAATGAAATAGTTTCTTTTTTCCATCTTAGCTGGCTAGAGGGGCCCCTTGACAAAAAGTGCGTTTACGCTGCACAGCTTTTTATGAGCACAAATGCATATATTATGGTGGCCTAAATCCCAGGCAAAAGCTTGGAGCTTTATTTTTGTTTCAGTAAGCAGATTTGATCTAATCAGATAACAGCAGCGATACAAATTTTCACAATGGCAGTTGGCCTTTATCTGACCAATCTAAGAACAAAGGCTTACTATTTTGCAATATATCTTTCAAGATCTTTTTTATGACCTAAATAAGTATTACAAACTCCTTGTCATTAGGCTTTCTGCTAGATTAAAAGAAAAAGGATGCTCTTTGAAGGTCTTTGGGGTCTGTAGTTTCTGAGAAATTTTACCAAGAACCAAATACAAATAGTCCTTCACAGTCAGTGAATATCACCAGCATCTGGGAAACATATTCATCATTTTTGCTATGGGTGAGGAAAACATGAATGATACTAGAGCATCAGACAATGATATTTTGTTCTGCACTTTCTCCAAGAAGTAGGAATGATTCTCATTTCCCTACAGAATTGTGACCTGGGAATATAAAGAGAAGACTGCACAAGGGAGACTCCTTTGGATGGCTGGAAGGCGCCCAGGATCTGAAGAAGGAGATTGAGGCACATCTGTCTATTCAGGTGAATTTTTGGGGTCTAGGCAGCAATTGCACAGCAACTTTTCCAGTGCATTTTTGTTGGGGGTGTGGCGAGGGGAGCAGCAAGTGCTTTCTAAATCTCCATGAGAGAGTTGCTGCTCTGGCATGAATAATAAAAAGAGACAGTCTGAGCCCTCCTTTTCAGCTTTACTCCAGGCTCTGCTTACTGACAGTGTCTCTGCGTGTCCTCAGGCAAACACAGCAGTGCTGAGGTAGACAGGCATCCACTCCCAGGTACTGCCAATTCTCATCCTCTTTGGCTGTGGTTTGAAACCAGGGTAGCAAAATCAGGTTTTAAAACAGGGAGTACAATTGGGAAGGTCAGTTCCAGACGACTCAAAGCCTCCCTACCTTTCCCCTGCCCTTTACTGCTTACCCTTTCCTACATCAGAGCAGTAGAAGGAAACAAAATCTCTCATGCTGGGCTCTGGTTCTCTGAACTTCAGTGCTCCAGTTTTCAAGAATGAAAATTTTCAGTAATTGACAGGACAAGAGGATATAGATTCAAGCTCTACCAGGGAGGTCCAGGTTGGACATCAGGAAGAATTTTTTCGCTGAAAGGGTGTTTAAATATTGGAAGAGGCAGCCCAGGGAGGTAGTGGGGTCACCATCCCTGGAAGTGTTCAAGAAAAAACTGGACTTGGCAATTAGTGCCAAGTTTAGTTGGCATGGTGGTGGTGTTTGGTCAAAGGTTCATCCAGTGATCTTGGTAGTCTTTTCCAGCCTTAAAGATTCTGTGACTCTATGATTTTATGAATTAAGCATTTACACATCCCTTCATCTCCATGTCTCTGCACAGACATGTAATTAATGGAGTGGGGTGATTTTTGTGGGAAGAATATTTTTCCCAAAAGGTTTTACACGCTAATGTACAGTGGTGAAGGGTTGCATAAATTGCTGCATGATGGGATTCTGATAAATTATAAATCTTTGCTGTCTTCATGAGAGCAGCAAGAGGCATTTCTTACTGCCAGCATCCCTGTGCTGCTCATGGATACAGGGGAGAAGGCAATAACTTTGACAGAAAGGGGGCAAAGAGTTTACAAGTTAAATCTTGCTTGTCACTAAACCAGAGCAAAGTTGGAGTGTAACAACTGCTAAAAGATTGTTAGATGGTTTTTTAGCTTACAAGAATGTGGAAAAACAGATCAATGTTAAAGAAAAGATGTCTGAAAATACTACCCCATTTTCTTATATTCTCATAATAAAAATAAAACAACGTTTTAAAATTTAAAGCCAACATTTTCTAATTCTTGCACTCTAAACATTCTAGCAGTCTATTGTACACATATCTGTTAAATATTGACTTTCAAAATATTTTCTCTTTGCTTTTGGTGATGCTGTGATTTTGCCAGCCTTTAAAAGCTGCCATCTCATCTGGGATGAAAATTTAAATGTCTGAAAGATAAATGTAATTTAAAACTATTTGTGCTAAACACCTTATATCAAGGTGTCAAGAAGAAGCAATATACTAGTTATCAAATATTAAAAGGTTAACTTGGTGTTTTGTTTTCATGGTTCAAGCAAAGAGAAAAGTAAAAAAGTAAACAAGATCTTGAATGACCTGCTGTATGTTTAGCTGTGTCTTTTTTAATAACCTACAATATTTTGTAGTCACAAAAAACATTATATAGTTTACTGCTCATAAAGTCCCCTTTAAAGGTGCATGCTAGGTCAAAAAAGAGGTTAGTAAATACAATTATTTTTAGTACTTGGAATTATTCCCCATAGAAGAAGTTAAATTTTTTTCACTTTTTTTTATAGTACAGTATACAGACAACCCCTTTAGGGCTAATAAATTGCTCTGTATTTTACTATGCACAATAAAAGAGAATTTCGATCCTCACTGCCTGCAATTTGATTTCCTTTGCAGCACATCCTAAATTCCTTAGTGAGACAAAACATGAATGAAGTTTGAACGCCAGGACTTCAGAAATCAACTCTCATCATACATCCCTAATCTCTTTTACTTTCAAGGATCAGAGTTTGTCTCAAGCACATGAGATTGTCTCAAAACTGACAAGATCACTGTTTTAGGTTGTGAGCTATGTGGGTTTCCTACTTAGTGTTTGAGTCTCACGGGTGAAAATTTGCAGACTCACTCCAGCAGTCAAAGCTGCTGCAAGTTAATTTTTAATATAATCAGATGACTTGGAGAACCTCACCAAAAATGTTTGATACAGTGGGATCATGTCAGTTATGAGACTGGATTGTACTGTAGTGTTCTTGTACTTTCTGTGGAGCAGATAGTCTCTAAAAATTGGCTGGATCTTTCCTTTGGTATTTGCAGTGGGAATGTCATAGTGGCTTCTACTGACATACTTTCTAATTTCCCAGGAATCCCACTGTATGGCAGCAGTAAGCATAATTTTAATTTATTTTAATAGTGCAATATTCTGCATAGAGTTTTGTACTTGTCCTAAAGAGGAAGGTGTGCTCAAATCAGAACTGTAATCATTCAAAGCCCTGCTTTTTTTCCTCTCTGAAGTAGATTTACTTTGCAGGTACTTTGATGGCCACTGGGGGTTGGGTTCTACAAGAATTCACACTTACCAGTCTTTAAGGAGATTGTGCTGGAGGACACAAAAATTCATCCATTGGGTTGTCATTTCATTTCAATAAATGCTTTGCTAAAAACAGAAGCAGATGGTTGCAATCTTTGTTAGAAAGTTGGGAGTTATTTTAAACTACACTACACAAACAATCACTTTAGGGCTAATAATTTGCTCTGTTCTTTACCATGCTCAATAAAAAAGACCTTCCTTGCTTTGAAGAGGTTTTTGTCTCAGATTAAAAAGGGCAACAGGCAGACAGATGGCATAATGCAAGGAAAATACAGAGTGGGAATAAATGGATTCATCAGCAAGCTGCATAAGTTGTTCTTTGCACCTTTGCATCTGTCTTGGTTTAGGGCAAATTTGGGAAGAAACTTTTGAAAGGGTCTCTCTAGAAAGCACTGCTGAGCAGCCCTTTTCCCTACCAGTTCGGGAGACATAAATTTCCTTAGACAAAAGTGGAAAAAACTCTTTATTTAACAAGCAAAGAATTCCCAAACATGAGAAAATGAATACTATTCAACAATGGAATCTTTCATTGTTTTGAAGAGATGACTAATTTAGAGAGTTTTTTTTGGACAGTGTGTAGCTCGGCTTAGTCTCTTTTCAGTCCTTATCAGAAAAAGGAAAGCCACAATTTTTGTATAACTCGGGAATTTACAGTTTGGGAAATGTAGTTTTTCATAAAACATGAAATCTTGCAGCACAGTTTCAGGCTACTGCTTTTTGTTTTGTTTTGTTTTTTGAGGTTTTTTTTTTGTTCCCTCACTGTTAGTCTTGTTCCTGCCTATACTTTCAAAACTATTTTACAGCCATTTCCAGAACAATTTCACATTGTCAGGTTAATCTGAGGCTCAAGGAGCCCCCAAAGAGGTTCCTCTTCTTAAAATTCATGGCTCTTAGGCACCTCTGTGTGACAACAATCTGAATTCCAAACAGATGACTGTCCTGATGAGGAGAACACTCAGGGAAAGAGCAGCATTTGCCTGCTCTGTTGAGATGACTGGGTGGCTGCACTTGGACCATCTGAACTGTTGTAGCCTTTTTGAAAAACTAATTAAGGAGTCAAGCTAGAACACCAGCATTACCAGTTCCATGGTGCAGATAAAATATCTAGGCCAAGATTTTTACTCTTACCTGGTGGAGTTCTAAAGAACTGAATGGAGAGTTACTTTTTAGGTCATAGGAGGTCCTCACATCTTTTTGGGATGCATGTTCTGACCAAACTGCCTGTCAGGTGATGCTCGTTAGACTTCAGAGAAAGGATAAATCCCAAATCACGAGTCATTTTTAGGGTGACATTAGTCCTCTATTCTACAGCTGTTTAAAATGTGCTCTGAATCTCACTGCAAAGGCAGCCAGCTGCAGAACCAATTCTCACTATTGTCACTTCTTTTCACAGAGGTTCATGATGTTGTGTCATCAGTTCCTGCTTGTCTTTGGCCTGTCACTAGCTAGTGGGGTGTGTGCATTTAGAAGCTGCTACTCACAAGCCCGAGCCTCCGTATATTTATTCTGCAACCTCACAGATGTTCCACCTGTGCCAAAGGACACAGTGAAGCTTCTCCTGTCTTACAACAGTATCAGACAAGTGACTGCAGCTTCGTTCCCACTGCTGGAGCACTTGTTGCTGTTGGAAATCGGAAGTCAGTTTGTCAGTCCTGTTACCATAGGAAAAGGAGCGTTCAGGAACCTGCCAAACCTTCGTATCTTGGACTTGGGAGGCAATAACATTCTTCAACTGGATCTTGATGCTTTCGTGGGCTTGCCAAGGCTGACTGTTCTCCGTCTGTTTCACAACTACCTTGGAAACTCCATCCTGGAGGAACGTTACTTTCAAGATTTGAGGTCATTAGAAGAATTGGATCTTTCAGGAAATAAAATCACAAAACTTCATCCCCATCCCTTATTTTATAATCTTACAGCCTTGAAAAGTGTGAACCTGAAATACAATAACATATACAACTTTTGTCAAACCAATCTTACCAGCTTCCAAGGAAAACATTTTTTGTTCTTTAACCTTGTTTCTAATCACTTCTACAAGACAGCAGATGTGGCCTGGGCCAAGTGCCCCAATCCTTTCAAAAATATTACATTTAGTACACTGGACCTTAGTGACAATGGCTGGAGCACAGAGAGGGTCCAGTATCTCTGTACAGCCATTAATGGGACTCAAATAAGTTCTTTAATACTTAACACTCATATAATGGGTTCAGGATTTGGCTTTGCTAACTTAAAGAATCCAGATCAATCTACTTTTGCAGGACTAGAAGGAAGTAATCTTAGGTTCTTTGATATTTCACACGGTTTCATTTTCTCTCTTAATTCCTTGGTCTTCCAAAGTCTTGGTAATCTGGAATCGCTGAACCTTTTCAA
Source organism: Polioptila caerulea (assembly GCA_013397295.1). NCBI lineage: Eukaryota > Metazoa > Chordata > Aves > Passeriformes > Certhiidae > Polioptila > Polioptila caerulea. The sequence continues at coordinate 682,045 of VYXF01002414.1, forward strand.
AAACAAGATAAATCAAATCCAAACAAAAGCATTTTTTGGCTTGAGCAATCTAAAACATCTCAATCTCTCAAGTAACCTTTTGGGTGAGTTGTACGATTATACTTTTGAGGGTCTACATAGTGTAACGTATATTGATTTACAGCACAATCATATTGGGATGATTGGTGACAAATCATTCAGGCAATTAGTAAATCTGAAAACAATTGACCTCCGAGACAATGCCATTAAGAGACTCCCTTCCTTTCCACATCTGACCACTGCCTTTTTAGGTTACAATAAGCTAATGTCTGTAGCTGGCACAGCAATAACTGCAACATACCTTGAAGCAGAAAGAAATTGGTTGGCAAACCTAGGTGACCTCTATATTCTTTTCCAAATTCCAGATCTGCAGTTTATCTTCTTAAAACAGAACCGGTTCTCTTACTGTGTGAAAAGTGCTAATGTTATAGAAAACAATCAGTTAGTATATATGGATCTAGGTGAAAATATGTTACAGCTGGTATGGGAGAGAGATTTATGTTTGGATGTGTTTGGGGCATTGCCCAAACTTCAAGTTCTTCATCTGAATAACAACTACCTTAGTGCTCTTCCACAGGAGCTTTTTAGAGGTCTAACATCTCTTAAAAGACTTAACCTGGCTTCCAACCTGCTGTCTCATCTTTCTCCTGGGCTGTTCCCACAAAGCCTAACAAACCTAAACTTATCTGGAAACCAGCTGTTATCCCCTGAGCCCGAAGTCTTTATGACTTTGAGTATTCTGGATATAACACATAATAATTATGTCTGTCAATGTGCTTTAAAGAGCTTGCTAGTGTGGCTGAATGAAACCAATGTAACCCTGGCTGGCTCCGAGTCTGACAGGTACTGTGTGTACCCCCCTGCCTTTGAGGGGGTGCCCCTGTCATATCTGACATATGATGATTGTGATGAAGATGAACTCCAGCAGACACTCAGATTCTCACTATTCATCCTCTCCTTGGTCATTACTCTCGTGTTTCTGCTGGCAGCCATCGTTTTTACTCGCTGCCGGGGGATTTGTTTCATCTGGTATAAAACCATCACAAAAAGACTGATAGACAACCAACCACGAGTAGCAGATAAAAGTGAATACAAATATGATGCATATCTGTGCTACAGCAAAAATGACTTTGAGTGGGTCCAGAATTCTTTGCTGAAGCACCTGGATTCACAGTATTTTGATAAAAACAGATTTACCCTGTGTTTTGAGGAAAGAGATTTCTTGCCTGGGGAGGAACATATCAACAATATTCGTGATGCCATTTGGAACAGCAGGAAAACAATTTGCATTGTGACCAAGCAGTTTCTCAAAGATGGATGGTGTGTGGAAGCCTTTAATTTCGCCCAGAGCAGGTACTTCTGTGACCTGAAGGATGTCCTCATTGTGGTAGTGGTTGGGTCACTTTCTCAGTATCAACTGAAGAAACACAAACCAATTCGAAACTTCTTACAAAGGAGTCAGTATTTGCGGTGGCCCGAAGATTATCAAGATGTAGAGTGGTTTTTAGATAACCTTTCTTGCCAAATTCTGAAGGAAAAAAAAGTGCAAAGGAAAATCAGTGGTATAGAGCTGCAGCCTATAGCAACTGTCTCACGTTGACTGTGTGTATTCCTGGCAAAATAACCCATTTCCAACTGTGCCATAGCAGGAATAAACAGAAGTTGGCTTCATCTTTTCTTGAAAAGACATGCAGAGTGATAATTGTTTCTGTATAAATCCTTCAGAACACAGAGACAAAGCAACCAGCAGATTTATGAAAGTGCAGTTGTTTTATGGACTACAACACGCATTTTCAGAAGAATTGAATGAATCACAGATGCTTCACATTTTGGATGCATCTTCAGGCACTTTTTAGTCCTGATTTTTGGAGTGCTGCTTAATGGTCTTCAGCTAGAGAAGGATGCTCATGGTTGAGCCTATGGTACTGTGCAGGAGTGACCAAAAGTGATCCCAGGCACTGCCAAGCCTGATCATTGTGGTTCCTGCACTACTTAATTCTGTGCTTGCTGCACTGGGAACTTTTCATGCTCTGTTTCACAGTACAATCATTGTTTTGCACCTTTATGCTTTATATTGGTGTAAAACAGATTTCATTTGTTTATTTTCTTCTCAATTAACCTCAGCTCAGCTGGAACATACAAACTTTGGACTCCATTCATGCCCTTCCCCTCCACCAAATTCTCTGCTTGGTGGTCAAACTACAATCGTTGGTCTCCAACATTTGCTGCTTGTTCAGCTTCTGTGCTTTTCCACTTGACCTGCCTCCTGCCCTGCAGAGAGGAACTGGTATTCCCTTTGGATCTGAAGCAAGCCTGAGCTTGGAAGGGAAACAAGACACTGCCTCAGCAGCTGTGCAGGCTGTACCCTGGTGACAGGGCTTTTGCATTCTGGGAGTGGGAAATACGCTTGTACTTTGTAATTGTCCTGTGTAATTTGGGTTGTCCTCAGCACACCCTGTGTGCTGATCAGTTCTGAGGTGTTTTCTTGCTTCTATTGAAATGTTTTTCTAGAGACATTAATGCCTGGCTCTCTCTTACTTCTCTAATTATTTTACCACTGTCTGCTCAGGTATATGTCTTCAAGGGGTTGTTTGGGGTCATTTTAATAAAAGTCAAACTCAGTGTTCACTGTTACACAACCTGCACGTGTTATTTCAATTGTGATGTACTCCTTGAGAGTACTGTTCACCTCTGGGTATTTATTCAACCAATGTTTACCAAAATGATTTCAGTGTGCTCTCAGTGAGATTTTTGCAGTAGTGAGGAAGCAGGAATGGGAGTTTTTATAAGTTGTCTTCCTCGACCTTAGCTGCAAACAAATAACATCATCTTAACTGTTTTGATAGAGATGAAAGAGTGTAATCCACTTGGCCTGAATGCAGTCATTGGAATATAGATGTGCCTGTGGCTGATCTAATTTAGACTCAGCACAATATACACGATTTCATTGATGAAATTACTACAGCAAAATATCTCTTCCTTCTCAATAAGTGTAGTCATTCAGGAAGGCAAAGAGGGCTAAACCTTGGAATATTTATTTTCCAGGCAGCATGGGACATGGGATTACAGATGAAAGAAGGGATCGATGTGCTGGTGGAGCCCTGGGTGTCGCTGTTGGCTCAGGTAACAGCCCGGCTTTCCTGAGCCCCTCCTGTCTCCTGCAGCTGCTGTTCGGAGGGGAAAACCCTGCTACAAGGAGAGGGCTGGGAAAGCACCAGCAGCCCTGGCTTCCCAGAGCCCCCCAGGAGCCGTCAGAAAAGGCACCACGGGCATTTCAGCTCTCTGCACTACTTACATTTCTCTTAAAATGTCCAATTCTTTCTCCTTTTGTCCTGTAAACCAGTGCAGATATTTATAGGCATGCTTTAAATGCAGAGGTTATACCAGGGAGTATTTCCCATAAAACCCACTGGCAGATAGCCAAAGCAGGAATGAATCTGTACAGTGAAGATCATCTGCAGGTCTAAGTGCTTATGGATCTTAGTGCATGGTATAAGAGTTGGGGATTTAAAAGCATCCTTAAGAAATTATATTTGAATGCGTGTCACAAAATATTTTTGGTCAAGTGTTAATTTAGGCCCCTCTCCACTTGGGACCTTTCTGTATATTTACAAAATACTCCTGCCACTTCAGGTACTTAAAACTTTCTCCTGCTAACCTGTGTGTGCAGGAATGACAAGTAGATACAGGAGATGGCTTAAACCAAGGCCTTTCCATTTCATCTGAAAAGCTTCTGTCTTATTTCACGCTTATGCCACTGGTGAGAGGTGCCTACATAAAGTTTGCATTTACTTTAGGCTTTGGAAAGGTCTGACTTTCTACATGGAGGTTTTAATAAAACCCTTGGATGAAATTTCATTGTCTGCCTCTGTCCTTAAAAGCCAATTTCAAAACTCAAAGTGATCACACCTGTGCTGGAAGCAGATGGGAAAACTTCTGCCACAGAGGCAGCCTGGAAATGTAGAATTAGTCCAGCCTCCATCTTGAAAATTCTATTGCAAGGGGTCTGCAAAAAGCAGTAAAAAGATTTTTGGAGAACATGCTACTGAACCATTCCAGACTGTGGAATGGTTTGCAGGCAAATGAATAACTGCAGTGTCAAATTTTAAAGACATCCAAAATAACTTCTATTTTTTACTCTTTGTGAAACCATTCCAAGCCTGGGACTCTCAGAACATATACACTTGGTACATCCTGTCCTATATGATGAAAAATTGCCTTCAAATAGATCATGGGAACCTGATCACCACCTCTGTAGAGTCAGCTATCTTAAATGACAAAGCCTGGGGAATTGTTGAGAAAGGGCTTGTGCTGACTTTATACTCCTCTGCTCAGCAGGAACCACAAAAGCATCCTGTACAAAAATGGAGAATGACTATGCTTGATGAATTCAGGCCATAAATTGAGCCTCAACCTCATAACTGTTGATCGGATTTCCTTCAGGCTCTCTGGGAACATTACTGCTCTACCAGAATTTTATGGCTCCTTAGTTAAAGATACTCTCATCATTTTTACTCACCTTCCTCAGTAAAAAACATTAACTTGTTGGAGAGGGTCCAGAATTTAGTGTGAAGTGTGGCACTGGCTCTAAAGCAAGCTATTAAGATGGAAGCTGGTGAATTTATTTGCAGTAGCAGCACGGGGGAGGATAATGACTCCTTGCCCCATGGTGTCAGCTCAGTTATTCAATAGCACAGCCCAGTCCCACCACTGCAATATATATTATAAACACTAAGTGATCACGTGGGCAGTGTTGTTCAACACCTCTAGTGACATCTAGCCAGCCTCTCAGAGTCCAAGCATTGCACGGGCTCCTCCTCGAAACCCAGGCACTCAGGACCAGAATCCAGATTCTACAAACAAATCCCTATGGAGACTAACAGAAGCAAACAATTGTATGACCACATATTATTTAACATTTTACATTATTATTACTATTTCCTACACAGTGAAATCAGGCATCCCCTCCCATCTGACGTGCACAATGTTGTCAGTGAAGTCCAATTGTACTTGTTAATCCCAGTCAGAGAGACTGTTCCTCATGCTGGTGGAGTATCACATTGTTAATTAACAAGGTGATAGATCTAACTACTGACAGTATCCATCCCTGCTCCCAGCACCTGCACGGAGAACATGATAAGACTACAGAGAGCTCAATCTCAAGAGGGACACTCCTACATACATTGCCCAGAAACACTCTGCCTTTAATTTTCTTGTGTCACATCATGAACTCAGCTCATTTGCTGACTTCTGGGTCTTTTTTCAGCATGACAGCTCTCCTTCTCCCTGCCAGTGGCCATCTGCATTTCAGATCATTGGGCCCCACCCCCTCGATTTCGTGTGGTGCCCATTATTGTACCACGGCTTCAACGTGTTCTCTTCTTGCTGGAGCTGCAGTCCAGGTAAATCACAAAGCAAGACCCATACCTGGGAAAATACAGATGAAGAGCAGGACACAACTGAGTGGAAGGAGTGAGTGGTTGCAAATGGAGCTGAAGCTTCATGTGTGAATCTCTGGAAAAAGTTGGCAAGGGTGCACACTTGGGTTCCATGAGAAGTGCAAATGTGAGGCAAGCAAAGACAGACAAGGAACAAGATATGTCTTTAGGATCTGACTTTACAAACATGAGCAAGCAGAATGCCCTAATGGAGTAAGAAGATCCACCTGGAAATAGCCCGAGAAAATATTGGCAGGGTTTCTTTACACTTACACAGTACTGCCAACAGTAAGCAGGCAGTTCTGTAAAATAAGGCTTCCAAAAGCAGAGGATGGTGTAAAAAAACCCCAAGGAATAGAAAACAATTATAAATGTCTGGTATTTGACCCTATAAGTCCACATTTTCACACTTTCTATGTGATCAAAAGATGGAATATATTCATAAAGTCCATAAATACAAGAACCAAGAAATTGCCCAAGTATTTCAGGACTTCAGCTTAGCTGTGAAGAACGTCTAAATTAGTCAGGCCTGGAATAAAGAACTTTAGGAAGATGATGGAGAAAAGACAGGACTTTCTAGCTTCCCAGCCCTCTGTGGGCAATAATCTTATCTCACATGTATCCCATTCATGCAAGATGTTTCAGTAGTTGCTGTTAAATGGGATCAGCAAGACTACAGCCTTGACAGCACTGGAATAACATGAAGGAGAAGTGACAATATGAGCACTTTCCTTACTGACAAACTGACATCAGCAGTCCTCCCAAGGCCTCTCCTGGTGGTTATTCCATTAAGCTGCCTGTCAGACTCTGGGGAGGTATGAAACACTTTTGGAATGCCAAACAGCTTGTTCTGCCTCAGGTACAGGCACTTTTTCATACTCAGCTTTCAGTTACCTGATTTCTGTTTCTGATTTCTGCCTCCCAAAGATGAGCTGAGTGTCTCAGTCTTCATCTCACTGTGCTGCTCCTGGCAGCCGTCAAAAATTCCACACATACCTGGAACAGAGCTGCAGGTGCTGCTCCAGCAGTATTTCCTTTAACTAAACTAAAGCTGAAAAAGCAGAGTTTAGGAGGTGAGATTTACCCAAAAGGCCATGGTCAGCACTGACTTGAACCAGAGAACACTGTATGCCAAGCACGTACCTGAAGTTTTAAATTCAGCCTTGCATCACATCTAGAAATTACTGTTAGGCCAGGCCAGCTGCCTACACGACTCCTCCTGTCTGTACAGATCAACAGGAGACTTCTCTTCCCTCTCTAACCTTAACCTTGCTTTCTGTATTGTGTATATATGGTGCAGTGAGTGCCAAAAATAAGTCTACATTTCCTTTCTCAATATGCAAAAGTCAAAATGTAGGTATGACATGAGTTATTTCATAGTACAAAGATTATCTATTCATAGCAGACTCCGTTTGTTTCAGACATGTGGCTTTCCTTCCTTTTAGATAGTCTATTGTTTGTCTTTTTCATTTGTATTAAAAATAAAATCTTTGAGAACTGCAAGCAAGAGAGAGAAAAAAATATATTTCTTCTGAAACTCACAATTCTCCAAACAGGAAGGTTAGCTTTTTCCTGTTTAGACATTATGTTCAAAGAGAGGAAGTTGGGATTTTCAATGATAATAATAATTACATGGTATGTAAACATCAGTAAGTATCAAAGAAGGCTTCACTCTTTATTTAGTGTGTCCCAAATGCTGTTTAGAGTATTTTTACCAGTTCACCAGTCTCTTGCAAAACTGGATTTATGAGCAGTCATTGCACTGGGTTGATCATTATATACAAGATTCCACAGTGTAAGAAATCAGGCTGCCTCAAGCCTGCATGGAGGGCAGTGATGGACAGGAGTGGAGCAAATGGAGAATCCTCGTGCAAAACAACAGTTTGAGATATCAGATTTGCAGATTTGGGGGATTATACCTACCAGGCTGTTCATGCTGCTACCTAAAGCTAAGTACTTCAAGGCGTGAGGTCTGTTGACGCTGTTCCTAAAAATTGGATTGGCAATGTAATTTCAGCCTTGGGATCAGGTGCTGTATCAGAACACATATTTGGTACATGTGGGACTTTGTAGCAGGAAACCTAGAAGTGTTTTATAAAGATGAGTGCATGTGATTATCTCCTCCTTAAAGAAGAAGGAATTGGGGCAGTGAGAATCAAGTTATGTACCTTAGGGCATGGGCAGCACTGGGAAGAGAGCTCAGGTTTGTCAAAGCTCTTAGGTCTGTTTGCTCAGTTTAGTGGGAGTTTTACAATGAGCATTTTTATTACCCTCAAACTAAAGTCTTCCATTTATCAGCAGAACTAATTAACAGTGTAAGGCCTCCTCTTAATGGCTACTGGTCTGCCCATGTGGGTCAGAACTGGTTTTACAGGGAGGATAAGGCAGCTGGAGGGTAATCAAGTGTCACCAACTTGATCTGAGCCTATTCAGGATGGGAGCAAGAATCCACTGGGCATTTCACTGGGAGGTGCTAACACTTTTCAGGTACTGGTATTTCTGATGAGGGCTTGCAAATTTAGAATGACAGGAAAAACCATGAAAAACATATGACCCCAATAAGGACATGGTCCTCATGGAGATGGACCTATGGGAAAGTGAGCAATGGAGTAGGCAGAATAGGGAGAAGGCAAGATAATTTGAAATGCATGAACTCTATTTTGAAAACTCTCAGATACTAAAATTCATCAGTAATCATGAAAAATCTTTGTAATGGGCCATTTGGATATGTTGCTTCGAAACAATGACACCTAAGAATTTAATGTCAATAAGAAAAAAAGAAGGTGAAACAATAAATTGTACAGAGCATGAGAAATGAACAAAACTATCCTAACTATAACCTCCTTTCATCCAAAGATCTGGTGTTCTGGAATTTATTCACTTTAACCATCAGAAAGGAAAACTCCAGACCCATACACCCAGCTTTCCCTTTGGGATGGTGAGAAATGCCAGGATGAATCACTTACTTTTTGTAAGAGCGCTAGCACCTGCAGCCCTCCTGACATAAACATTCAGCACTCCCAAAAATCAGGCCTTGAATTTCTCACTCTCTTCCTAGGGAGAACAGCCTTCAAGCTGCAGTCCAACTGCCTGTTGCAAGCCATCTTGAAATTTTCAGTGTCAGCTTCCTTAATTTCAAGCTTTAACTGCTTTGCAACTCCTTTTTGTGACCTCCCTTGTCCTGCACCGTCCAACATCCCTGCACCATCTTTTGTTACAAATAGACTTGCAGCCACTGAGCAAAAGCCCATCCTGTGCTGCAAGGGAGAACTGAGGCAGCTGACAAGTGCCATGAATGTCTGTGTGATTAAATACAAGTTAGAAAGATCTGCAAACCATTTGCCCACGTACGTCCACCATACTCTACCAGGGCTTCAGAGAAAAGCCAAGGATTAATGACAGCCCTTCCTCACATCTCTGAAGTCTGAGGTGCGCTTTTCCTGCCACAGGAGGAGATGCCAGCTCATGAAGCTTTATGAAGATGCCAGCACAGTCTTCAGCTGAAGCAGGCAGTGGTGCCCTTGACAGACCTCATGGCACAAGGGAAAACACAGGCTGGTGTGGAACAATGAGAAATCCAGAACACTTCACCTTTGCCAAATCCCTAGGTACCCTTCTGGGACACATCCAGCAAGAGGAAAAATGCAGGCTGTTGGTTAGTACAAAGCCAGTGGTATTTCACTCAGTTCTGTCTTTACAATTCTTTATCAGGAGCAATTTTGGAATGTGACTTGATGGAGAACAGACCCGAGCAGGGAATGACAGAGCTTGGTTAGTTTAAATAAAGGGGGAATTTCTTCTTTTTTGTTCCTAAACTTGAGACATGCTTTAGAAAAGCCCATGCAGTTTTCTGCCTGTTTTCCATTTTTGTGCAATTCTCCTTGCTGAAGACGGAAACAAATCACTCAAGACAGAGGTTAGGACAGATCTTTGGTCTGATTTGAAAGAGCTGAAGAACCCAGAGGAGCAGAACTACCAACAAGAGCTGCAGGAAAATTGCATCTGAAGCCAACAGAAGTTTTCAGTGTGAAGAAAGAGGAGCTGCACTACTACAGAGGGCACTGTCCCTGTCAGCTCACTGTCTATTCATGTTGTAGATGACCAAATGGGAGACAAAGAATGTGTGAGAGGCCAATAACCTGAAATGATGGACACAAATTCAACTTTTAAAGAAACTTCTGTAAATCACCCTCTTCGTGCCTCACTCTTGCATCTTTTTTGTGAGGAGACAGCACAAGCCCTGTATCATGAGGGTGCTGTAATTGTAAAGATATTAAAACAGAGACAATTAAACAACATGCTGATGAAGCAACGTAAACACACAAGACAGATAAGATCTTATCCTTTTTAACTTAACTCTTTTTAAGAGACAAATCCATGGAAGTATATTGGGACTTGTCTTCACACCCAGAACTTACTCTAAGAACAGACATTATTTCAGTTTTTTTGCTAAAACTGGAAAATCTTCCCTATTTAGCATGACTTCTGAAAAGAAAATAATGCAGTTCACTAGAAAGTGGGAACCCACTCCCCCTGGGTGTTCTTCCTTTCGAGTATTTGCTCATACTTCTGTGGTCGTTTTTGCTAACAGTGTCCTTTTCATCAGTGTTCTTCTCTGAAGAGACTCATTCATAATATTCTCATTTGGGTACGCACACATTCGCCCCCTTGACACTTCAGAAATCTGCAGTTCCATTCATACCCCAGCACACACATCAGAAGGCTGTTTAAAAAGCCCCAGGAAGTTTGCTCAGACATGCTATTTTGGGAGACCTGGACAGGGGCTTGGAATTTTACAATATTTAGAGGATTTGGCACCGTGACTGTTTCCACACCAGGCCACGTGTGCCATCAGAACATGGAGCGTTCACCTCGTGAGGGAGGAATAAGCTACCTGCAAGCTGAGCAATGAAGAGGAAGGTCTATAAAATGCTTAAGAGTGGCTGTAGTAAATGATTTGGGGAGGACTGACCCAGTGAGCAGAGAGCCTGACCCCGAAGAGACAGGCAAGCAGCCAACCACAGTGCACAGTGCTCCTTGCGAGGAGCAAGGGCACACAGGAAAGTTTGTCCTGCCTGAGGATGGGTTATAACACAGTTTGGAGTTAGCTGAAGGGACAGAACTAAACCATCCTGCTCATGTCACAGCACTACAGTGCACACAGCTGCAAAGCCTGACACCTCCTCTGCACAACTCCACTAGGCTGATAAATGTGTTACAGTCCTAAAATCACTGGGAGATAAAAGGGCGGCCCAGTTGTATCAAGCCTGAGGAATAAAAACAATAACTGCAATTTTCTATGGAGCTCCAACATACTTGGGAGCTGCCAGAGGCTCCAGAGATGCACCTTCTTAGTCCACCTGCTGATACTGTGGTGAGAGGCAGAAGTGGCACTCTACAAGTTTTATCCTTCTCATCCAACAGGCAGCCTGGGCCACCTGCACAGACACCACTGACTGACCCCAGACAGCTGCACCAGGGACACTCTTATTAGCAAACAATCATTTCTGCCATTCCAGTTACTCTCCAGTGGCTCCTTGCAGGGTCCAAGGTTTAGGAAGGATCCATTACTCACCTCAGGTTTGCATGTACTCAGTATTTGCAAGCCTTTAGGAAAGAGGCCTGACACTATAAATTAGGGACCATCAGGAATATCTGAAGAAAAAATATTTTACAAAGTAGGTTGCTGCAAGTAGCCATTAGGTCTAGGCTGTTGTGCCTTCTCCATTTTCAGAGAAATTTATTTCTCAGACATCTGTTCTTCCATGGGAGCAGGACATTTATGCAGAAACTGGCTCATGCTTCACTTTCATGAGACACAGCCATGGGTGATGAAATTCACAGAACAGATCTGCATCAACAGCAGCCCAGCAGCAGCTCTTCTCAGCAAAGCCTCACCTTTCCTACTGCCATGCTGTAGGCTTCCCAGGTGGCAACAGAGTCCAGGGGTTTTAACTCAGTAACTTACTGCTCCCTGACCGTGGCTTTACCCCTTGGAAGGAAAAGCTTAGCAGGAGACACTCTGAAGGGATACACCCGTACTTCACTTACAGAAGAGGCAGCTTTTCTTCCAGTGACCCTTTGGCGGCCCTTACTGAGGTTGGAGATCTCCCCACATCCTGTTGTCTGTGTTTCATTGGCATGACAAAGCAGCACATCCTGCCTGAACCTGTGAACCCGTGGCCAGACCTCATCTTGAGAGCTCCAGGACACATGCACTAACAATGCCTGTTGGTCTACCCCGATGTGTTTGGTGCCTCAGACACTGAGATGTGGCGTTGCAAAATATCGCTCTGTTCCGGAACGCGTGTGCGGAGCCAGAATCCTCCCCAAGAGCTGCGACACCCCCAAAACACCCTCCACAGCAAAACCAGCCAGATTTCAGACAGGAGCTGCTGGGTTTATTCTGACTTCCTGCAAAGACTAGAGATGTATCGAGCCTCAGTTTTCAAAGCAGCATCTGGGATCAATGCAAACCTTTGTCACAAGTGGCTCAAGGTGCAAGGCTCAGGCTGCCTCCCACCGAGATCCAGCAGCTGCATACATCTCTGACAGACTGATAGCTGTTTACTCAGCAGTAAATATTTTCTTACCCCATCTATTTATACTTTCATGTCACTTCAGAATTATTTATGTTTTTATTTCAAATCAAAGATACCAAGAAGGCTATATCATTCTGTGTGTTACTTCACAGTTTGATACAGAAAACATGACCTAGAAGGGTAAGAGTCTGAGAAGTGAGATGTGATTACTTTAGCAGAAAGATTAATTAAATAAAATTCCTCAGGATCTAATCCCTCCTGCCCAGCTTGCACTTGGCTTTTGTGACTGCTCTGCATGTTTCAGCCTACCCACTGAGAAGTCATTGAAGGGGATAAAGGTTGCAGCCCACCTGCCTGATACCCACTGACTTTGAGGAGGGTGGGAAAAACATCTTGGGCTGCTTTTTTTTCTTCCAGACTTATGAGAAATAAATGCAATCTGTAAGTTGGTGGCTGGTTAATGGATGTTTTGGCTTTCATGAGTCATCTGAGATGTGAACCCAAGAAACATGGTGAATGGCTGTAAGCTGGATGCAGTGGGGAGGATAAGTCTTACACAATTATGTTGGGCTAAAAAGAGAACCAGTCACCACAAGCCAGAAGATAACAAAAGAGCTTGAAAATCAGAGAAAACTACAGGAAAACAAAAAGTGCAGAGAAAAACAAATAGGCCTTTTACATTTTAAGCAATCTAAGATTTGACACAGCTTCATCAATAGGAAGATACCCAGGGAGTTCCACAGATATTTTAGTATTTTTAAAAATGCATTTTTACTACATTTTGAGTAGATTAATCCTGCAGCAAGAAGTATAATTTTTGTTTTCCAAAACCTTAGCCCTTCTTGAGAAATTTTTAAAAACAGTATTTGATCTTGATGGGGCAAATCAGATGATCTCAGAGCTGGACCATCTTCCGAATTACAGCATCCAAAGTTGTCAAGATTATTCTTCAGCAGATGTGGCCTTAAGCATTTTTAAAATATACAGCTGTCTATGAATTCCACATCTAAAAAGGAAAAAATTACAGAAAGGGACCTGCAGGGTGACTCACAACTCAAATCTCCTTTACAAAAGAGATGTTTCTATCCCTTCCCAAAATGTGAGTCACAATTCTCTGATAGGGGCCACAAGTCTGCCCTCTAGTTCTCAGAAAATGGTGTTTTTAACGCAGCAGTGTCTGATGAATAAGGAATCGCAAGGCCTCTGGGAGAAACAAAAAGGGCTGCTACACCCAAATTCCAAGTAAATTGCATGACCCCTGGAGAGAAGACATCCATGTGGATGAATGTGGGGTGGGAAAACAAAGATACAAGGACTGGTCTTGAGGAGGCACAATCTCTGTGTTTTCCCTGTGACAATAATACAGTTCCACGGTCATAAGAGGAATTCATTTGGCAACAGAAGCTTATCAAGATGTGTTTTGAATCATTTCCTGGTTTTGGAAATTATTTAAAATACATATTGATAAGCCTCCAGGAACTTTTTCAAAACTTGTCTTGGGAATCAGGCACTTCTGTTTCTCAAATCAGAGCCTCAAGCACACAGGAAAATCAGCTACCCAGGAACTCCTCTCAGCAGGAGCCCTGAGCAACATCTGCCCTGGCACATTACCTTCCCCATTAGCCTCCTGAAATTATGTTTGACTTTGCAAAAAGGAGTGTGCAGGTACCCTTGTCAGCTCCAGAGGCAGGAGACAGGAATGGCACTTTAATGATCCACTTTAAAGTAATGAAACAGCCATTTATCCTAATTGGAGGAACGCTAATTATATCACAAAGTGGCACACTCATAGATGGCAGAGTGCAAATGCTATCTAATCAAACTTAATGAACAGGTAAAGGGCCCTGACAGAGCATCTGTGCATCACTCATGCATTCCTGCAAACAGAAAAATTAGCCTGTAGGGAGCTGATCTGGAACTGGAGGTTTTTAAATGGAAGGTTAATTATAGTGGTTGGATACATGTTCTTTATCCAAAGACACCTTCGGGCCATGAGCCTCCAGGGATGTTTTCCTTTGGAAAGGAATGAAGGTGGCTGGAACGTGAGGGTACATCCAGTGTTGGATGTGAGGCACTCCTTTCCATCCATGGGATAGAATGAGGCAGCTCAAGACGGCTTTTGATTAAAGGCAGCACTGCTGGCAAGTCACAGGGGTGAATCTTATGCTGAAATGTCTTTGTTTTCTCTCTGACTGGCTCCCAGCAAGCAGAAGAGAAAGGCCTTTGGCCCTGGTGCTGGAGGAGAAGGTCAGTTCTGGTGTCTTCCCAGCCTGGCAGGCTGGAGGGAGGCAGAAGCAGAGTGTACAGCCCTGGGCTGGCACGAAGAACCTCACAAATCCTTCAGCCTCCATCCTTTAGGACAGCAGCAGGGCTCAAAGCAGGCTCTGAACGAGAGCTCCTTTGCTCTGCTCTGCATTGCCAGCAGAAGGCTGGTAGGGATGCAAGGGCTGGGAAGGGATGTGAAACAAGGATCAGTGAAGAGGCCCCAGAGAGCACATGGGAGATCAGCACTCCTGGAAGAGGAGATTATTATTGCAAAGGGAGCCCAGGGGTCTTGCCTTCAGCAGTCACAGAGGAGGAATTTCTATTAAGTGAGCTGGGCTTTCTATGAGCTGTTCATTGATGAGATCTGAACAGCTATGAAAAAAAAAAGAATAAAATCTTTGACACCTTTTAAAAAAACCTCTAATGAGGAATAGCAGTGAATTGACAAAGTTGAAACCTCTGCCAATGAAAGGAAGTCATCAGAATTTGCTCCTGTGAGCCAGGTACAATGTTAAAGTCAGAAAACATTTACCCTCAAGCCACATTAGTCAGAGCCTTAAAGTATTAGCAGAATTGGCTGCATGGAAGCCCTGCAAACAGCACTGGGTTTATACACAGGAGATGCCAAATAAACACACAAGTCTTGACCAAACAAGTATTGCACTGACAATTCATCTGGAAAAAGGAAAAAAAAAATGCCATGAGAGATGTAATAAAACTCCAAGCAAAATGTGCTCCCATCCAAAAAAACAAAACAAACCTCAACAACTCAGGATAAAAAGACATTCACAGCCTCTGAATGCTTACTGAGATTAGACATAAAAGCCTCTTCAACTTATCTTGAGTTGTGCTTTCCTCTTAATGTCAAAGGGTACCCTGCTGCAAGGGAAGATGTTTATACCCTCTCATGGGAAGCCAGAGGCTTCAGATAAGGGAGTGTCTTTGGAAGAAGAGAACTTTAAAGGCTTGGGAAGATAGCCTTTATTATCAGCCAACCCTCTATTGGGTTGGTGAGATTCCTGTTTGATTTGGCTGCAGTCTCTAGCCTCAAGTTCCTGCCCAGGCTTTTAAAATAGAACAAGATCTCCCTGCAGCTGAAAAAGGGCGAAGGGTGGAACGTGTAAATAGCAATTAAAGCAAAAATCTTGTTTTTAAAAAACCCTCCCCTAAAAGACAGTCTGTGCTCTTCCCCAGTGGCCAAGGTTGGAGGGCTGACAAAGCCAAGCACGCTCCACAAACCAGCTCCAGTTAAATGTGACTTGCCCAGCTATTTCAAATTGCAGATGACCACACAACCCTGACATCACTCTTTCTTGGTCTCATGATTAGAGGCAATTCAGCCAGAAGGACAGACTCCCTGCCTGGGGTTCAAGAGTGCTAGGGGCTGTCCTGGCTTCCCCAGCAGCCTGCTAGGTAACCACCTTGGGGCACCTCTGCTGCTTTGACTTTCTCAACAATTTTTGACTATTTTAACTTTTGGAACTGTTTTTGAACAGGAAGTTCTTCTTTAGGTATTAGTATCAATTCTTAGAGTCAGTGGGGTTTGTTCCATATAGGTTGGTAAGACTATCTAGAAAAATAAAACAGCTGAGCAAACCAAGCTTGGATTGGGGGATAAGAGCCCCTTCCATGTTTCTTCCTTCTCATCACGGAATAGCCCTGTCAGACTCATCTGAGTGTACTCAGACCCCACTTAATGCTCATGTTTTGTGACCTTCCCTCACCTGTTTCTCAGTTTTTCAGTGTACTCTTGTAAATCATGACTTTCTTGTCTCTCAGCATTTCAATCAATACATAAAATGTCAGATGAGACAAGTGGCACTCTCTCAATGCACACTAATGTAATTTCATAATGTGATTTCACTTTTCAGAGAAAAAAAGAGAAAAGCTATTATTGGAACAGGAAGAACTAGGTAATCAATAAAGGGCACTTTAAAGGCAAAATTCTTGGAGTTTTGAGTAAAATACTTGGCTTTGGGTTACACATAGTGGCCTCTGTGACTTCCACTCCACTTGCACATGCTACAAACCAAAATTCGTTCCAAAACCTAAGCACATCTATAACTGACCTTGGACAAAGTATCCACTGGGATAGCAAAGAACCACAGGATGCTGAAGTGCCAGCACCTCGAGAGGTCTCTTAGACCATGGAAGATTTTCAGCATCTATGGTAACTTTTTATACAGAATTATTATCATGTGCTGTATAAAATTTATATAAGATTTATATATCATGTGGAAGTCATGACCCTCCAACCCATTGTTTTCCATCTCATTTCCAAGCAACATCTGACATATGGGATGTAATCTAAGGTGAAACATCTCCAAGCATGACAACACTGTACAGAGCTCTTGAGGAGCAGCAAAGTGGGAGGTGTGAAATGGAATCAGCTAAAAAAGTTTGAGGAATAATTAAAGAATTCATACAGGAGGGAAAAAAAAAACCTCAAAAAACCCCAAACCTTCAAAAATTCAGGCTGTTGTTTTCAATCAGTGCTTCAAAGAAGACAAATCCAAGATACAGACAAGCCTCAGTCTCAGTCTGGCTGGCTCTGGAAGCAGAGCTGTGCAAGGACAAGATGGAATTGTGCTCATGTGTCTGCACATTTCCTCTCCATTTTATCACGGCCGTATCATCCCACTGACAATTTTCCTTTGGGATTTAGGGAAGAGGGCTTCAGTAACCAGGTAGTCCCTTCCAGGAGCAGGTTAGGAATGTCTGGGTGAACTGTTCACAATTCTTGCCATGTAACAGCAGCCTGCAGTTCCCCAGTCCTTTGTGAACTTCCCTCTGCTCCCTGAAGGATCAGCATTATCCTCCCCTCACTGCTCAGACCTGAGAGCACAGAGAAATTGAATAGTACAAGTCAATAATCTAGTCATAATATGGACCATAATCACAATCCCTATGTTTCTTGCTTTAACCACCACGTAGACCATCCAAAATCTTTTGAAAGAAAAATCAAGTAATTCCATTTTTGCTCAGCTGAGTCATTGAACTCAGTTTTTGCCCAAGAACTGGTTGGACACACTGAACACCTCAGAAGCAAATACAAGTAACTTTCTGTGATTGCAATTTCACTGTACAGTCTTGATGACCAGTCTTGTTCCCACTTATAAAAGCTTTTGCTTCACAGGGAGGGAGATTAGGTCAAGATTTTAAAAAGTCATTGCATTGCACAGTTATTCTTATAAAACCCCTAATTTCCAAGGGCCTTTGTCAAGAAAAATATCACAAACAGGTTTTGTGTGAAACATGGAAATAAGCAAAGAAGCAGAACTAAGGATTAGTGGGATAGACTAATCTGAGATGGGAGGGAAACTGCAAACAGAAATTAGGGAATGCAGCAAGGGAAACTGGCACAACACCGTATGGGCATCTGGATGAGAATCAAAACTGCCCCCCCCAATTTCCTAAAACCAGAGTGATCTCAGATATTTTTTAGCAGTGATAAACTGTGTGGATGCCAGCACCTGGACAAAGCAGCAACTTTTCCTAAGAGAAAAGGAAAGAAAGCGAAGGATTTGGGAGATCCAGGCATCTCCACATAGGAAGATTGGCAATATGGGAGAAAGAAATGCATTTTTTCATATCCTCAGGTGCTAAAATTACCAGGAATCCAGACTTTGCTGGAGCTGGATTTCCTCTGTAGTTTCTGCTCACAGGGACTGGCATTGGCAATCCTCAGGCACACATGGCAGAGCTGAGAAGTCTGGGCAGTTACTGGTTTTAATTTTTACCTGAAAAAGTGTGGAAGGAGACTGGACCTTGAGGTGACAGGGACAAACCAGACAGCTTGGACACTCTTACACAGAGACAACTCAATGTCAGTGTGTGCCTCAAAGCAGAGAAGGTTATGTGGGCAATTTGACACAGGCATACCTGACATTCTTCCCAAATTGGAGTGAAAAGACCAGCCTGTGATTTATAAAAGAGGAGACAAAGCTGCACAAAGGCCAGGGGCAGGAAAGAGATCAAAGTCTTAAACAAAACAAGCTTTTCTTATCAGATTGAGGTGCTCTTTTCATTTCAAAAAACATTTAAAATATTAGTTTCCAGCAAAAATCATATATTCAGAATCATCTTCTGAAAAAAAAAAGAATCCTGGATTAAAGAAGCTTTAGTTTTCTTGTCCTTTTTTTTTGTTTGTTTGTTTGATTGATTCTCTTTATCGCTTTTCCTCTTCTTTCACCTTTTCAGTGGCAAAATGGAAAGACTTTAGAGAGAAAAAGGGAAAATGTCAAGCAGCCACAGAGAAATGTGGACATTTTCTGTAAAAATGCTGGTGAAATACTTTGAATTAATAAGGTGTTTGTGCTGTGTGTATAGGCCTTCAAAACGGAAAGGTTTTTTAAAGATAATGTTTTCAATCTTTAGCACTTCAAAAGCCCTGTAATAACACTCTGAGTCATACAAAGCATTTCTGACATTTCAAAATAGTCCAAATTGCACTTGAATAAAATCAGAGCAATAACATTTGAAATAAACAATAATCCTGGAGGTCCAGGTCCCTGGATTCAGGTATCACTCAGCATCAGTTTGAAAACAAAGAGCATAACATGATTGTTTATTTCTTATTTTCTTTCCAGCTTCTCTTTTTAAAAATGTCATTTAGGAGAGTACAGGGCTCGCTGTTCCTTATTCCTGCCTAGTGCCCCACACTGAATGGCAAGCAGAACAAAACATTTGCTGCTGCCAATCCACAGCCAGACACAGCTATAGACAGTAATTTCCAGAGCTGATAAACAGTTTATTTCATTGAATGGTTAAATTTCTTGTATTTGTGTTTTTCTTTAGAGTTTTCCCGTTCAGCCATGTTCTGAAGTTTTTGCTTAAAGATCAAGACTCCCAAATATTGCAGTTTCTGACAACCCCATTCAGCCCAGGCCTGTGACTCTGTTAATTCTCTCCAGGCTGCTGGAAAGACAAGGTAGAACAGCAGTCAGTCAGAAAGACACACTTATTTCATCTCTCATGCAGCTGATATCTGAGAAGAACATCTCAGTGAGGCCCTAAGGGCAACAAGAACTTTGATTTATTCCAGAAACTGCTTTCTTAGACAAGTTGCTCTCTTGGCAAAATTTAGAACAAATTCTTGAACTATAAAGGCCTGGGGAAGGTTTTGACTTCCTGCTTTCCTTGAAGAAATATTGTTTGCACTGTATTTTGTGTGACCCTCTCAGCCCCTCAGCACCAACACTTAGCATTTCCTGATGGCACATCAATCTGTTGCCTTCATTGTTCAGAATATCAATAATTGTTATGCAAGCACAAGATGGAAGAATTATTTCAAATCCATTGGCTTCTGTACCAACAGGAAAAGGAAACTAGAGCAGGAAAACCCAGTAATTACTGCTGTGGATTGCTAGTAGCATCAGTCACACCATATCAGTGCCTTCCTTGTTCTTCTTCTCCCTTCTGCTTGGATATCCTCTGGCAGGGAACAAAAGCTGGATTAGGCATTAGTAGGAACAAGAACAGTATCTAACATTACACTGGCTAATGAAAAATGGCCAAAGGTATCGACTGTCATGCTTCAAGGGGATAAACTGATTGCCAGTCATGAAAGAACAGCTTCCCCACCCTCACCCCTGCAGCACTGCAATGTGATTACAGTGGGAACACAACCAGCACTTAAACCTTTCTTGAAAGAGCCTGGGAGCAGTGTCAAGGAAAATCTCGACCAGACAATTTACCCACCCCTTCTGGACCTATAGCAGTGCAAAAACCAGGCAGAGCAGCGAGCCAGATGGAGAGAATGAAGGAATTTTGCCTTTCCACTGGAAATGCTGGCAGATGAGCCACAGATGGCTGTGTGCTGCAATTCAGGCCAGCACAGGGATGGGTGTCTGTGAAGGCACTCCTGTTGCTGTGCAGCACATTGTCTGCACATCCACCAGGGCCCCATGTCAGCCCTGCACACACTGCTTAGCTCCAGTTGTTCCAGTCACTGCTCCTGCAAGGTCAGGCTGCCTTCACAAAGCCTGGCAGCTCTTCCTAGCTCAACACATTAAAGGCCCCTACCCACCAGGACAGCAATACACACTCTTAGAGGCAAATCTACAACCCAGGCTCTCCTGTTCTATCTCCACCTGTGCCCCTTTTATTCTTTCAGTCAGTATTAAATACACCTCTGAGCAGCCCCTTCTGTCTCTGCTTTATTTACCAGGCAGAAGAAGGATTTATCTGGCTGCCAATGCTACAGATTTAACCCATTACCTGAGAATCAGGTTTGCCTTTTTATTTCATACATAGTTTTTAATAACTATAATCATGCAATCACAGTGGAGATGTAATTTTTGGGATGCTGCCTTGTCCTGGAGCTCTGCAAGTTCTGAATCAGGAGTGGCTAACAGGAATATTAATCACCTAGCTCTCCCTAATTCTTTCATCTGTTCCACTCTTAATAAACTTTCCTTCCAGAGCTGACCTTACATTTATGTGTAAATCCTGGAACATCCACAAAAGGCTGCAGAAGCAATACAGAATTAAAAATGCTGCCCAAGCAAACCATCTGCCTTACTTTGTCACTTTTTTCACTATTGCCCCTTCTCTAATATTGCAGAAATTAGGCAGATACCATGTAGTGCCTTCTTTCTTAGAAAGCTGGGAGTGAAAGACTGCAATTTTAGAAACTAATGAAAACCTGAGCTTTCTCAAGTAAAGTATGCTAATGTGTCTCAAAGCTTCAGCTGGCCTAAACACTGTGAGTAAACACTGTAAGAACAAGGTTTTTAAATTCTTTTAAAAAAATATTCTCAACTTTTATGACCAGATCTAACATTTAAAGAAATCCAGGGGTTTGCCTGCTTATTTAGCTTTTATTTTTATACATGCACTTACATATGTGTATACAGTGAGAGAACTTTACCAGAAGAACTATTTCCCATTTAATTTCTCCTCACAGGAAAGGATGACACTAAATTCCAGAGTCAGAGAAGTTTTGTTCAAAATCTAAACCAAATGATGGCTCTGACATAAAAGTACAGAGGTGTGCAAAAAAACCCCCATTTCTGTGAACAAGAGTAGATCACCTGTATTTCCTAACCTCTGTATTTACACCCTGGATGATTCTGAACTGGAAATCCAGTGTTTTAGTTTACAAAGAGCACACAAGATTTAGGAAGTTTTTATTAAGATGCACATTGCACACAGAGCAGCACTTCCAGCTGTCCTGGGTGAGTGCTGTGTGATGCCATGGAGAAACCCCACTCCTTTTTCTGTTAAAAACCACACACACAAACACATGGGAACAATAGATTGGTCAACTGAATCAAGCTTTCCCAAGGCAGCACGTGGTTGAGGGCTGACTGTTGGGAGGGAGATGAGCTGGATTTGAAGCATCAGCACAGGAAAGACAAGGGACAAGAGCTGGGCTCAGAGCCAGGGACTACCCAAAGCATTGATTCAACCCTACCATGACACAGGTAACCTGTGACCCTGAAAAGGAGATGCTCTGTCCCTAAAAGGCAACGCCTCAAGACCACTGCATAGGATGATTTCCCACAGAAGCCAACACTGGCTTATGGTTTAATTTCCACAGTCCAGGGATACCTGTGGGAGCTGAGTGCTGAAGGCAGGATAAATAAACCAGGTCAGAGCTTGTGTTGTCCCAGCTGGATTCCTTTGGTAGCTAAGGGGAGCAGAGCACGTGTCTCAGGTGAGACTGTCTGCCTTTTCCTTTGTCTGGTCAAACAGAAAGATTTATGGAAACCCCCTTGCCATATTGCAACCTCAAAGAAGATAGAAGTATGTCACCTGTTCCTGTGCTTTTTCCAACTTTTCCATGTTATTCCAGTTTCAGGTCTCAATCTGCTTGTCTGTGAATTAACAGGAAAGAGCCTATGCTGCAATGTTAGCAAAAAAAACAAAACAAAAAGACATTGCCACCTCTGAGAATCTTCAGAGGGTGGTGTTCCAAGTTAAGTATGATTTGCTGCTCCTAGCTTAGGACCTTGGGCTCTCTGGACGGTCACTGGGAAAAGACACTCGTGCTTCCAGAAGGTTGCACCTGGATTGGTTGTCTGCAGAAGACGAATGGTAACATCTCATGTTACTATTCCACAGTCAGTAGCTTCCTGTCCCACACTGGAGTATTTTGCAGTGAGAACAGAGGGATTTCAGGCGGCACAGCACAGCACAGCCCAGGATGCACATCCTTTTCCTCACGTCAGCAATCAGCTCTAGGTGCTGCATCCATATCCAGGCAGGCTGGAGCTCCAAGATCTCCCTTTACTAATTCACTATATGGCAAAATTTGGGAGCTATGAGTCAAATTCTCGGTTCAGATCATCAGCCACTGTTCCACAGAGAAGGGATGGAAGGACTGAGTCTTTTCACACAGTTTCTATCCATCTTTCCCATCTCCCCTCCTGCTGTAGGAGAGGTTATAAACAAGAGTTGTTTGAAATAAGACTTCAGACCCTCTGAAGCAAAAACAAAGCAGCCTGAGAGCTGCCATTGCTTTGAGGAAATCTATATTCAGCCAGGCACACCTAAATGTAAAAACACGAAGAGGCTGTGGCTTCCTCACTGTCTGGGTTTCCTAAGGAAGGGTGGACCCATTTCCAGATAGCATGGGCTTGGCTGGAGGGAAGCAGGAAGACACCAACAGCCACATCTGACATGAATCTTTGCTCTTCTGATCTTAAAATGCAATGTGAAACCAGGGCAAGTGCAGAAACTGAAAACTCCTGCAGGGTTTCACATCAATCAGGCTTTTCAGGATATGCCATTTCATTGTATCAAAAGCCAGGAGCAAGACAGCAAATATGAGATGTCAGGACGATTTCTGAGATCAGAAGACACAAGAGGTTTAAATTCACAGCCCTTACATTCACAGTCCTCCTCAGGAGTTCACAGCACCCCTGCTCTTTTCCCAGACAGACCCCAGGAAGCAGAGGAGGTGACTGGACAAACCTTTGGGGCAGGGCCACTGCAATAAATGACTGCCACCAGCTCTTCCTGCGCTTCCCAAGGGGCTCCAAGGAGGCTGCACACACTGTGGAGAGCAGCAGGGATTCTTCCTCAGTGGGGCCTCTTTGCAGGCAGCAGCAACTGCAGGGATTTGAGGAACGTGAGCACTGGGAGGGAGCTGCCCTCGGCTGCCCAAAGGAAGGGGAATCACTTGCAGAGCAACCCAACAGCAATGGACAAAAGGCAAATCCACCTTAGTATTGGACAGAGAAACTGCTGAAGGTTCTAATCCTCAGGGATTGCGTGGCCCAGTGCCCCCCTGCTGCACAGGCCACCACCTGCTCTGCTGCCTGAGATCAGCTCCTCCCTCTGCTCCAAGCACATGCAGGGATGTAACAGTGGGTCTCACTCAAGTTCTGTGTCTGGAAACACACTTAAAAACAGGCATACACTGGCAAAAGTGCAGCCCCTTGCAGTATCATAACCAGCTCTTGTCCTTTAGGATGCAAGTTCAAGTGCTTTGAATCATCTATGCATCCAGGCCTAGCCTTTCAAATTCACTTTTTTAAAGGCCTCATGAAATACAATCACAAAGTACCAAAACTGGTAAATTAAATCAGAGCTCATACATCTCTACTGGTCTTGCCCATTTATAAAAATACTAAAGTAATAATAACATTAAACATCAGTTATAATAATAGGAGTTTAAGCCAGGCATGTTATTCTAGCTTTTATATACTTAAAATAAATATGAATTTAAACATAAGAGCATAGTGTTTCTTTGACGGCACCAAAGCAGAAATAGATCAGGCCAACTTTTACACTTAACAGGGTGAAGTGAAAAATAAATAAGTTTGAACATAAGCAACTTCTAAGCTACAAAAATCGAAGTATTTATTTGGAACAACCAAAGAACCAGACCATACACACAGCTACACAGGACCACAAGGACTTCATTGATTCACTTTTTGAGTTTGGAAATATCTATGCTGGGCAAAGTTATCAGCTGCTGCATTCAGGCAACAAACAGAATTGAGATTTCAAGCTCCCTTCTCCATTGCCCACAACAAACCAGTGTCTGGCATAAGCCAAACAGGCATACTCACATTCTGCTTTCAGAGGTGGCCTCAGTTTTGAGCTGCTCATTCAGGAGGCACTTCAGTCCCCATCCAAAGTCCAGGCTGGTGACAGCTGAATTCACTGCACTGATGCCCCTATAAACCTGTGTAACAGATACCAAGTGGAGTATATAGAAGTTATAGCACTGAAAACTATTTGGATGTACTTGAAAGGCACCAGTGAGATCTGCTGCACCCCTTAGACACACAAGTTTGTGGGGCTGGATGAGATCCCTCCAAGGGGGAGCTGCTGGACGTGCTCTCCAAGCCACTTTCCATCTTTTACCAGCAATCCTGGCTAACTGAGGAGGTCCCAGTTTTCTGGAAGTTGGCAAATGTGACTAAGCCCATTGCCAGGAAGGGCTGAAGGAGTCTCCAGGGAATTACAGGCCTGTCAGTGTGACCCCAGGGCCAGGGAAAGCATGAAGCAGATCAGCTGGGTTGCCATTACATGGCACATGCAGGACAACCAGGGGATCAGGCACAGCCAGCATGGGTTGATGAAAGGCAGGTCCTGCTTGGCTGACCTGATCTCCTTCTATGATGAGGTGACCTGCTTAGCAGATGAGGGGCAGGCAGTGGATGCACTTACCAGGGCTCCAGTAAAGCCTCTGGCATCATTTCCCACAGCACTCCCCTGGAGAAACCAGCAGCTCATGGCTTGGATGGGTGCACTGTTCGCTGGTAAAACCTGGCTGGATGGCTGGGCCCAGGGTGGCTGTGACTGGAGTCACATCCAGCTGCTGGCCAGGCACTGGGGGTGCTCCTCAGGGCTGGCCAGCCCTGTTTAATGTTAAGGATCACTTCAGCAGTGATCTGGGTGAGGGGAGGGAATCTTCAAATGCTGCGTCCAGTTCTGGGCCCCTCATTACAGAGAGGACATTGAGGGGCTGAGTGCGTCCAGAGAAGGGTCTGGGGCACAAATTCTGCCAGGAGCAGCTGAGGGAGCTGGGGATGTTTAGCCTGGAGAAAAGGAGACTCAGGGAGACCTTTTCACTCTCTACAACTGCCTGAAAG
>VYXF01002414.1:708054-722905 GCA_013397295.1 Polioptila caerulea
CACAGAAAAGGTTGGGACAGGTGGCCTGGGGAAGTGGTTGAGCCACCATCCCTGGAGGTATCTAAAAGATGTGTAGATGTGGCACTTGGGGCCGTGGTTTAGTGGTGCCTCGGCAGTGCTGGGTTAACCCTCGGACTCAGGGATCATAAAGGTGTTTTCAACCTAAGTGATTCTGTGATTTACTGCAGGTCCATTGAATGCTCCCTTTTCAAATACCACTGTTTTCAAATGCACAGAAGTTCCCATTCCCTAATCAAACATCAATCACATTAAACATGATATTGTTGGTAACTCTGTTTCATGCTTATTACCCCAGATCATAAAAGTTACTGTCATCTCAAATATTGTGATTTAAACGTATTTTCAAGACATTTAGTCCCTCTGTGTAGTGTACTAGAGTATTTCAATACAAATAAGGATTATTTGGAATTCTCTCTTCCCTGCTCTAAGATAATTGAAGGTTTTATATCTAAGTTATCTGGTGCTACTGAGTGGTCTCAAATTCTTGCATAAAGGCTTGAGTGCCTTGCAGTCAAAATGTATTAGTTCAAGTCCCATAATACTTCTCAGCTGCAAATGATGAAAAAGCCAGATTAACACTTGAATGATAGTTTCATTACAACACCTTATTTTGGTAAGGTATCTTTCCCCAGTCCTTTTATTTCACATACTCCAAACTTCTGGAAAGTGATCTAGAGTTATCAGAGGAAAGTTTCTTGAATTCTCATTCAACAACAGCATGTTGTTCACCTGGGACATATTAAGCAAGGTGGTTTAAGAAGTCCTTACAGAATTGAAAAAACAGCAGAGTTTACCTCCTGGCAAGCCACTGTAATTCAGGCACTTTTCAATTTTATGTTGTTTTGCTTAATACTTCCTGAATTACTTCTTTTAAGTTTCTTTGTGTGAAGGTTATGCTACACAAAAGAAGGTGAGAGTAAGTTATTATCTGTCATTTATGTTACAAGACTCATAATGCCTGTCTTTGTGAGGATTATACTCTTTCAGTGCTATGCCAAATAAAACACCTCCATGAAACAGAACTACCTACTGCTCCAAGTATTCAAACCAGTGTCAGTGTAACACAGCCCTCTCTCTTTCTGCCCTATTTTGTAGTGCAATACTGCTGTGAAGTCTGAACAAGCTGACATATTATACTCCCCAAATGTAAATAAAGCTTCTCTAATGAGAAAGGCTCAAAGAGATTATGATACACCACTGGAGAAGCTGTACTTCAGGAGCTCGAGACAAAAGGAACCAACAAAAGGAGAGGAGGCCTGCTATGAGCAGTTTTATGAATGCACGGGATACAGGGAAATTAGTTACCTTTAATGTACACTAATGGCAGAAGGAGTACATTTGGCTCTTAACAGATTCAGTACTATGTCAGGAAACAAAGCAAGCTGTCAGGGCATCTAAGAAAGGCCCAAAATTTCAGGGTCAGACAAGACAGAACCCCAACTAAGAACACAGAATAGAAGAAAAGATGAATAATAGACTTGAACAAACCTTACTGATGTCACTGTCATGAGCCCAATTTCCATCCGATTGAAAAAAAAATCTTTTAGGGAAAAGGTTGGATGTTCAGCTATGGCATATCAGGCCACTTGGAAAATTTTGGGACAATACCGTCATTTATTATAATAGCTATTTAAAACATAGATTTTTAAAATGTAGATTTAAAAATATATATAGAAACAGACTATTTTTGTAAGAAAAAGTGAAGGAGAGTATCTAATTTTGTACTGCAGGATGGCTCCAACAGATCCTTCCACTCAAAGCGGTGCTAAATCTGCTTTTCTGTGCTGTCAGATCTTTTCAGGACTGAGTTCAGATGTCTTCTGTTGCCAATTTCTGTTCATTTTTACCTGCACTGTAAGAATGGGTTCTGCTTTTGCACATAAACATCTCCCCTCAAAAGTGGATTTTGGGCCAAACACTCTGGAATTTTTACAAGAGCCAATAACCCAGCAGTGGTGATACTTCTCTTTCTTATACTAACACAGCTCAAATAACTTCACTTAACTTACCTCTGATTTATACCACTAAAGCAGGAGGTGAATTATTGCTCCAGCACACAACACACTGAAGGGGCTTTTATTACCAAATGGAGAACTTTACCAGCGAGGGAAGGGGAGAAGAGGAGGCTGCTGCAGCTGCTGCCCCTCACCACGCTGCAGGTACCTGGCTGCTCCTCTGTCAGCTCCTGAATGCTGCCACCATAGCCAGGTGATCTCAGGGGACCTGCACTGAGGGTTGAGGGAGAGCAGACAAGCAGAGGTGCCACCCCCTCAGACCAGCTGTCCTCACCTGTCCTTCACTTGCCCTGAAAATGACTTCAAACATGCTTAAACTCAGAAATAATTTTAGAACATCATCAGTCTTACAATTTAAACTATGACATTTCCATTTACTGAATAATATTGTAAACATATTATTGTACGCAGAAGACATGGCTTAGGTCACATTTTTAAGGGCCTGCCATGACTGAGTGTGTGTTTTAGTCACACTGTTTTCCAAGGATCAGGGCACTGTAATAAAGCCACTGTGAACGATCTGCTCCTTTCCTAAGCCACAGAGAAACGTTCTAGAATTGCTATTAAGAATAATCTACAGTCAGTTTTGGTAAAGGCTTTACAAGGGTTTAAGAAAGTTTGTTTAGGTCTCAAAGCAAAGCCATCCCTCTGCTCTAAAGCCTCACTACTGGAAGGGCTCAGCTTTGAACACTGCCACCATTGTGGCCAGCCCTCAGCAAGAGAGCAAGTGTTATCCTGCTGCTTTCAAGAAGACAGATGGGCATCAGTTTTAAATTAACAGCTTGGGAACCCCACTCAACATACATTTCTAACTAACAAGAATTTAAATCAGACCAACAAGCAGCTGCTCCTCTGGAATATGCCTACCCATTTGCAGGTAAAGCGACATTGATCAAAATCCAAAATAACAGAATCCAAAGCCAAGCTGGACATATTACCTGTAACACATTTCAGGTGCACCAAAATACCCCAAATTACCTGTCTCCAGGAAACACCTGACTCCATGCAACTTTCTGAAGTGGGGATCTTTGGAAAAACCCTTGGAATACAGGCTGCCAAGTAAAGGGGAACAGCAAAGTCAAGAGTCCTTGGTTTCAGACTACTTAGTATTCAGACAGTACTACCTAAAAGCTGCAGCCTCTCTAAGCTGTGCATGATCTATGTCACAGGCTCTGCAGACCTCAGAGACCTTTTTCTGATAAAGTGAGTGAATAAATAGTCAAAGGATAACACAACTAAAGTGAGGGCAGCTCTGCAATGGTGACACCAGATCCAAATTCATGAGTTCTGAAGAGATCTGTTACAAACTCAGAGAAGCTCTTCCCTTTCTTACAGACAATAACTTCTCCAGGCTGAGCTTTTTATTGCAAAGGCAAGCCTAGTTTTGCACTGTGGGAATATGCAACACTTAGTAGGATGGTGTCCCAGCTCACCATCATGAATCAAATTCTGCATGTATAGGCACTTCAGATGCTATTGGCAGAAGTAAAATCTAATACACCTTGCCAGCATGTGGAAAAATTCAAGGTCCAGCTCAATGAAGTCAGTGTCATTCTGGCCTGAATCACCCATCTGCTACCTGTGTTAAGTAGCATATAATTCCTTGTAGAAATAAAATATATTCAATTTTTATCACACTTGACATTTCTTACAGTGCTAAAATTTTTGTCATTTGTCAACCTGTATTTTAGAGCTCTCTTGGACTGACTGCCAGGACTCCATCTGGCAAAATGAGGGGTGTTCCTAATTTGAAGCACTTCAAAGCAATTCTCCCACAGTATTTCAGAAAGATAAAATTAAAGTGATTATGGGTGATTGTAAAAAGATGGATTTTAATTTTTCTTTAAAAACACAAGCAATGAAACAGTAATTTAAAACTCCTTTACATTACTCTATCAGCTACCTACCCACCCCCCAATCCTTTGTGTGAGGTAGCTGCATTTCCAGTGATTATATACTGAGCCAGGTTTAATATTCTTAAGAACTTAGTGTAAAATATTTTTTTTTGTTAAACTGAGCAGTGTATTATCCACACTATAAATGTGATTACGACCTGAAAAACACAGATCCTAAGGACAATACTGATAACTAAGTTATCTATCACATCAAATATAATTTTTTTCCCCTGGGTGAAGCGAATTTGAGTGAGTTGGTCTCAGATACAAGCCCCACTCTTGGGAAGATTCTGGCTTGTAGTCTTCATTCCTGAAGAAAGCATACCAGCAACTTAAGAGCCACAAAGAGACCACTTTCCTTCCTTGGATAATCAAAGAGATGTCACTTTAAAGACTCCCTACATGTACAAGTTACTGTCAAGTCTTTCCTGGACTTTGGAAAGGCAGAAAGCTCAGCTGTCACATCTCAAGCTACACGTGTCATCACTGGCAGAACAATTCCCAAACATCCCAGCATGGATTACCCATAGAAATAAAGCTCTCCATCTTCTAAATGCAGGACCACAAGCACAAGAGGCAGGGCCCTCACCCCATCTGGGCAGCCTACAAAAGAAGCACCTCACTGAGCCAATCTGTGTGATCCACACCCCCAATGCAACCCCAAAGCAAGGAAGGACCTCAGTGACAGCAAAACAGTTAATGAATTAAGTAAATTCCAGTTATTTTAAGCTCATCAGCTTCCCTTGGGACTCAGCCATCACTGGCAAGTCTTCGAGAGCTGTCTCAGCAGGATGTAATGGTTCTCGTGAAAATTTCCTGGAGTGGAACAGGATTCCACCTATCCTCACTTGCTCCCAGTAGCCTGTAAAAACTTAATTATTAACATTTATTTCTTTCTCTCCATGATTTTCTGGGGATAGAGTAATGCATAGCCTCATCAGCCTTCATCTGTCACTGGCACCAATTCCTATTCTCTCCCACTCTCCAGGAGGTGCACTGGCTTGGATTTTGGAGTCTACACCTGAATTGACACAGGTGCAGCACACACACGGTGCTACATTCACAAGTAGCAAACTTATCTAAATCAGTGGTTGCTCCTTGTGCAGCTGATTTGAAAAAGATAAAGCAGTTTGCAGGGAGTGAATGGCAAAGTCACAAGAGGCAGATTCAGCAGGGATCCTGCTTGCTAGCCAAACACATTAGTCCATTTTAATCTTTCCTAGGAGCACATTACATGACAACTCCTTATCTGCCCGATTTTTCTCACTGTATCAGCCTTTAAGGAGATACAAATCATTATGGAAATGTAACAATAATCTCTGTCACTTACATCACCATTACAAAACCAGTTATTAATAAAGCAATCCAAGGTGGTTTCCTTACCCAGAATGCAGGATGAAAAACTGGCTTAGGGAAAAGTCTCACTTGGAGCTCATCAGCTGACAAAGCTCTCTGCTCTGTAGATGGACTGGCTGGGGAGCTCCCTGAAGGCCCACGTCTCAAAGCTGTGACAGCAGCTCAGGGGACAGGCACTGTGGTAAGCACTACAGGCTGCTTTGACCAGGCCTGACAAACTGCCCTCAGCAGGTGAGGTGGGCAGGAAAAAAGCCCGACAACAGCAACAGTTCAGTTTATTTCTTATTCCCCTAAATTTCTTTAGATTGCTAGCACTGCAAGTGTTAGCTTATAATGAGTGGTGTCTGTAGAGCACAGAAAAGCCTTGAATATCTCTCATTACAAACTGAAGAATCAGACTCTAAATTGAGTGACAAGTTCAAAGGTAACTAAAACCAAGTTTTATTTTATAACTAAGAAAGAATGATATTCTTGTTAAATCATGTAAAACTAATTTAGGTTTTTCTGTAGATTTCAACCTCGTCCCGTCACTGGGACATATAAGCACTAACATCACTACTCCCAGCCAAACCAAAGTGGTTTGTTGCAGGATGTGAATCTTCTGCATGCCTTCATCATGAACACCAGGACAGAATTAGCCAGGCTTTTCCTTCGGTGATCCATTACACACCAAGTACCTGATATGGCAGCAGCCCATGAAACCTATCGTCTGTGTCTCATAAATCAACATCATCAGCATAGCCAAGGGATGAAATGAGATTTGTCATTAAGGCACATAGAAATTACAACATGCTACACAGTTCCAGCTCTCAAATCCACTCTCCCTGAGTGATAAGACCAGCAAGTGTTCTCATGATTACCCACAGCTATCATGTGACTAAACCCTGTATTTCCACAGATCCAACATCTGAAATCCAACGTCTTGGTTACATGGTTTAGTTCAGTATTTGTAACTTCATCTTGGAACTTCTCCAGATAGGAACACTCAGAACACAATAATTTAATTTATGTTTCTGAGCCTTTCGAGTTGACTTAATCTGATACTGTTGGCAGTAAGTCTAGAACCTGTGCATTAACTACGCCTTTCTCCACAGCAGATTAACTCTGTGGGAAAAAGTTCAGTACTGCAAGGCACTTCACGTCCGATTTTACAACTGCTGATTTTACATACATCTGTCAGCTGCATAAACTGTATTTTTGCTGTCATCACTGAGAAGTCAATAATGTCCACTGACTATTGTTTCCACCTGTATTCTCTGGTATTTAATGGTAAAGTCTATACAGTAACTGCCAGAAAGGCAGTTTAAAATGTTTTACTGCACTACATACACAGTGCAAATGCCGTAGACCTCCAGGAGCTTTTCTTTAGATTTTGTCAGGATGAATAGTTAAAAATATTCCCCAAACAGGCTACCCTGCAGAGCTGGTCTGTCAAACAATGCTGAAAGAACACAGTTACAGTCCTGCTGCTGTTTCAAGGTGTGCAGAAGCCTGCCAAGGCAGCAGTAGAATAAAGGGAAATGATGTACTCAGGAAATGTGGCAATCTCAGTCTGCCCCAAATGTTATCGATCTCACAAGCCCTGGCTTCAGAACAGGGAGAGTTTCTTTGTAATGCTTTATTTCTTCAGACGGTTTATAAGGAGAAATCAAACACTAATGCCCTGGAACAAAACCTAAATGAAGCATAATCCACCTTAGGAGTTATAGCAAAAAAACATTCTGGACAACATCAGGTTTTACTACATGTAATGGCTTTATGAAATGTATAAATGTTATTGTTCTATAAAATACATTTTTCATTCCAAAAGGTAAATTATAATTCATATTTATTCAGGTTTTTCTTTTCTAGTGCTTTAAACTTGGTTTTAAAAGAAAGACGCAGGATTGCCAAATTAAAGGTTTATTATAGTGTTTTTATTAACAAACTTTCATTGGAAAGTTCTGGGCGCATTAACATAGGAGGCACATTGGCTTCGATGTTTGGCATTTGACAGTCAACAGAATTGCACTTCACTGCGATTGCCTTGCCACAACAGTGTGAGCTTTCAGGGCAACCCTCGGAGCGAGCCTCTCTCCCTGACCTGGTCAGCAGGTCTTTTTTATCGTTTTGGTCAGCCTTCAAAACGCGCTCATTCTGCAAAGAGCGCTGATCTATCTTGCTCTCAGCTTTCTTTTTCTGCTTTGACGGAGAGGCTTTCTTGCTTTCCACCCCATTCGCTTCTGTACCACCCTTTTCATCACACTTGTCTGTCTGCTGACAGAATCCCTTTTGGTTATTTGAGACACTGTTCTCACATTCAGAGCAATGCACTATTAGAGGTGCTGCGTTTCGGCAGAGGAACTGTGAGGAGCTCATCACCTTTGGAACAGTCCTTACGCTTTCCTGTGGGTTTTGATGAGCATGTGTATCTGTTCTGTTTATTCTTTGATGTGCCTGGAACTGTTGCACGGACTGAAGGAAAAAATTTTTAGGCAGAGAGTTTTGTGTCATCGTTCTTTTGAGCCTTCCTTGAAGGCAGCTGCAATGGAGGACATGCTGGACTGGGTGCACGTAACCCTCAGCAGCTTGCTGTAAAGCATTTATAGGAGCTACAGAGCTTTGGATCTGCACGGTCCCTGGGGCAGGAGAACACTGGTAACAGAAGGTGTCACTTAACTGCTGACAGGAATGTGGGCTCCACTTCACTGCCACCTGCTTATATGCATCAGGACAGCTACACTGCCTGTTTTGAGAGAAAATCGGGCATATGGTGTGTTGGTCAATAGATGTCTGCAGCACAGCTGAATTAGCAACATTTTTGATGCCTTTACTCACTTCACTATTATAGGCTGGATGCATAGGCACACACGAGTTTTGGGGCTTGCTGCTGAAGAGCTCTGAGCAGATATGGGTTTCTTCATAGGTGACTTTCTCCGCAGGGTTACAGATTCCCGTTTGTGACGCCAGAGGTTCAAGCTCATAGTGCTCATGCTCCATTTCTGGTTTTTGACCTCTGGAGTCCAGCTGGTACTTGCTAACAGGATGTGATTTGTTTTGACTTCTGCCCCCTTGGGCTCCCGAAAAGGCCTGAGAGAAGGCATTACACCTCAGTTTTTTTGGTAGTGGGATCTGTCCACAAGCGCCCTGGGGCCCAAGGCATCGGCACATGCACTGGAAGAAGAACGTTGCGAAAGCCCAACTAATGCACATTATAAGCATCATGAAAGTGCCAAGCTGAGTGTATGCCAACACTGTCGAGGGCATCATCATTGCTCCAGCTACAAATGTAGTCAAGGCAGCCATTGCAATAGCAGAACCCATACGGCTCAAAGAAAAAATGACCTTCCCCTCTCGGTCAGGGTCAGGGGCTAAGCGATAAGCTACTCCGTAATGGACAGCAAAGTCCACTGACAAGCCAACAGCCACCGAGATTGTGACAGATTCCAACACGTTCAGCTCCCACCCAAGAAGAACCAGAGAGCCTACAGTGACAAAAATAGTTCCAGCTATTGAAACTATTGCATAAAGGCTTATGATTATGTTCCAAGTTGTAAGAAGCATTACGCTAAAGGCGACGGCAACCGAAAGGCCCATGGCAATCAGAGTACCATCAGAAAGGCTATCCTGAAGATCATAAAATTCAAGGTTACTCACAAACCAACCATTGCTAAGACCTTCAGGAGCAGAACTAAGCTCACTTGAAATCCATGAGTCCACCTCTTTGTAGAACTGATGCATTTTCTCATAAGCCAGTGTGAAGAGGTAGGTGCTTTGGAACTCCAAGACTACTGCCCTGATGGTGTCATTAAGGTCAAAGCGAGGCCCTGGAGTTTTGCTATCTAAATGGTACCCTGTGCTTCTTTCTAGCTCCATTATAGCTCTCTTGATGCATAATTCAAAAACTTCTTGTTTGTATGGAAAGCTCCAGTGGCTGCAGCAGGGGTAGAGAGACGGCTCATCACAGTCTTGATTTTCCATCCACTGCTTAAATGTTTCTATGAAGCAGCTTGTGAAGTCTTGTTCTTCTGTCTGGTAAAAAAAGGTTTGATTTCTTAACTTCTGACAGAACCGTAAAATCCAAACCTGTGAAGCTGGGCTAGCAATATTAAAACTGGTATCTAGCTGCAGCTCTCCTTTGCTTTTAGGGTTTAAAGGGTCACCATTATCCTCAGGTGTGACGCCCCAGATTACTGTAATGGGCATGTGGAGCTCTTCTCCATGGTGGACACGCTCAAACATAAAAAGCTTTTTGTATTCCGCATCGTATCGTTCAAATGGGTGAGAAGACCTAAATACCTGAAACTCGGAGAGCTCCAACGACGGCAGTTTCATCTTTGGATTCACACACACGATATATGCTCCACCAATTGTTAAGGCAAGGAACCAGAAAAGCCAAATATACCGAAATTTGATAACAATGCACGGCAAAACTTTCTCAAAAAATATTCTGGATGCTTCTGAGACTGCAAAAATAATCTTGTGGAACATTTGGCACAACACTGTCCAGCAGTTTTTGTTGTTGTATACCCTCTGCTGAGGTTTCTTAAAGCAACTGAAAATATTCAGGAGATATCGTTCATGTAATACAACTACAGCAGGCAGCCATGTAACCATCAAAACATAATTCACCAGAATGGCAGTGCCAGCATAAACACCAAAACACCTGATTGCTGTGATATTGCTGACATAATTAGCGTAGAAGGCAGCAGCGGTTGTAAAACTCGTGACAAACATGGAAAGAGCAGCGTGCTGCAATGTGATGCTCACTGTCTCAGAGGTTCCAGCATGAGGTTTATCAAACTTTGTGTAGTTCCAAACATCACATAAGACAAAAGCATCGTCTGCTCCAATCCCAACAAGGATAATCAATGCCGTGAGATTCATGAACGGAAAGAACTCAAAATTAAATACTACCCGATAGAGAAAATAAGAAATAATCAAGGAACTAATTATTGCAAACATAGTCATCAGCGTGATAAACATGGACTTGGTGTACACACACATAACTAACAGAACAATTACAATGGCTATGGCAGGATACACAGTATCCATCAACAGGTAATCTTGAAACAACCTATGTTTTATTCCAAACTCAATCCCTGTGACGGTTGTTACACCGTCAGAAGCGTTCCAGTTCTCAAAGTTATCTAGGTAAATACTCATCATGCTTTCCCCTTTCTCGGTCGGAGAGAAGAGCATGCTGTATTTTAAAGCTGGTAAGACGTAGTCAGCTGTCTTTGGGCTTAGGAAATCCTTGTCCACTAGGTAGTGAAGGATCTGGTAAACAGCATTGTACTTGGTACATTTGCGAGGCACGTTTGTACACTTGAGTTGGTCCTTCCTTTTGGCATTCATATCCCAGCAGTCCGGCCCCAGGGTGCCGTTGTAGTAGTATTTGGCACAAATGCGAAGCAGCTTTAGGGTGTGAGACACATCCCGTTCGACAATTTTCTGACATGATGACCTGTTGTTCAGAATAGCAATATAGTTGCCCAGTGTCCAGCTGGGACAGCACGAAGCAGCAGTGGCTCTCTGGCAGAGATCACCAAACTGGGAATGGGATCTGATCTGTATGAAGACAGACAGGTAGAAAAATCCAATTTAAAGTAACAGTCTGAGGCATTCAGTAACCAAAAAAAAATCAACTTAAGAAACAACTTTAAATTATGAAAAATCAGTTTATGGTCCTTTGGTGTTAACATTTTAAATTTTTATTTCCACATTGCTTTTGATCAGTATCCTTTCACATGCAGCAGACTAAACCAGCCGATATACAGACTTGTCACAGTGACACAGAATTGGTAGAAGTATTAAGAAGAAGTATTAAGAAGTATTAAGAGTATAATTTGAAGATCCACTGAGGTGATTTGGTTCTTTCCAGACTGAGGAGGGTTAACTCTCTTCTATTATCTCATGCTATACTCCTAAGAATAAACAATCAGAGTGAAGTTTCATCTGTGAAGTTTCATTCTTCTTGGAATCATATCCTGAAGTTCCTAGGAGAGGCAAGGACTTACCATCCTGAAAGGAAGGATGTGACAGCTTTACCATAACTTCCATCACCTGATCTCTCTTCTACAACTCTGATTTTACAAGTCTCTTTTAGGTCTTGTGCTGCTGGCAGGCACTGTCCCAAAACAGCTCTGCCTGCCACCCAGGCACTGCATGTCCCTAAGTCATGCAGGATTTCCAAAGCACAGGCACAAGATAATTCCACTGTCATGAAGCACCCCAAAACAACAGGACATGCCTCTGAACACTGCACCCACGGTTCACAGCACATTCTGCTTAAAGATTCTCCTGAACTAAATGAGTCTTAATCCCTTATGGGGATGTTTTTCTTTCACTTGTAGAATACTCCAGATTTAGTTGAAGACATTAAGAGCATGACTTAGCCAAATCACCACAAGACACTTCTATGCAAACTGAAAGTAACTATAAACTGGAGGTGAAACTCTTAAGTAACAAGGTTAGATCAGGGTAGTTTTCTCAAGATGAGAAAACTCAATCTTTGGAGAGCAAAAGGAATTAAGGTCTCAAAAACAGAACTTCTGTTATATGTGACAAAGTAGAATTAGTGTTTCAAATAGTTAAGATATATGTTAAAGTTCTGTTTTGATCAAGTTACACAGAATGAACACATATTAATACAGTCACATAAATAAAGCCATGTGCTTCAGACTTTATAGGAGCACACCCTGAAACAGTTGTCCATGTATGCTTTAAATTTGGGTGATCTGAAAGAAACCACTTAGCCTCTTTTTTCTATTTTTTCTTCAGCAAAATTGCACAGGCTTATTATTAGCAATCCTTCATAATGCAGACCAAAAAATACACTTGGGGATTCTCCCAGCAGTTATAAAAGCTTTAATATGGACCAAATTTTTCAACCAGTTTCTGAACAATAACAAACTGGCATTCCAAAAAAACAGGATAATTCACATTTGATTGTTTCCAGATAAAAACACTCACACATGCAAACTCAGGAAAAACTGAACAACCTACTAAATAAAAGGAAGCACTGGAATAGCATATCTGTGTTTTTCATGGCACATCTCCAGGTTAGTCCTATGAGGATATAATAGGCAAACTGGAAGGAAAGGATTGCATTGTCTTCTCTATGTGCTCAGGTTCAAGATGGGACAATGAGGTTTATATACTGTTCTTCTACACTTGCTGCAGGCCATAAACATTCACTGGCAAAGTAACTGCTGCCAAAGATAAAGTAACATGAGCTGGCAGCTGGAAATTAGAAAGTAAAATGCAAAACTTAGCTCCTGATAGCTCATTAAAATACTATGTAAAATGTTAATAGATTGTAGCATTGGGCTCTATTGGTGATCCAAAGGAACTGGAAAGGTCATTCTGGCGTTTCCAGACCTGATCTGCCACTGGCACCACTTTAATTTATTTTGGAAAAAGTAAGGAAACGAAACTGCACAACCTGCACACATCTGTGGGCAGACCTGCCCAAATGGCTCTCTGCAGTGACACAGAATCACAAATCCACTGCTTTGGGGAAGCAGTCTGAAGACATAATATAAAGTCATTAAAATTTATAAAATAACTGTTTATAGGGAAACATTCTGCAATTAACAGGTGAAAAAAAAAAAAGCTCTTCTTATCCAAGTAGGAAAAAAATTAGAACACCTCCTATAACTATTTTGTACATAAAGTTTCCATGAAGATTATAGGACTAGCATATGCTGAACAGCTGCAGGGTAGAGCCCCTAAGTGTCAGTAAAACCTAGAGTTAAAGTAGTTACAAGCAGATGGGAATACAATTAATACATAGAGGATATGCTGTTAGTTCCAGACTAAAGCCAATAGTACTTGGTGCTGACATCCTGCTTATCATCAGAAAAATATAAAAATTCTAAGGTTTGCATTTCCAGCAAGCAGTGCCTGATTTTCCTGTCTTTGAGTACAGCAAGCTTTACCACTTAATTCAACAGAACTGTGGCCCTAAACAGCCATGAACTCACAATCAAAAATAATTACAGCCAGAAAAGAGTCTGTAAGACCAGAAGGTCACCAAAGTCATGGATTTTTAAATTATGGCTGCAGTGCAAGTCAGCATCCTCTCCCTCCCCAGGGACTGGCTGTTAGCAGAACTTAGCATTTAGAAGTGGGACATAGCACAGCACTTCGTGAGTTCTAAGAAATGTCAGAAATACTTAAAAACCGCTAGAAATTGTGAAAATAATTTAAAATGCTATTTGTAAGTAACAAGCATTTAAAAAAGAAACTATGAAAAAAACTTCATCCCTTTCTGAGCCCTGAGTATCTAATTTTTACAATAAATTTACATGCACAGATCAGCAATAATAGCAAATCCTAACCATATTCATTTGTTCTCTATACTAACTAGCTAAAAATCAATGCTGCTACCATGATGCATTGTTGTTCTGCTCAGCTGAGGTGTTCAATTACTTTATTCTTTAGTAATTTACAAATAAAGATCTACAAAAACATTATTTACAACAATATTCTTTATAAACATCTGCACAACTGTGGGTGTAAATGATGCAGCAAACATTTCATTTTCTGAAGTGTTCTTCTTTCAAAGGAAGAGATGGTTTTGTGGGGCTTGTAGTAAAGTAGTTTCATCATTCCCTCAGAAAGTACAGCAATACTTGATATGTTATTATTGAGGTGAGCAGACGGGGAGGAGCAAAAGGAAAAATTCTCAGCAGTAATGCAATCATTACAGAGATATTCTTCAGAGGTAATTAACCATCTTCTGT
The DNA here is from genome assembly GCA_013397295.1 of Polioptila caerulea. NCBI lineage: Eukaryota > Metazoa > Chordata > Aves > Passeriformes > Certhiidae > Polioptila > Polioptila caerulea. The sequence goes on from VYXF01002414.1 coordinate 722,071, forward strand.
TAAACAGAATGATGTTTTTTAGGAATTTTTTTTTTTTAGGAAAAAACTTAGGGAGGCCAAAGCTCAGTTTGAACTTAAAATAGCAACTACCGTAAAGGGTAATAAAAAATGTTTCTACAAATTTATTAATGGTAAAAGGAAGGGTAAAACCAACCTTTGTTCTCTATTGGATGAGGGAGGGAACTTAGTAACTGTGGATGAGGAGAAGGGGGAGGTGCTTAAGTCCTTCTTTGCCTCAGTCTTTAGTGGGAAAACAGTTTGTCCTCAGGATAACTGTCATCCTGGACTGGGAGATGGTGTCAGGGGGCAGAATGGTCCCCCTGTTACCCAAGAGGAGGCAGTCAGAGACCTGCTGAGATGCTTGGATATTCATAAATCTATGGGACCAGATGGGATCCACCCCAGGGTGATGAGGGAGCTGGCAGATGAGCTTGCAAAGCCACTCTCCATCATTTACCAACAGTCCGGGCTCACTGGGGAGGTTCCAGATGACTGGAAGCTCTGGCCAATGTGATACCCATTCATAAAAAGGGTGGGAAGGATGATATTAGTAAGTATAGACAAGTCAGCCTGACCTCAGTACCTGGTAAGGTGATGGAGCAGTTTATACTGAGTGTCATCACACAGCACTCACAGGATGGCCAGGGTATCAGACCCAGCCAGCACGGGTTTAGGAGAGGCAGGTCGTGTTTGACCAACCTGGTCTCCCTTGGTGACCAGGTGACCCACCTGGTGGATGAGGGAAAGTCTAAGGATGTTGTGTTCCTGGACTCCAGCAAGGCCTTTGACACTGTCTCCCAGAGCACACTCCTGGAAAAGCTGGCAGCCCATGGCT
>VYXF01002414.1:723432-802632 GCA_013397295.1 Polioptila caerulea
GGGTGTTTAGCCTGGAGAAAAGGAGACTCAGGGGTGACCTTATCACTCTCTACACCTGCCTGAAAGGTGGATGTAGTCAGGTGGGGGTCAGTCTCTTTCTCCAGGCAGCAACTGACAGAACCAGAGGGCACAGTCTTAAGCTGCACCAAGGGAAACATAGGTTGGGTATCAGGAAGAAGTCTTTCACAGAACGAGTAATAAAATACTGGAATGTTCTGCCCAGGGAGGCGGTGGATGTGTTTAAAAAAAGACTGGATGTGGCACTCAGTGCCATGGTCTAGTTGAGGTGTTAAGGCATGGGTTGGACTTGATGACCTTGGAGGTCTCTTCCAACCTAGTCATTCTGTGACTGTGTTTTTCTAATTCAGACTGCATTGCTTTGCAATGATCAGCACTGCCTGGGATTTACCTGCATCAGCTGCCTGCGCAGCTAAACTTCTACAGTTAAAGGCACAGATTAGCATCTCCTCTCACAGTCTCAATTTTTACCCTTATTAAAGGTTATTCTCCCCTGGATCTCCTGATTGAACTGGTGATATGATGACTCCCTAGCTCAGCTCATTCAAAACTGAGCTGGGCTGCTTTAGATCCTGTACTCTGCTCACCTGGCTCATTCTGATTGCAAGAGATAAGGGGTAAAACCACATGAGCCACCCTGTCAGTGCAATCATCTCTGATGGGGAAATAAGGAACAGTTCATGAACGTGTGAGGACAAAACCCACTTCCACCAAGGGAGGCCAACCAGGACAAAATGCCTGTCAGCAGACTGCCAAGGGAGAGTCATTAAACAATGTTCCACTTCAGCTCAACATTTTAAGCCAACAAACGACGGCTCTTTTCGAGAAAAGTATGGGAATTTGCTAAATTAATATAGTTGTCTAATAGGCAATGAGCAATCTAAGAAAGAAAATATTTCCCATTAAAAAAATGAGAAATATGAATTAAGTTGTCTATGATTAGTTTTGTTTTGGAGAAGAGCAAAATGGAAATAATTTGTTCAGTATTAACAGATGAAAAACATTCCTTCATTTCCATGAAAAGTTATCAGTATGTGAACCAAAAGTTCATGGTTACTCAGAGGTTCAAAGGAGTTCACTCCAGTAAGTGACAAGATTATATTTTACAGATAAAGTAAAGTTTAAAGAGAAAATGAGTATCACTCTTCAAGTATCATTATCCATATCTAATTAACTGGGCTGTATTTCTAGCTATTTCACCTAAGTTCCTTTGTTGTCCCTTTGCCAACCTATTCTAAACTAACAAAAAATTAATTTGAGTGATCCACTCAAAGTATATGCAGTCAGAGAAAACTGCATATACTATGAGACTATATCTAGTTCACCTGAAGGTGAAAACACAAGAAAAATCAATTATTTGCTAGGACCCAAGAACAAAATTCCATGGAATAATATTCTATGAGGAAACAGACAGTAAAAGATAAGATAGTCCTTGCCTGAAGCAACCCTCTTCTATCCTGTTTGGGATTCTATTAGTAGAAAACTCAAAGAAATTCCCCAATACATAACCTGATCTACAAACTGAAAGTTGTTTTTTAACTGCATGTGCATGCTGACTGACCATTTGACAGGAGATGAACCTCAAAGTCCTCTCATATGCTACTGGATGACAGCAGGCAGCAAAACAAAGTTTCAAATGCATGCTCTGTATCTGCAAGTGAAACAAATGCCATATTGACTTACCCTCAAGTTGTCTACATTGCACATTGACTTAATTGCATTCAAATTCCATAAATTCTCTCCTTCTGTTGATGTAAACACCACTCGTGAATAGCGATCACCTGAAATTACAGAAAGGGGTTTTCACTGATTGTTTGGTGGGCCTGGTATCAAAGGCTGAGGCAAAATCCCACCATTCAAATGACACACATGAAATCTTTGTCGAGTCCTGTGAATTCACCTCCTTTTCAAGATGAGCTGTTTGTTTGCAAGACTCACTCCACATGAAAGTTTCCATTTCCTTTAAGTGCTTATAGTAAATACGGCATCTTCAATACTACATACCACTCAGAAGCTCTACAGAGTTCTATTCAAGCAAACTATCTTCTGAAATATGACAAACAAATAAAAATCAAAAGATCTAATCAGCAAACTATGAAATTCTTGGCACAGCATAATGGCAGTACACTGATAATAGTAATCAAAGGCTGATTTAGTAAGTCATTTGGGAATATAAATAATAATTATAAAGCTGTTTCTACAAGAATGTTTTTGCTTTAGAAGCAAATGACTGCAGTGGAAATTGTTGTGATATCCTTGAGGCCATTTTCAAGAATTCCACAGTTTAGACACATGGAGCTTAAATTACAAATTAAATCACATTTATCAGAAGACAGATTTAGGAAAGGAAATAATTACTTAGCGGCAGTGAGATCCGTCTGCAGAGCTCGGGAAACAAATATATAAACAGAAATATATAGTACTGCCTAACACACCATGGTACTTTTTAAGAAACATTATCACATTAATTAAAATATTCCAATAACCCAAAAGGCTGAATTTTCCCCACTGCTGTGAAGCTGCAGAGTTTTTGCCTTCCACAAGGCTGCAATGAAAATACCCAGAGGCAGTGCTTAAGATCTCCAACCATGCTTTAGGATCAAGGGAACTGAAATCTAGAGGTCCTGGAGCAGACAACAAAAGATACCAGCAATGACAAAAGTGGGTCAAGAGGAAATCAACTGTTTTCTTTACATAATGGACTGGCAAATTTTCCCATAGAAATGCAATTCCTTCATGACTGTCACAACTGAGACTACACAGAAACAGCAGAGGAAAGAAGGACAGTGAGACTGTGCAGAACAGCAGCCTGGATAAGAGGAGTTAATTCTGCTTCAAGTTAATGCTCAGCAGAGTACCAAGCACATTTCCTCTCCCTTACTCATGATATGCTCAGTCTAATTTGGTTCTGTTCACAGGAGCAGAAATGATGACCTTGCTCCCATCCTCTCACTTAGATTTAAGATCATACTGTAATTGAAAAAAAAAGAATAAAATCTGCTCTTGATCCCAGTTTTCCTCGGTCATTGCTCTCTTAGACCAAGTAATCTAAACAAATAATTTCACAAATCTGTTTTTGTGCTGTTATCAGTCCTCACATGTGGAAATAGCCACAAAAGAGCCAGGGTTCCTCTATGAATAGAGGCAAGATCTGCATCTCTCTGCTAGAACAGGACTTATCAAAGTTCTGCAGCGTGCTTGTAAAAAGTCAAAAGACTTTTGTCTTTTTTGTCCTCCAGTTTAACTTAGCCAGCTTCATAAATCTACAGTGCTTTAAGGTGGGAACATTTTATTTTTATTTCTGTTTCTTTGAGGGGATGTTTTCTTCGTTGGGTCTTTTTGTGTATATTTTTTTTTCTCTAAACAAACCCCTACATTTTGTACAAAATATACCTGGTGGATACCTTTAGAACATATACAGGAAAATAATTTTGATTTAGGTTTTTTAGAATTAAGTTCATGGCACGGAAAAAACACAGCATCTTCCCAAGTGTGAATTAAGGACTAAATCTCTAGCTACACACAAAACACTGATTATTCGATGTTCAGTACTACCAAGAACTGATAAAATTCCTTACAGGAAATGGAAACACTTGAAGGAAGCACTTCAAGTAAACACAGTTTATTCTGAGAAAGAGCCAATAGAATAGAATCAACAAGGCAAATCTTTAAATAATTTTCAAAGTGACTTTGAAACATTTCAGCCCAATTTTATCAAGATTTCTGCACAGTGAAAGAAGGTGCTTAATGTGTGTACATATTAAGTAAAAAATATCTTCCTAATATGGCATACAATATATAGAAGAGTTCAGAAAACTCTGAATTGTCAGAAGTTTTTAGCTTTCCTTGTATCCTTTCTCCACTTACTTGGAATATCACAGAAAAAGGTATCCTTGTGGAAGTTCCAGTCTGCTTGCCTCTTCTCTCTTTCATAGTGATCGTCTGACCATCTGTCATCTTGATGACTAAAGCAGAATAAAGAGTTTTACTTTACCTTAGCAAAGAAATTATCAAAAGAAGCACCATCCAAACAAGTCACACAGCTTAACAGCTCTTGTTAAAAACATATTTTTATCAAACCTGATTGTGGTATACAAAAACCGAAACAGTAATTTTTTATTTTTAAATTAAGAGACTTCAAATGAAAGGACATTGAGTCCAGTAGACCTGAAAATATCCACAGAGAAAAGTAAAATGACACAATTTTTAAAAAGTTTGCAATGGGAAATATCTAGCCTGATATGAAAGGCCTTAAGAACTGTAGAATATTAGATTCCATATTTATTGAAATCAGTGGCAGTACATATATTAACTTCAGAGGGTACGGGTGAAAGCATGATGTACATACAAAACCACCAATAAAACAAAATGCATTTTTACCATAAAGCCTTACCTTTTAGCTTGCTCATCTGCATATTTGAAAGGATAGTTTGCAAGTGTTGCTTTGTACCCCGTGTTTTTCACCATGTTGTTCCATGTGACCAATCTCTGTCCGATGGCCGTCCCTCTGGGTTCAAAGCCCTAAGGGGAGAGAGGCACAACATTCCATTAATGCTTTTCATTCCTCAGCTCAAATGGGAAAGAGGAAACACCATCAAAGTGATGGAGAGTTTCATTATGAAGCATAATTACCCCAGGCATCTACTTTTAGGGGCAAAATGCTTTAGGACAAGTCAGACAAAATAATGACCGACTGTAGAGAGTGACAAGGGATTAAGGATTCTTGCACATCCTACTGCTCTCCCTGAGAAGGCATGATGATTTAGTCCATCAAATAATCAACACCTGGTTTTCAGAGGAAGGGCATTCTACAAAGTCCTCTTCTGTATCTCAATTATCACTCTTTATTGATTAAATATGATTAAAAACTGTCAAGTATTTCTTCTTTATTTCTCCAAGAATAAGAAAAATATTTAAATAATTTTTCAAGTGACTTTGAAACAATTACAACAACTTGGCTGTTTTCAAGAAATATCCATTACATATGGATATGTACAGATACACATACTATACTATAAATACCAATAACTTACCAGAAGAGTTTGTTTTTATTTGAGGATAATAAAATGCCTTATTTTCAATTAAAAATCCTGAAAGCTACTCATGCTTAAGACAATTGATGGAAAGTAAAAAATGAGTGCAATACTGAATAAAATCTGATAAAAATTACTTTGAGCCTTTCAATATGTCTATCAGTTCATCCCCAGAAGGCACTTAGAATCCCCTCTCCTTTAACAGATCCTGGCCTTCGTTCTCTGAAATTTGATTTAGAACGTATGGTCTGTGCTGTACATCTAAAACTGGGATGAATTTACATTATTCAATCTCAAGCAGTCGTGTTGAAGGACAAGACCTTAACAGCAGAGGGAATGGAAACTATGGGTAACACTCTCTGATGGCAACTGCAGCTTTGTACTATCCTTTGCTGCTCCAGTGTCAAGATGTAATTCTGTACCAATTGCTGCACTTGCATTTGCTGTTTACTACTGGAAAAAATGGCAAACAAAAAATACTTGTTTGACAGCACAACTGATTGATATTGACTTACCAGCAGCGGATCAGAGAAATCTGGAAGATCTGGCACTAATATTCCCACAAGTGCACACACCACTATGAGCACAGTGCACATGCCCAGGACCACCACGGGCCAGTCGGCGATGAGCGCGGCGTAGCTACGGGAGAGGAGCAGGGAGAGCTGCTACAGCAACGAAAGCTGCACACAGGACTAATCCATACTTCTCTAAAGAGCTTTTCAGACCAGACTACCATTCTCCCCCAGGATTCTGACAAAAATGAAAGCTTATCCATGATTGCGAACCACTAGAAAAAGATGTTTTGTCAAAAATTCAATGAGAGAAAACATCGCTACTTGGGGTTTTTTAAACCTAAGCATTTTAAAGAAAAACATCCAGGAAAAAGATCTGTTTTAAAGCAGAACCCAAAGAAAACATTTCCTCTATTTTTAAAATAGTCATTAAAAAATATTCAAACCCTACACACTGATGATCCATGAGATCTGTTGTAGTTAAGAGATGCAAGGGATTGGCAACATGATGCATAAACTAATCAACATTAACTGTCTAGTCTTACAGCATAATACCCATCCTTGGATTTTAACACCTAGTTCATTCTAAATTTTATGAGTGGAAGAATTGTTATATGCACAGGTAATTTTCATTATTTTTGTAAAATATTTTTGGTTTTGTTAATTCAAGAGAAATGTTCAGAAAATTAAGTGAAATCAAGAAATCTTAATTTCTAAATGATTTTTCTTACAATAAAGACTTGAATTCATAGAGTTTACATTTCAAAAGCAACACTGTCTAATGCTGGGAGCAAAGAGAGTATAGAAAGTCCCATAAAGGCATTAGAAAAGTAATTACAGGTTATGAATCCTTCTGTACAAATGGTCTCTGTACACATTAAATATTGATCAAGAAGAACTCCACTCTTACTTCCTCCTCAACTTACAAGCAGCATAACATCAAAGTTTATAGCAGAGAGCTCCTTTACTTATTTCCACTGTCTTAAAAGATTATGGCTCTTTTTCAGTTTTAAGAGCAACTTGCTAATTAATCACAATACAATTATCAGCTCAATCGGAATTTTGTGTCCTGCTAAGAAGGAAAGGATTGTCCATCTCCCCACTCCAGCAGCAGGCTCCCAGTGTTCTGACTGCAAAATCAGTGGCATAAACAAGCTTATTCCTGTTTTTCCATAGCATGTGGAAATAGGCACCTCTAGGGGTCTAAGTAAAGCTTTGAGGAGCAAGGAAATCCAAAGCAGTGGGTGTTTCTCCATTTCCCATTAAGTAAACATGGAATATAATTCTGACATGTTCACACAAGAGGTTAATTAGCATAAGCTTGAAAAGCAATCTGAAGTCAAAGTTTTCATTAAAGCCAATCAAAAGGGGCAGCTTGCCAAATGAGCAATTGTACAAAGTAGAAGTGAAGGGAAGTAAATGACCTAATAGAATTTTCCTATTTATAGGCCTAAATGTTTTTCTAAACACCAAGCTAGACTAACCAACCATTACAGACATTTGCTCTGAAGTCATAAAAGTTATACCCAAAAGATTTATTTTCCTATTCATCACTAGTTCCAGGTTTACCACTTTGACATGTTGTCTCTACAGCTCCATTCTCAGCTGAGCACTCTTAAATTGGGTAAATTCTTTCAGCTGTAAAAGAAACTCTGTCCTAAGTGTTTAATGTGATAATAAGCACACACAAAAAACAGTGAAGAGCTTGTTTACACCTGCAAATTTCTCTTGTTTCTTTTACCTTACAGAAATTCAGAGGAGCAAAGCTGCTCTGGGCTGACAAAAGGACTGACCACTATTTTTAATTTTACCTGTTTGAGCATTATTTAGTGCTGCTGAGGGCTCTAGCTCCAACCAAGTTGCCTAAAACCAGCCTCAACCCCAATTCACTGTACATGGCTAAAGAGATGGCAGGTTTTTTTATTTTTCACCCATTAGAAAGCTATAACACGAGTTTAGTTACTATTTTTTTCTCTACGAGGAGGGAGCCGTCACCCTGACAGACTGGGCATGAATGACCACTTGCCTGAAAATGCTTAAATCAAATCTTCAGTGGAGGAATCACATTCAGAAAGCATATTCTTAGTGCTAAGGACATCCTTTAGTACTTTTCCCAGTCAGGATAAAAACTTCCCTCTTTTGGATGCCTAATTAAAACTGTTTTTTGGTTGTGCAATGACCTAGCCACACTTATACCTTCTATACCAAAATATTCCAGCACTGAATGATGAACTCACATAAGTTTGACACTGAGTGAAATACCACTTTTTATGCCATTTTGCCCTGTTTTCAGTCTGTTAGAATGGTACTAATTTTAGTTAGCTATGTACCATTAAAATGCATATAGCTTTCATTAATTTATTTCCTCCTGATGTTTTTCACACACTTAAAAAAGTTTTGGTTTGTTTTTAATTGTTTTTGGTTTTTTTTTTTTAAGTCATGCTTTAAGCAATTCAAAATGCTTAGGAGATACAGTAATTCAATCTATATTTAGCACCACTAAAAGCACCACTGCTATCAAGCAATTTGTCCAAAGGTGATCCAAGACCTCAGATGTTTCATCAAAAGGAGAAGGTAAAAAAGAGAATGTTTAGGTTCTTTTCCCATTTTAAGCAAAATATGTGGCTAGTGACAAACTTCTCAATTCAGTGCCTCAGGTTCAACCACTCCTCAGGCTCGTATAGAGACTGAAATGTACCACATCAAGTTTCTGTACTGTGAAAAGGGCACTGTGAACAGTAGGTATTTGTGTGACCCAAATCATATCAACACACAGATTTCTCTAACTCCAAATAGATACTTAACAAACAGGCCTGCTCTTTACTGAAGGAAGTCCTAAAGATGGATTCTGTCCTTAATGTATGTTCACTTGAGATGGTTTCTTGTTGCCATTCTGATGCACTGCCAGTTTTAGATACAATGCTCTGTTATTTTCTCCGACCTTGCCATGCTAGAGACAAACTCAGTGTTCTAGATTGCATGGGGTTTAGGAAGAATTAAAAACTACTCTGATGAAATTTTCTGCACTTGTCTGTCAGGTTTGTTTATGACTACTGATAATAAAACCAAGCCATTTCTCAGAGCAACCTTAATCAAAAAAGTACTGAGGCATGGAGTATCCAGGCACAGATTGTAATTAAAAAACCCAGGAAGCATTGAAATCTGTATATATTTTTAAATTCTAGCCTAGTATTAATGAGGAGACTGCTTTTCTGTCTGTAAGTGGAGCCTGAGTTTGGCTGTCCTGCATGTTCTATCCCCTTCCTGCTCCCCCAGAATTCACAGATGTGTTATTAGGGATGTTAAAGAACTTGGCCCTGGCTCCTTGGTTCAGTGTTTATTTAGGGATCCATTGCAGATCAATTCTTCCAAATGTTGTTTGACCTTGCTGATACTATCTGCCTCCCTGCATTCCCATGGCAGTTGCAGAAGTTCACTACTCACTGCCTAAAGAAATCCTTTAAAAATCTGATTTAATTTGGATGTTTATTATTTTCTTTGAATGGGAAACAACAGCTTTGCCATCACCTCATCTACCACCTTTATAGTCCCACAAACCTCAGCTGTGACAGCAATGAACCTTACCTTTTTGGTAACTTGAATGGTCTGGCTGGCCTGAAAGAAGAGGAAAAAAGACAGTAATTGAGAATGCATGAAATATGCATGCACACACCAATTCGTTTAATTATTCTCATACATGGGTAAGCAAATAAATTACAAAAATCAGATATTTTAGGATATGAATTATTTTGAAAGGCCCACAATCATATTCAATTGAGTCTTTGCAAACAAGTAGTTCAGAGAATAATTACAGCTACAGACAGCTGGGTTTTCAAAAGTGGAATTTTACGCAGCTGATTTTTGGGATTTCTATTCCAGAGGCTTTTCCAGTTTTCCACAAGAGACCAAATAAACTAATTTGATAAAAATTCAATATTATTGAAAATCATGACAAAGTTTGCATATGATGGAAACAGACAACCACAACACCATGTTCTGACTGTAATTCACAAAACTTCACAGTTGTCCTTTGTAATTCCATTATAAAAAAATTATTATGGCCATAAATTCTGTCTTGCCATAATATAAGGAGTAGAATGACATAGGATACCTCTATAACATATTTTTATGCAAGTTTTTATTACTTCTTAAAAATCTAATATAAAGTATGTTATTTTGAGGAGGAGATAGCAAACTCAAGTGAAAACTGTTCTTATCTAACACTGTTCTGTCAGTAGGCACTTCAAGTTTTTAGCTACTGGACCAGTAAGAATCACAAAAATTTCACTTAAAAAACCGCCAAAAAACATGAAGACTCTGCAAGACATTTCAAGAATGTGAAATAAAATCACTGCAAAGTTGTAACCATACAATGGCTTCAGTTAAGTTATGAATTTGTTTTACCACCAAGGACACATTCAATATTATGTCTTCAAAAAAGTCTGGAAAGCACTGAGTTAAGAAGCAGGTACTTGCATAGAATAGATCCCTTAGTAACATTACAGTGAGGTTGCCAAAGGCACAGATTTGTTTGCCTTCACACACAAACACAGATCTGTATGCTTTCATACACAGACAAACAGCTCAAACTTCAGACTCACATATCTGAGATTTTCAGAAAAACTTAATCCACTACATAGAAATGAAATTTGCTGTTTACTACTACACAGTACTAAGATTTGTAAGTTGTAAGATTTGCTCCTTTCAGCCACAAGGAAGTTGGAGAAAAGCAGTTGCAGAGTAACTCAAGGATTAAGGAAAGGTATAGACAAAGATTCTCTGCTGAATGAAGCCACAAAAGATTAAATTTATGAAGTGTCACCAACCTTCAGACTAGGTGCACAGAGCTGACTTCCAGAGGTACTGAACGTACCCAATTTTCCAACTGGTGCTAAGAGCTTCTAGCAGCACTACAACAGACTAACCAGCAGCCAGAATGTAGAGAAACCCAACTGAACTGAGTTCTGAAATTACTTTGAACAGTAAATTCCCCAAGGCTGAAAAGAAGTTGTGGCTGGCTTGGGGGGGCGCTGCTCGTTGTCTGATCTACAGCCTCAACCACAAATCCAACTTTTCCCAACTCAGGCTAGACTGGAGGATCAGANAATTCCCCAAGGCTGAAAAGAAGTTGTGGCTGGCTTGGGGGGGGCTGCTCGTTGTCTGATCTACAGCTTCAACCACAAATCCAACTTTTCCCAACTCAGGCTAGACTGGAGGATCAGAAACCAGGTACTGAAGTCAAAACTCACTCAACTTGAATCTGAAGTGAGCAGTAACTGGACTCTGGATGAAGAGAAATGCTTAAACAGACAGTCCCTTTGATGAACTTGAAGCAAGGCAGAGCACATGCTGAATGTGCCTTCACGACTGGATGGAAAAGGGAGCAAAGCCACAGTGTTGGGAATAACAATTCTTAACTGCAGCTTAGACTCCTGGGTTTACAGATAAGAGAGAAATAACCCAGACATTCGTACTGTTAGTAAGGTGATTCAAACATGAATTTCTAGCTTTCATTTGTTAGGATCTGCATTTCCCTATATATTCAATCACTTGTTTTTGTCTGTGCCATAAGGGGCTCTGCTGTAACAGTATCAGGCAAGGCTTTGGCACAAGCAGAGCCACTCAACAACGATTAGTACAGGCTTTGTTTTTATGCTGACTTGTATAAAGGTTTCTATGACAATGTCAGTTTATATTAGCAGATAAAGTTATTTTCTTCTGCATGGGGTCTACTTTAGATTTGCCTAATTTGGTTTACACGAGGTGGGTAAAAAGACCAACACAGTCACTCCTCATCCTCCCCCTGTCCCATCAAAACCAAACTACATTTCCCTCTGTTTCCTCCACCTGCAAAATATATTCAGTGCTGAACAAATGATGATGATTAAGTTCTTCAAAGCTAGGGAGGGTTAAAGGTCACACCTGCTATCAAACTGTTTTGTTTTGAAAAGCATGCACTGAAAAAACCTGAGTGCACCCGGGTGAATTCCAGCAGTGTAACCAATCCCTTGCAGCTGTTGTGATGACTCTATTATATTGGTCAATAGGAAAAGTTATCCCTGAAAACTATGCCCCAAAATTTCTTAGTTATGCTCTAAAATACAGAAATGCATGGCAAAACCAGATCTTTCCCAGTTAATTAATGCTGCTGGATCTAATTTTTGAAGTATTATACCTCCATTGAGCCAGTTTAAATAACACCATCGCCCCCCCCAAAAAAAAAAGTGTGGACAAAAGAGTCCTCATCAGTTTTCATGGGAAAGAAATGGTGAATTCCACTCTATTGCTGGGACAAAAGCCAAGTTGATCTGTGTATTAAATTACCTTTGTCCTTAGTTCTCACAAGTCTGATAGCAGAAGGTGACAATCACAGTTGTCTGTGACAAGACCAGCACAACCAAATTACTGCACAAACTGAAGTCACTGATTAAAACCTAATAAACACTTTGCACCAAGAGGGAAAAAGTGAAAGAGGAAGAAAAGGACAGGCTCTGTTCTAACACCATTTATTGCAAGTGTCAGCCCCTGCTCAACACATGCTTTGCTTCATCCTGTCCCTTCTTAGTGGCAGGTTTTGCCTGAACATCACACATTCAAGAAATACATAAAGAAAAGATGAATTAGATGGGTTAAAACCCCCAGATGTTTCTCAGTATGAAATGCATTGTGGAAGACCAGCATCCTTCTGTGTAACATGCTGAAAAGGAGGAATGGTGTCTTTAAAAGGGCTGCTGTGATACCAGGAGATATTATCTAGGAAGTCACTGGAGGATTGATCAGCTTTGGACTGGACTACTACAATTCTAATTATTCACCTTTCCAGCCTAAATAAGCACTTAACCTCAGTGTTTCTACCAGTTTTTTGAACAGTGAGGTAGTAGAAAACACTTGTTCTTTTGTGCACAAACCCACTCGAATAGGGGCAGTTCATAGGTAAAAAAATATGATTACTTTACATATTTTTCAAGCTGAGAAAGACAATGTCCAATGCTTGAGCTTCCTGGAGAGGAACATGCTGTGCCACATGGCAACATCCTGACTTTGGGTTCCCAGGGAAGTGCCCTTTGAAAGGAATCAAAATCCTTTTGATTACAGCACTGAATGAGTTTTCTCATGGAAGTAATAGGGTATACCAGAGAGGGGAGTTTGGTCCAAATTTCAAGTATCACACTGGAAAACAAGCTTTTGGAAATCCTATGTATTGTTAAAACTAGTTCACAACCTTCATGTCACCTGGACATCACATGGCACAAAGCAATGTTCCAAAACACATTCCTTAGCATGGGACTAAATAATAACACTGGGGGATCCACTTTGCATGCAGCGTGTTTCATTAATCTAAGGCATTTCAGGGAAATACAAACCTGAGTGTGTCAGAGGACAACACAAGTATCTAGATACTCCAAGACATTCTTTTTCAGGCTTTCTTCACAAACCTCAGTTGTGAGAAAGGTATCAATGTAAGCAATCCCTTGGCCTCACACCCAAAGGAATCAATGTTTGCTGCTTCCTTAGTGGGGGCAAGAAACCCTGCAGAACGTAGCTATGAAATAGAAAATTAGGAATGCAGGCTGTGTTTTGAAGCATATTTTGAAGAGGTTTTTAGCTGCAGTGAGCACTCATAATTTCAAAAAAGAGTTTAAAAAGCAGCTATCAATAACCTAAGAGGTTGAAAAAGATATTAATATGATTTTAAAGAGGAACATTCCTGCTTACACTGGCAGTAATGTCAGTCGGGTTTTTTTTGAGTCAGTTAAAAAGCATTAACATGCTCCAAATAATATCTTTTTACTAACTTATCCAAACATTACCTTCCAAAAATTCCTATGACAATTCTGGATATTGTCCTGGCCAAACATTTGATTTCTGTATTATGTCATTTCACTTATCTGCAATTAATTTCTATTTCACCATGTGCAGATGTAGAGACTGGAACTTGGATAGAGAAGGGCTTTTCCTCCTTTTTTTGCCTTGGAGGAACAAGAAGCCAGTCAAGACTTTAAACTGAAATTAATGCCTACCCGCCTGCCATGGGGCAGCACAAAGGCACTGCATGAGATTGTTGTGCCCTATTTTTAGGTGTAAGGAAACAACCAACAGCATTGGATAAATATGCTAAAAACTGAGCTTCTCCTCAGCTTCATTCCTGGGAGGCAGGAGCAAAGGGATGCAGAAGCTGCTCTCCCAGCAATTATATCCAGCACCATCATTTTGGTGTTGAGCTGTATAAAAATTTGAAAATAAGTGTACAGCTTACTGATATTTATCATAAAGGATTTACACAATATAGAATCATGGAATATCCTGAGATGGAAAGGAACCCATCAGTATCACTGAAGTCCAACTCCTGGCACTGCACAGGACAATGGATTCATTTTGCACTCCTGCTTTTCACTTAAAGATTCACTGGAGTCAAAAATAGTGAGCTGCAATAAATAGCTGTATTTACTGAAAAAAAAAAAAAAAAAAGACTGACTCTCCTGTCCAAGGATTATGAGGTGTTTAACCTCAATGCTTTACTTTGCCAGAGGGAAACTATTCTCTTTGTTGGTAGATCTGGTTACCAGGAGTGATAAACTGTAGCTTTTTGTCATTATTATACTCCTGGATAAGCTAAATCCCTGCAGGATAGAATGAGATATGCATCATATTGTACATTCTCCATCAGAACATACAATACAAACTAAATCCCTGCACAGGAAGAAAATCCTCATGTTTTCACAATGTCATTGACCCAAGAGAACAATCTGAATTGCTCCTAAATATCAAGTTAGCTTTTGCTGTTATATCAGATGTAACACCTATATGCTTTATAATTTTAACAATAAGACAACAAATCCAACAGATTAGGTTGCCAAAAAAGCTTTTGTAACCCTCCCAATTTAATTTTTTTGCTATGATGAGCAGTTTTCCATTATTTTAATCATGAACTCCATCTAGATGATTTTTAAACACGTAGTGATCATTGTATTTTTCTGCACTTAGCTTTCCTTGTTTACATCTCTAAGGAACAGGACAACCCACAGCAAAATGATGCTGTAAAGAAGATAGAGAATTCAGTTTTCTGGTAAGTTGCTTTTTTAAGGTTTTATTAAAACCAAGAAGAATGTAACTTATTTTCATGGGTTTTTTCCCCACATAAAATATCAATGAATAATCCAAAAAGATTTTGTATTTTTTAATATCTGGATTATCAGGGTGAAATTATCTGAAAGTAACTGCTATTTCATCCCATTAAAATGAGTGAAATGTCAATGTTGCAGCTTTTCTTAGTATTGTACACATGACTATTCTTTTGCTTAAAATAAAGCAAAATGCAACTTAGCAGACCAAAAATCAATACACTATTTGGCAACTGTATTGCAGATGTCAATTCACATTTTTACAGTTGAGACATCAAGCTTTATAAAAGTTCTTATCTGCTTTTCCTCTGTTCTTATCTACCTCTTCAATTCCAATTGAGCATCTGCTCTATTTTCACAGTAAATTGGAGCAATAAGATTGCTTTTCTGTCAGGAAAGCAATGGTCAGGAAGGTGTTAACAATAAAATCATTGTCTGAGTGATTCTTGGTCTGCCTGATTTAAATTTAGCATAAAAGTGTAGGCTTTACTGACCTACAGCATGCTCACAGAGTGGGGCAAACCCTAAAAGCTTAACTAAGCCAGAACTTCACTCACTCCCTTTCTGCTATGAAATCAATATTAAACTTTATCAACCCACTCTGCAAAAGTAACATGGAGTTTGGACATCTCCTATGGGCAAACTTCTAGCTCACACCACAGTACAACAGGGAAATATGTTTTCAGCAAGGCACCAGAGATGGGAAAATATCAATGCAATCCAATTAACATCCTAAATTTGTGTATTTTCTTTTGGAAGTTTAGTAACAGTTCTGGGAGGAATGTCCTAGGAAGATGGGTTGAGGACCTTGGACTAGTCTAATTTGGAGAAGAGGAAGCTGAGCAGGGACCTCATTGCTCTCTACAGCTTCTTGAGGCAGGGAAGTGGAGAGGTGATCTCCTCCCTGGGATCCAGTGCTGGGACATGCAGGAATGGTTCAAAGCTGAGCCAAGGGACGTTTAGACTGGACATTTCTTTATCTGGAAGGTGGTCAAACAGATGACCAGACCTTCTCAGGAAGGTGTTGATGTCCCAGTCCCATCAGTGTTCAAAGGCATTTGGAAAATGCCCTCAGCAAGATGCTTTAACTGGGTCAGCCCTGAACGGGTCAGGCAGTTGGGTCAGGTGATCCTTGCAGGTCCCTTCCAACTGAAAGAGCCTATTTTATTCTATCCCTGTTTAACCCATTATATGCTAAAATTAAAGCTTCTATAAATGTATAACATACAGGTGATTTGAAACTGAAATGATCCTATTATCATCATCTCCAAGGCCAAGGATTGTTGGATTTTTCCCCCTCTTTTCCTCACTGCTCCATAGGGATGGTATCCACACAATAGCCCAGGATTTACTGGCCAAGTCTTCAGTTTAAGGTTCCTTAGAAGCCCATTTTTGCAGTACTGACTTCCCATGTCTTTCCTCTTTCATCTTCAACAACTGACTAGTTGATATTATCAACCACTAGGAAAGCTGGCTCTTTTCCTTTATAGCATCTCCTTGGTTCACTTGTCTTGGAAAGGAATTAAATCACCTTCTCTGTAGGAAAATCTGAGAGCATATGAAGGAGCCAAGCCATACAGACCCTTCGAGCACTTTTCTTGTATTCTTCTTTCCCCAAACTTTTCTCCAATGAGTGTAGCCACTTTTAAACACTGCTCCAAAACTGTCAATGAGAAGATTGCCATCAAGTATACTTCAACTGGATTCTCCTTGCTTTAAATGGCAAAGTTTATATACAATTTAAAGTATACACTTCTTTAAAAGCTTCTTAATTGAAGCTATATATATATTCCTTAAACTTTTAAGTTACATAGAACACTGACTGGCAAATTAAACAAAAGTTCTGAACTATTAAAGAGAATAAAAAAAAAGCTAAGTAAAACACCACCATGAATCATGATTTGAAAAGAAGCCAACAGCTAATTTGGAGCAGACTAATATTATTTCAAGATCCTTCACAAGTCTAAAACCATTAGTCTTTTCTCTTTTCTTGGTAATTACAGTGAAATTAATAGATATGTTCTGGGATTTAAATGATGACTAGAGTAGTTTTCAACATTTTTACTGGCAAAAAGTCCCTTCCTTAGAAATATTTTATTTCAAAGCTGTTTTTATTACACTTCCCAGTTGAATGGAGCAACGCAAGGTCACGGCCACATCTTGTATTTCTCTGACAGACAGGAAATTAACATGACCCAAGGAATCACAACATACACAGAAGACAAACCCCATCTCGTTACACCAACGGGAATGAAAATGTCCAAGAGTGCCTCTTTTTCTGATGGTATCTCTCCACACAGGCTGAAGTGCATGTTTTTTAGGCATTAATGACTGACACCAAGCACAAGGAAGTTTGGCTCTGGAGTAGGGAGACTTGGAGTGTCATAAATCACACCTCAACTGGTACATGCTTCAGTCTTCCTTCCTGTGCAGATATAAGACTTTGTGATTGTAAGTCACCAGTGGGGTCAGTTTTGCTCTCAGAAAACCTCCTTTGACCAGAGAGCTTTTCTAAAGATAGATTAAAAGCACTTAAAAGACCTCCAAATTATTCATTTAACTAGAGGGACAAACAATAGTTTTTCTCTTTCTGCATACTTAATCTCTTGCAGCAAATGAAAATACTGTTACTTAAGATCTTTGGTCTAAATTTAGTCAAGTATTTCTCTTCAGGGTTGAACTCCTGTTTCATTATCTGTGAATTTAGTCACTCAGAATGTTGTAACTTTTAAGTGATATAAAACAAATGTGTATTCAACACAATTAATATATTTAAAAAGATTTAACATGTAATTGCACAAGGAAGACTATTTAGCTTTTGCTAGTGCTAATGAAAACTTGTACATATATAATGCAACATTATCTTCTGGATCTCCTAACATGAAATTTGTTTTGTATGCTCAGTAACAAGCAAACAAAAAAAGGAAGTATTTAATGAACATTTAAGATTTCCAATATCGCAGCTAAGACCCCAAAAAAGCACTCTAGGACTGAACAGACTATAAAACAGATATAACATAATCAAAGCTGTTCAGCAAAACATTTGCAAAAGTTCATACATTTGACAGAACAAACTAAACATCCTACAAACTGGAAATGTAACATAAGAATTTTGAGGCAAGGTATCCCATTAACATGCTAGAAAATATGGGAGAAGTGGCAGAAGTGATGCAAATAAGCTTTTCCAGTCCAGTACATAGATTTATGATTTTAGTAGAAAAGAACCAAAAAACACCCTAATGTGCCAATAGTGAGGCTAAGCTCTCTGAAATATCATCAGGATTTCTACCTGTAACTTCCCTTACCTCCACTGATCTGTCAGTGGTACCATCTAATTTCTATTTTGCATTAATAGTCCAGGCTTTAAGTGATTTCTCTATTCAGTAGAATCTCACTGCAATTTTTGTGTAGCAAAATCAGTGCCAAATTGCTCAGGTACCCTCTGTATTTCCCTCTTGCACTGTGTCTGGGGTTTTGGTTTTTGTTTGTTTTGCACCATATTTTTGTTCAAGCACCATTGACCAATTTTTATTTAAAAAGCATGCACATCAATTATTATTCACTGGAGACAAAGACAACACTGAAATATCAGAGAAGAGGAGCAAGTGATTTTGGAAGGAGTTAGAGACAGACAATGATGGTAACTCATAAAGAGCTTTCTAAAGGTGATGTTGATCATTCTGCACTTTCCCCCATCAGAAAGAAGACTCAAAACTTTTAAATTTTTTTAACTCAAATCTTTAAAAACCCATCTCTTAAAGGGTGATGAAAATCAGGTCATTGGCCATGCATAGTTTAGACTGTTCTTTGTTGTCTGGTGTTGTCTTATTCACATCTGAACTTTACTACAACCTCCTACTAAACTAAAAGTGCATGAAAACAGCTATACATCATTAAAACATTCCAATAAACTGCCATCATTTTGGATGTTGTGAGTTTTTTCTAAGTACATAAATGCTTAGCCCTAAAAGTCATCTCAAACCCCACACCAATTAGTCCTTTTCCAGAATGAGCACAGTTGATTCTGGCTTTCCAGTCAATTTAGTACAAAAGAAAGGAGCCACGTTTTTTACGGGTTCCCTCCCATTATCAGTTTTACATCTTCAAAGCCAGCAGTTCAAAGGGCCAGCAGATTGCTAGCTATGAGTGAGCTCTTCTGTTGCTCAGGGAAAGGTGAGGGATACAGGGCACAGGAAATTCATCTTCAAGCACACACAGGACCTGAATTCCCTAAGGAGCAGAACCTGCCTGGCAATACAGCCAGCCTGGTACTCAGCTGCACTCAGACCAAAGCACAAACCTTCCAAGCACCACCTTCGTATGGCAAAAAATGCTTGATTCCAAACAATCTGAAATCTAGACAAACACTAATGTTTAATTAGTACAATTAAAAAGCCTGCAAAACTCTCTTGGACAGCCCAGAATGACAGGGTTTTTTAAAGTGCATTTCCTACTTTCTTAGCCATGCTATTTTTAATTTGGTCAGCCACCATATTATAAATGGCATTTTATTTGTATTCTGGTGTCTGTGTGTCAGCCCTTCGCCTTCAGCTCCAGAAAGTGCAGCAAGTTGTTTGCACAGCCAACAATACACAATATTTATCAAGGGAAGAGTAAATGAATTAATAAAACCATAATAAAACTCTTAAGGTCTCCCACTCAGAGATCATGCAAGACTAAAATAAAAAGGTGTGAAAATGAAGAAGCACAGCTCAGAATAGACAGACATGAAAAATTATTTCAAAGAAAAAAAAAGAACCACTTCATTTGGTCACAGGGAAAACCTTCTTCTCCACATGTGCACAACAGAGAACCCCCCTTTTGGACTCAGATGGATGCATGAAATGGCTTCAAATTCCTTTTTTTTCCTCAACTACATCGAAATCCAAAGTATGCCATTGGGTTATTAATGCTTCATAATAAGAAGAGGAGAAATCCTATTTTGGCAGAGGATAAATGGCTTAAATGAGAATAGAGCCAGAATTTGTATTGTTTCAGGAACTCCTGATCTATAGCACGAACCAAAAGATTTGCAACACACTGAACACTAAATGAAATGATGGTAACAGCTTTTGAATTTTGGTTACTAAAGGCTGATAAAACATTTCAGAAATTTCACTTCCAGAACCCTGACCCAATGATTTCTTCTTAAAGATTCCTATTTTTAATCTTCCTAGGGGAAGACAGAAAGGCTCCTTTCATAATTTTTAAATTATTATATACATATGTATTTTGTACAAAAGACTTTAGTATACAATACACATAAAAAGTGAAAACAAAAATATCTTTTAATGCATCAAATAAAGTAGAAGCTAATAACTTTCAAAATAGGATAGGTTGTTAAAAAAGCTCAGTGGAAAAACGTTTGTGAACAGTTCATGTTGCTGAAATGAGGATATTTGAAAATATTTTATACACATGTATACGCAAAATCAGTTCTGCAAGCCATGCAGAATGTACTAGATAACAATTATCCTTTTCCTGGAATCAAGCAGGGAACTGTTTCATAACAAAGTCTCATTATTAAAGTTGGTATTTGGCAAGCATTCCCTTGCTTTTTGAAAAAAACAGGAGATTTTGATTTTTTTCTAGTTCTAATCTTTATGCCAAATAACTAGCACGGAAAATCTAAAATGGTTAAGAGGCAGCTGTAGTGGTCCATCCTCACTTCACAGCTTTTTCATTTTTATAGAGCTTTGTTTTAAAGTATTAAATAAAGTATAAGTATTCACGTGTATCTGCAGTACTGTTTGAACAGTGTGTGGCACAGAACTCTGAGACACAGCAGAACCCAGAATCCCAGAACCGCCACATAAATCTGCAATGCCAAAACACTTCACAAGAAGGTTTAAATCTAACTGAAAGCAAGATGTACAATAAGTCTGGATGCTTTACCAGGTTCCTGGCGCTGTTTTTTGCCTTCTTTAGAATATAAATTGGTCTAGCGAGCAAAAACTTTGAATCCAGCAATTTAAACTAAGCTTTGGGAACTAAAACCTCCAAAACAGGCTGGTGGGGGATGAGGAGCAATTCCTAAATTTAAGTAAGGATTCTGTGGGACTTTAAACAGATTTTCCTGTTCCAGTTTGAGATGACTGCATGATCGCAGAGAGATCATCCCATGTATCCCTTCTGCCTTTTTTTTTTTTTTACCACAGATAATTCAGATGCTTTTCAGAACAGTTCTCCTTCCTTGTCTGCTTTAGTCAAAAGCATTAACAGTATGGCCTGAAAAAGTAAATAACAGGGGTGACAGAAAGCAGGTTCACCCTGAGCCAAGAGTGCTCGTTTGAATTTATTGGTTTGATACTGCAGAAGTGCAAGCACTGCACACACTGCCAGTCTGGAGCATCCTCCTTAGCAGCAGCACCAGCAGCTCCTTCACAGCTCCCTGACCTCTTCTGCCCTTCCTTATGTCTCTGAGTCCACAGACCTAAGTTTTCTAAATTTTATCACCAAACAGATTCCAGCAGAGTTGGCATCAAGTTTAACAAGCATACAGGTAGCTTTTAACTGAGGTTTTCCCACTAAAAACTTCCCACACGCGTCTGAGGGAAGCAATCCAACTTGGTACCAGAGATACCCCCACTGTTATTCCATGCCTTCCACAATCCTGAGATGACTTCCTGAATGATCTCTGCACATCCTTTCTCTTCCACTCCTATTTACACGCATACATTCCTCTGTGAAGAAGAGGTTTTGAAAAATACCAGGGAAGTTTCTAAGAATTTTCTGGCTTTTTAAAAATGGTAGTATTTAGTAGTAATGGTAGTATTTAGTCCTCCTGGAGAACTGTGCAACCATTCACTATTTATTTTATCCTCCTTTCATCCCACTAAGCGTGCTACTGGCCTGCACAGTTTTACTTTTCCCTCAGGACTCCTAACTCAGGCCTTCCAGTTGTTATGGATCAATCTTCATGCTTCTTTCACAGCACAACTTGTCTGGTTTTTCCCCATTTCTGCTTCACCCTGGTGAAGGCTGCTGATGACTACAGAAGCAGGTGGCAGCAAAGGCAGGGCAGGAACTACATTATCTTCCAGTGTGTCTAAGTCCCCAGGTTTCTTGAGATAGATAAGTGCATTTTCCAACAAAAAGGGATACTTCAGCATGAACTCTCCAAAGGGGAAGGGTAGGGGGAAAAAAAAATCATACAACCATACTGAAGAGAATTAAATGTGCCATGCTCCTACACAGGTAAATTTAGAAATGGTTAGAAAGCAAATGAAACCCCCAGACAACTGCATTCTGATATGGAGAGATGGCTAGGATTTCCCAGGGAGTGTTTGTGTGGTCACAATATTATAGCCACTGAAAAAAGAGGTAGGAACATTTTTACATGAGCTACTTCTTAAATATGTGCACAAAATAACACAAGAAATTTTACTCAAATCCAGCCTCAGAAAAAACATCTAAAAACCATCAGAATCATCACAATCAAATGTTGACCTCTTTCACCTACTTTTACAATAGAATTTTTCACCACAATCATGCTGCAAAACACCAACCACAAAAAATACTTTCATTTTATGCTACGGGACTTTTACACCAACCTAAAAAAATTAACAGTTGTCCAGACTCTCAAGATACGGTGAAGAGATGACGTTGCCATAAAATTTAGTTAAACTTCAAAGCTGAATCCTTTACAAAATTCCAGATCCAGCCAGCTTTAAGAGGATAGGACAAGTGTGGCATTATTTCAATCTGTCTTTACTCACTCCAATGTGCAATGATATACCAGAGCCACATTCCTTTAATATTAGGTCACTGACAAATGTTAAGCTTTGGGCTTCAAAACCTGACAAAACCTGTTGTGCTGAAACAATTGGTTACCTGCCCAGAGCTGTAAGCATCAGTGATACAGTCTGCAAAGAGTGTTCACCCTCCTCTATCTAATCACATCTTTTCCCCCTTCTTAAAATCATAACAATATTTGAAGGCATTGTTTAGAAATAGAAAGAAGCTAAATTAAGCATAGTTTGACTACATACTGAATTTAACTAATGTATTGTATAAAAACCTGCATTTTAAATTACCCTGTTAAAACATGCACATTTTATAAAGCTGGTTGATTGCCAATGAACCTTGTAATGAAATTACCTGGAGAGGCAGCTGCTGTGCAGATTATAAGCCCAAACTTCAGTAAAATTAAGACTGTGGGACAATGATCACATTAAAATATCACACACCTAAATGTTACTCTTCTGTTTACAGGAAGTTACCTGAGCACATAAAAAATTAATACACATTTATCACCTCTCCTATTTAGCACTGCCAAGTCGCTACAAATGAGGCAGTTTGCTTCTTCCTCAGTGCACATCCATCCATCTGCAATGCTGCATCCAGCTGTCCCCAGTTTTTACCATCTCCCAACATGTCCACATGGACAGTGGCCTCTCTGGGTGATAACTTCACAATGCAATGAGGGGTTATGGTATTCAGACACACCTTGTTGAGTATGGAGAGAGAAAAGAAGTCTTTGGTTCCATGCTAAATGCTAGTCAGGCCAGTACACACTGTATACACTGCCCATTAATACAGCCACGGGCAGTTTGGAGAGTGGAAAGGCATGGAACCAGTCCAGTTATCATGTGATAGGGATATGCAGGGTATGCTAGTAGAGCTGATTAAATAAGTATAGGTGCTTTAAAGGCTGGATTGCATCTTTGTTTTGACTGCTTGCAGTAAGACAAACCATTTACCATAAATAATTATTCATAATTTCTGTACATTTTTGTAGAAGTGTATGGCATGGCACGGAAGTTAAAGATGAAAAACCAGTGTCTTGGCTCAAGAGCCGAATCAGAGCAGTTCAAATGGATTTTGCATCTGTGAAGTGCGTCAGAAAACATTATTTTATCATATCCAGAAGAAATTTTTATTGCTTTTATTTCTAGACCAAAACCAGAAGCCCAGACTATGGATGGCATTCGTTGCCTTCCTCATGACTATGGAATACAGATGAAGTTCAACAGCCCTGCTGCACAGGGAGAAAAACAGTGAAATCACTGCAACCACTCCGACAGTTTAAAAAGTACAACTGATCCTGCAATAGTTCAACTTCCTGCATACCTTTGCATACAAAATTATACAACATCTTTGCCTGACATTTAAACAAGTATGGGGTGGAAAAAACATCTCTGATGGTAAGCAGTTCTGACAACTAAGATTTTTTCCATTTGTAAGTGGAATAACTGGCAGGAGAAAGCTGATTTGTGCTCTGTGTTATCATCCCTATTTTCATCTCCTTTTACCTTAGGAGAAAAAAAGCTTTATTCACTTTGAGTTTTTCCACATGACATGTTTTTCCCAGTCTGATATTTTTAGGAGTTGAAAATTAGTTCATATATTTTATCAAGACAAAATCATTGTAACTGACTGAGAAGCACTCATAGCTCCAAGTTCTTGAATATGGTTGCAGACATTGCAGAACAGGGAGAAGGGTAGTTTTTCATGCTCCCATGAAAACCCACCCCTTTTAGGCCAACTGCAACTCAGAAAAAATAATAAACAAGCTTAAAAGCTTCCAAGTGTCTTCCTTCAACAAGGAATTTGGTTTTTAGAAATTGCCTCTTACATTGACTGATTTTGCCCAGGACTAGGAGGCTGTAGAAGATTTTTCTTGTGTTCATTGGCCCCTGAAGCTCTGGAACTCCAAAGCTAACAAAGAGGCAGGCTCCTATGAAATTCAGAATAGAAAGGTCTAAAACCTGGAACAACCCCAAATTTCTCAACTCAAGCACAATTTTGAAGTTTAGCAGATAACTTAAAAGACATGAGGGCAACCCACTGAACCAGCCAACCTGACAAAGAAAAAACACCCTGTACATTTGAGAATAGAATTGTTGAAAGCATTTTTCAATTCATCTTTTTAAGGAAATATGTGTTTTGATTGGACTATACAGACTTACCAGATCTTTCAGTGTACTCTTAGCTATCTCTGTACTGGTTTGTTTTACACAATAGAGGTGTACCCACTTTTCACTAAAAGAGCTAATGAACTTCCAAACAATCCCCAAGATAAAAAATAAAANATCTCTGTACTGGTTTGTTTTACACAATAGAGGTGTACCCTCTGTCTTCTAAAAGAGCTAATGAACTTCCAAACAATCCCCAAGATAAAAAATAAAACAAACCCAGTCTTTTTTTTCTGCCAAGAAAGAACTAATTCACTTCAAGAATATTCAGGGACCCCAGCAAAACAAATCTCCTGACTTGGTTTCTTCTGGAAATAATAACTTGGTAACGCATCGAAAATGGATCTGTAAAATCACTTGGAAAGAAATTTGATTCACCTTCCTTTCAGATCTTTTACTTTTGTAAGTAGACAAAATAGTCTGGGGAAAGATTACCCATCCTGAGAACCAAGAAATAATGCAACCTGCTTACCTTATCCTGGCTATGTGTTGCTGCACAGGCTGATGCTGGAAATGGTCAGGCCACTGATGGTGAAGGCAGAAGGATGGGGAGGGCTGAAGACAGCAGGCAGGCTGATAGACAGGGGTGTGTTTTTGGCAAATAGAGGCTGAGTACTCAGTGGAGTGCATGCAGCACGAGGTCATAGGAGATGGTGCTGAGCTGCCAACCACTGAATGACATTCTGGCTTGCTATTATGGCTACTTAAAGAATGATGGTATGGGCAAGGGTGGCAGCATTGCGGCAACATCTGCTGAGTTCTTTGGTTGTCTAAAGGCAGAAAGGATGGTTTGATTGTACCATTTAGTTGCAGGCAGCCATTTGGACTTGGCTTTGTTCTTGGTGTTTCCTTGGATGGGAGCTGTTGGACTGTGATGTCTCCGTCACTTGCCGCAACAACCCCTGGGCCAGCAGCATTTGACAAGATGCTGCCATTGCTCAGGACCACAGAGTCACTGGCGTTGCTCATAGCCATGCTCCAAGTTCTCAGTGGACACGTGATGTTCCTGAAGAAGAAAATAAAGCATAGTTTAGAGAGCTGCAGTGTTTTCAGATGCTCAAAAATAACTTCAGAATAATGTGAGTACAACTCGGCTCTGAGCTTCACATTTCACAACACAGGGAAACAGAAAGGAGTCATGCACACCAGTAGGAATGATTTAAAGTACTTAAATTTGCTCAATAAAATGTTAACAGTGAAGTTATGTCAATTTGCAGTGATTAAACCAAATTATAAGTCAAATGAATATAGATTTGACAGCATCTGTGTCACAGCTAACAAGTAATGGCTGACATGCACAGAACAAGGTCATTGTACACAAAACTAAGCTGTAGCCACTATTTATAAAAACAGATTTTGGTATAAACAGTGTCACTATCCACACCTTGCACTGCAATTTACCCGTGTGCTTTAAAAACCTGCAGGAGACAAGCCCATACAGTAGAGGTTATTTAATAAACATGTCCTTTCCAGTTTCTATTGAAAACAAGGCATATTCATGGTTATAAAGAAATTTTGAAATGCCTTATCTGAATAAATCAAGCCATTTCAGTGGACATATCAAATATTCTGAATAGCAGACTAGGTCTCTAGCAGAAACTCAAAATGAATTGTTATGAATACTAAAAAGATAGACTACAACCACGTTTTTCCCAAATGGACAAAAAAATAATCCCAGGATTGAATTACTGCTGATTGAGAAGCTCTTGCTTCTCAGTGACACATATTTTAATGGCAGTACATAATGTACTGTGTTGTAAATAAAGATATTAAAAGATAGTCTCCTAAGGTTTTTCAAGCAATATGTAGGTAAATGAGAACTATTAACATTGTAGAAGTGACCACAGCTCAAGATCAAAACTTGTGTGAGGTGCTCACAGCAGCTGATTTTTCCCATCTTAACTATAACTTTCTTTTAAATAAGATAAAAAGGTACGTTGGAGATAATTATTTTGATAAATAACATGAAAGGTCAAACACTGAACTCAGATAAGAGTTTGCTACCCAATTTACACGGGCCTGGGGGAGGGAGGAGGAGAAGGAGAAAGAACAACACTAATTATATACTACTTAGAAGAATAAATCAACACTTGCTGAAAAAACAGAATCAGTTAATTACAACCACTTTGACTTTTTAATATCAAATTTAATTAACAGCATTGCAAGTCCAAATTGCAAGGCTTGCATTACAGACACTGAACTTTGCAGAGAGACACAACATACATAGATTGAGGCAGATAAGCAAGGAAGTTTCTAACTCATTTTCTTCCCTGACACCTTTGCTGAGTGCTCAGAGAGCTAACTAAGCCTGCCCAGCCAGCTGAGCTATTTAATTGCCTGAATGCTAATTCTGAGCAGAAAGTGCTTTGCCGACTGGAATGCTCCCCCTGGCAGCCCCCCGCATAGCATCTCCCTGAGACACAGCTAAATCCTCCACTTCTGAAACGAAAATTAATCCTCTGCTATTTGTTCTAGATCATGTGCAGAGCCAGATGCCCTGGGAAATCACTTTCATTTAGATAACCAACTGCTCAGAACAGGAGAATATGCCGCCTGACAAGCAAATTTTTCCAGCTTTCAATTCCACACATTCCTGCCAGGTCCCCCCTCCCCTGGCCCAGGCAAGTCAAGCCCAAGGAGGACTTTCTGCTGAGCACAGAGAGCAAATTCAAGGGGCTGGCTAAACTTCAGTTTGGTCTGAAGAGACATATTTGTTATGTGAAATTCCACAGCATTTCAGCAGTCTGGTTTTCTCTTGCACTGCAGGCAACACCAAATCTCAGTGGACGCAGTGAGAGCCGGACACTGAGGCAGAGAAAGCTCCTCTCCAGGTGTGTGGCAGCATTTTAGGAATTTCAGGCTGCTTTTTTTTACATTTACTCACATAAGAGATAAGCTGCACAGTGATGCTCTTCCATTTGTTTCTAAGTTATCATCCATGTTATCACTTGAAACTGCTGTACACTGATGGAAGCTACTGTCTACTGTAATAACTGAATGGAAGGGACAGAAAGACTGCACATGTCTGATCTTTCAGGAAGACAGACACACATCCTCCTTTGGCTTTAAACCCAGGACACTTTCAACATTAGCTTTTAGCAGTTGTTTTCAATCACTTCATGAAGGAAACCACACAACTCTGTGCCAAATACAGATGCCCAAACTCGTGCCTGCAGCAGCTGGGCAATCCCAGCACAGACACACGGGCTTGGCCCTTCAGTGTATCTGTGCCCCTTGAGGACACTGACAGGGGAATTGTAACTTTTGTCCAGACAGCTCAGCAGCCTCCATTTAACATGATCAAAGATAAATGCTTTACTTTTCACAGGTGTAATATCTACCCGTGTACCTTTTGTTCTGAAACGTTTTAGAACCACTAAATTTGAAGAAAAGATCATCAGTATCACAACCTATAATTCTACCTTTGTTCTCCTGTTGAACAAGCAATTAATGAACCGTTTCAAACATTACAATTTTAACAGACAGAACTAATTCATTCTTTTTTCCTAAGCCTTGAGGAACTCTTGACTTCTGTCCATTTTTATGGAGTCTTTTAGAGAGGCAATGGAAGTACAGCTTGCCTTGAAGTTCTTTCAATGACACATTAAAGCAGGACTACTTTGCATGCTAAGGTAGCCATCTGATTAAATATTTTATTCAGTCACAGCTAAGAAGAACTGGGACTCAAACCAATTCTCTAGAATGTGAGCTGGGCTGTACATTTTAATTTGGTTTGGTAACTTTTCTATTTTGAGTCACTGAATTTGACTAGGCTAATGTCACCTGAGTTTTGTTTCCCTTGTGTTTGAGGGGATTAAAAATTCTATACTATGGTATTTCATTTGTGTCCTTCTGTACAGAAGTGACTATAAAGCCACTGACAGCAAAACTTCACCTCCAGCTGTCACACCAAAATATATTCTCAGATTATATTCTTAACTCTCCACTGCATTTTGTCTCCTCTGCCATAACTGACTGGGAACTTTGAGAGATGTAACAATGGCCCAATGAAAGAGTTAACTGAGAGTCTTTTCTTTAGAGGATGAATAAATAAGCCAATTAAGATGTGACAAGTAAAAACTTAGTAAGATTTTTAATATTTTAATATTTAATTGGCATGGGAAATCTAAGAACAAGCTGATCGTGAAAAAAACCCTAAAAATAAGAATATTTGAAAATTCAGTCTTTGAGAATTCTGAATTCTTTCAGTGTTGAAGTTTATTTTTGCTGCACTCCTCAGACTGCTTTAGGATCTGGCATTCTCCAGCAGAGTGGGGTTTTCAGACTTATGAAAATTTGTACCTGAAAGCTTTGAAGAAGTGGACAGGTATTCTGAATAATGAGGTTGTAGAAAAAACAGGTTCTAATGCAGGCAGCCCCACTTAATAGAAGATTAAATACAATTAGAATATGTGTTAATCTACATGTTTAATATATCCCACGTCTCTAGCTGGACACAAGATATTTTAAATGTGATCATCTCTTTAGAAATTATGCCAGCTGGACTGCTAAGGGAAGAAAACCAGAATTGTCTTTAGTTACTGCACTCTTGATAGCAGTAACTGCTCAGAAAGCACTTTAGCCATGCAGTTCAAAACAACTCTTGGAAGAGCATCACACCTGGAATGTAGCACGGTCTGCAGCAGCAATGTTCCTCCATGACAGTTTTATGGTGCAATCTATCTATTATCTGTGCAGCTAACAGGGAGCACAGCTCACCCAGCAGCCAGCTGCCATCTGCATTGCGAGCCCTAAAACAAATAAAGTAATGCTGTACCATACAAACTATGTGGGATTTGGTGCTCCCCAACCAGCATGTTCTTTTACAACTTGGATTAAGTTCACCTGTTCCTTTGGCTGCAACTGAAAGAATTTTTCCTTGATTTAAGTTTGTTAAAAAAAAAACAACCCAAAAAAACAAAAAAAACCCAAAAAAACCCCAAGCAGACTTAAAAAAACATTGGCTCAACAAATCCCATCTGGACTCATAATGCCTGCAATTGGGAATGATAGAAGTGCAAATCCAAGATGGAATGATGTAGTGGAAATTTAGTATAACCTAATATATTAGTACAGATAATTTATAGATTTTTAGAAGACAACAGAGAACAGCCAAGTGTTGAAGGTTAACTATATAAGAAAAAAAACCAACCCAAAATCTGCAACTTGCACAAAACCAAAAGTAAACTGTTGAAAGACTTCATATTTTTCATTGAAAGTACAACAAAATTCAAATTTCATTTCAAAGTTATCTCAAGTTTTTTGGCTGTAGTCAGCGTTGCACCACTCAGCCAGCTGAACTAGCCCAGGCTTTATGGACTTTGCAGACCTGTCAGCTACAAAGCATCATAGTTCTGAGATGAACATGATGTCTGAAGCAACAAAAATGTCTTTTCCTTTGAAAATTCATCTGAAGTGCATTTCCAAAATAAGCAACATTTAAGAATCCCAGCACTACCTGGTAAGGCTCCTTCCAGATGAAATACCACACCGGCCTTGCAGTCCTTTAAGGTGCTGAAGTTTTCCAACGTGGCCAAAAGCCTTACAGTCTGTAAACTCAGCTAAATCCTCTCCAGGCTTCGCCTGCTGTGCCAGCCACTCTGAAGGAGGGTTTGCTCCTCCTTCACATTACCAGAATTCTTTCTATCTTTGCTTTTTCTCAGCTCTCTGAGAAGTAACAGGTGGTGCCTGGTGTTTGATACTGAGTTTCACGGGAGATGTCTCCTTATTCTATCACTGCAATGGTCTTTAGCAAGTCAAACTGCTTTTGAATGTTTTATGGTTGTTGATCTCCATTTTGGCTCTCAGCTAGACATTTTTCAAATTCTCTAGCTCTTACTCCAACGCTATCATACGTGGTGCTTGGTTTCTCTCAATACCTCAATTCTTGCTTTTCCATTTCAGCTGTTAACCCGTGCCTCTTCCCTGAAAAGCTTTCTCTGTACAAAATACAGACGCTTCCCAGAAAAAGCCATGCCTGTGCTTTTCTTTTTTTAACCCCAGGTATTTCAAGTATATTAAATATATGCATTTCAGCTTCAGGAAGTCTCAAACTCTTATTTCATCCACAAGAAAATTTACCAGATATATTTATTAATGCAGCCATTTCACCTTGAGAATTGGTACAACGCAGCTCCTATTTTTGATAAACACCATTATGGTCAGTTTGTTTTCTCCACAGTCTATAAATATCCATCTACTCAGCTAGCGTCACGCTATTAACAAGCAGATTTTCAGCAATCTAGGTCTTTGCTCCATGAGGCAGTAGTTAGCTGACAATTATGAAGCAGAAGAGGTTTGCAGAGGGGATATTTCCCCTCCTCCAAGTGTTCTGAGAGCCAGCTGTCCCTGCCATCCCTCTCCACAGCCTGCGAGGCTGTGAAGCTGTCCTGTCCTGAACCTGAGGCTCCATGAGTTCATTTCCTGCGTCGCAGGCTGGCTCGGGAACTGCAATTCCTGTGACAAGGAGTTTCCAGATGTCACCATGCCAGCAGCACAGCTCACGTACAGACGGGCACTGGCAAGCAGCACTGCCAAGCTGGCGCATGAACGGAGCCACCAGCGACAGCCATGGGGTGAGGGAGCTGGGAAAGACTGCTAAGGGTGGGAAAACCAGGATTCTTCAGACCCTCAGAAACAGACTTTGCTTTGCTTTTAAGCTAAAGTTACTTCTCCTGGCACAGAGAGAGCAAAACAACAGCAGACCATTTCCAGAAATCACATGCAGGGCTTTCACTACAGAAAATTGACGGCAGGGCTTTAACTACAAAGTCTTTCCAAAGTCAAAATTTACAATAGATATAACTAGACTATAGATAGAAGCAACAACAAGGAGCTCTGAATTCTCTTCCAGAAGTTTGTACAAGTCAAAAGTTCTAATAAAAACAAACAAACAAACAAACCAAGCCAACAAGAAAAGCATATCTATGTAGGGAAAACGGAAATAAAACCATATTAAACTCCAAAAAAGCTTCAAAACTCTGAGTTTTGGAATGTGATACAGCTACAAGCAGAAAGTATTGAAATCACATTACTTCAGGAAAAAATGTGCATAGTTCTGGAAAGCAGGTGTATACCTCAGCAAAGTTTAAGAGCCCAGAAAGCTGCTAAAAAAACCCAAACATTACTTACAAGTGTCACACTACCATCACACTAAATCTTATTTACACAACTTACTGACTTTCCATTACCATATGAAAGTCTTTAAAGTTTTTGTAATTGCAAATATTCTGATCCAGAATAGCTCTAATCCTGCTAACGCAGAACAGGGAGAAATGAAAATATGTCTCCTTCTGGCTGTAAAAAGAGTTACTTGCATTGAAAGTTCCATAGGTTTTTACTTCATCATGTTGTGGGATTAACATGGAAATTATGACAGCTGTAAAGGGTCACAAGAGCAACACTCTTTAAGATATGGCCCCAGCTATACCTACCATCACCCTGGCTATATTAATGTTACATAAGAGGTTAAGAACCCTCTCCACCATCTGCTCAGAATCAGACTTTTTGTTTTCTGTCCAAATTTAAAGGCTATGTTTGAACACAGTAACATAGTAACAGGAATGGTTATTAATATTAGCATTTTTCTTCCTATTTTAATAGAAGCACTAATATAATGTCCCTCTACAGCACATTAAAGAAGGCAAAAGCTCAGTGAGAACGTCAGGGCACATCAGACAGGTACACACTGGCAGTCACGCCTATTTGATAAACACAGAGCACCCTTTGCTTTTGGCTACAGAAAACACAGCAAAGCACTTACACAATCACTCCAGCAATAATTTTCTTCGAAAGCTAAACACGGGAGTTGTTCGGTTTTCTCCCCCCATTGAATTTCCCAAACGTGAGTGGGTTAAAAGTCCCCCATTTGCTGAGCCGTGCTCTGGAGGTCAAATGATGAACCTCGCAGCGCACTTTTATCACCGCGCATCTGCCCCGGGAGCCGCAGCTCGACTCGGGGGAGGTTTGCTTTCTCACCCGGCTCTCCGGCGCTGGCAGGGTCCTGTGCTACGCTCTCCCGCCTTTCTACCCAGCTGAAGAGTCTCTCCCAGGAGCCCACTTGCATTACTAAGCAGCACTGCAAAGTAAATAAACGCAGCGAGCTAAACCTCCCTCCTGGCGCTCTCTGCGGCACGGCCGGGTCCGGAGCGACCCAAGGGGACGCAGCTCTCGCCACTCACCGGCCGCGGGTCGGGGCAGANCCGGCGGCTCCTCCCTGCTCCTGCGGCTGCCGGGGGAGCTCCCAGCCCCCTCGGCTCGGGTTCGGGGCCAGGAGCGAGCCGAGCCGGGCCGGGCCGGGCCGAGCTGGCACCGGCTGCTGGAAAGGGAACGGGCCGAGCAAGGCGGGAGACTGAAACCACCTCCGGGGCTCATCGGGAGCGCTTTCCAAACTCACTCGTTAGCTCCTGGCAAGGGCTTGGCCCCCAGCACCAAGCTCTTACTTCATCCTCTGGTCGTCAGGCATCTCTTACAAAATATTGGTGCGTGGCTACAAATGTCCAGCAGGTCTCCAGCAACAACAAACCCTACTGGGATTTAAGTGCTTTCACCCCACCAGATTTTATGACATTTGTACCTAAAAAAGCTCCTTCCACACAGGGTTACTTGAGGACCTGGCAGTTCATCTCCAAGTACATCTCAGATAATTTTTTATGAGACTTTATAAATACAAATGTAACGATTACAGACTATTAATGAAAAAAACCTGAAAATTTCATGGTTCCCAACTCAAAATGAATATACAGACATTACCAAAGTCTGGAGATATTTAAACCCTCAGTTCTAGGTATTAATGTGGGGAACATGGTACTTGCTCACTGAGCAGAGCTGTTCTATGAGTAGCTTAAAACCCTACCAGGGATGTGCTACAAACAGGTCTCAATCTGCAGTATACCAGGCTATTACCTTCAAACTAACTACTAAAGCCCATATGCTCACAAATCTCGTGTTTTGGGAGCTCATTCCTGGTTTTCCCTCAGCTCTAGTCATCTCAGATACAAACCTCAGAACTGACATCGTCCTGGGGCAGATCTTGTGAATCAGTCCCTGTAAATCCAAAGTAGATCACAATTCACAGGCATCTGACTGCCTTTTAGAAGTGCTCTCCTTACTCTCTATTGAAATACAGGAGCTCTGATTTCAGGGTCAAGTTGAACTGGCTGGAGCAACAGGAATTTCTCATCTATAAACACGTTTACTCTTTGTAAAGCAAAAGATTTAACCAAAGGAAACACTGAGGTTCAATTCCCCTTGGTATGATCTTAAAATTATGCATTCCAATTGTGATACAAGTTTTTACACAAGGCAGCTAATTCCTGCTAATTGGATCTGGTCTTTAACAAGTGGTGAAAAAACTGTGCTGCTTCCCCACTTCTAAGGGGAAACTTTTTTTTAAAAACCTGTCTTCCTTGACTTCCTTGCTGAGCTTCAACTGGGAAATTTCACTGCCATCAGCTGCCGTCTCCACCTCCCCCACACCATCAGCATCCTACCTAGAACATCATTTTTCTAACGTTAATGGATTCTCTAACAGAAAACTTGCTTTTCATCCAAGGTAGCACCATTCAGCAGTGATGATCTGGGACAGATTTTATGTAAGAAATGTATTTTGCTCAAATGTATTTATTGAGCAAAGCAGCACTACTACAAAGCTGTTGACAACCAGGATAGCTGTTGATATGGTGATGGTAAAGAGGCAAAGAAGGGACTTTGTATGGGTTCCACAGAATCCACCAACCTCCACACAAAGCAGGTAACTTTCAACCATAATTCAAAATGAAAAAAAGACTGCAGTATTCACTTTCTGAATATCTGAAACACATAATATAGCCTGGAAGCCCCAGAAGAATAATCTCAAAGTTATTTTTCCAAAGCCATACCACTCCATGTATTTCTGAAAAACGTATCTACTAATTAAATCATTTCTGAAATGTGTAAATGTTACTGTGTATCAGTTCACTGCAAATGCTGTCTCCCTTGTATTTGCTAACCACCTCAGAGAAGTGACAAGAGGCACATAATGCTTGCTAACTGCTTTTGTGTCTAGAAGGAAAAGGACTATAAAAATCAAAAGGATTACAGCCTATTAAAACTCTTAGATTGTATGTACTGCAGAAAATAGTATTAGTTTCTTAGCACATAAATTTAATGCAGACACTTTGTTCCCAAGGATGACAATAAAATGAATGTATAATGCAGATTCAGAGATACATTTAATAAAAGTATTTGCCCAAATGGGATATAAATAACGTATCATATATTTGAATTACAGCCTTGTAGTAGATTATTGCCCTTACAGTATCTGAAAACCAAACTCAACACTTGCTACAGTGGGGCCCTGCAGAGCCTTGGTTGCCCAGGGTCCCCCCAGCATATTTCTGGTTTGGACATTTCCATCATCCACCCTTTCACATCCCCTTCTGCACCACTTCTAACGTTGCTACTTACCCCACCATTCATCTCCAGCATCAGCAGGCAAATGCTGACTTCTTTATTTGTAAGTGATTAAAAAATACAACTGAGCCCTACAGCATATGGAACGCAGGTCCAGGAAAACCACGGGAAGGTGAAAAAGGATGGAAGAACTTAAGAGTGATCCAAGGCAGACCAGGAATGTCAGATTTGATCTGTGGAAGCCTTGAGAGGATAAATGAGTCAGACTCTGCCCTGTTCACTGCCTGGAAATGTATCTGTGCAGGGAATCTGGAGGACATCTGCACTACTACTTCAGCCTTGGTTTAATTCAAAACGATCCTCCATGGGTGAGGAAGTTCTGTCTACCTATGGATCTACCAATACACTTTACAAGTACTTTCATTATTCAGTCAAAGAAAAATTATTTAACTTAGTTATAATAAGAGATGTTTTCTCTATTTTTATATCAGAAGTTGTGTTTTGTCTAATGGAGATTTTAAAATAACATTTTTCTCAGTATACTTCAGGAATAAAATCAAGCAGTAGTAAGAAGCCTAATACAGTTCCCAGATTTGGGTATACAACACTTAGGAAAAAAAGGTGCTGAACACAACCGTGGTAGAGACTCAAATGAGCTGTAGTCTGTGTAAGAAAATGAGCCTAAAAACCTGAAGCTTGTATTTACAAAGCAGGACTGACAGAGAGTTGTAATGCATGAAGTTTGACCATTCTCTCTCTTCAAACAAGACCCAAAGCGCTGCAATACTTGGCCACGACCCTTTCACAGTCTCTCCTAAACTGAAGATGTCGGGCAGTGCCATCGAGTGCCAGCCACTTCCCCAGCTCTGCTGCCCAGCACCAAGAGCTGTGACCAAGCTGCCATCCTCCACCACAGGAGGTGCAGCTACACCTGTACCTTTTCCTGGCTGGATGCCTTCACCTGCCTCTCTGAGCTTAATATGACATTGTCACAGGTTCTCCTTGTCACAGTGTCACTCTTCCACAGAGAGATCCAGAAGAAGCTGAGGGACTTTGAGCATTGAACTTTAGTAAGAGAGCTGGTGGAAATCTCAGGTGTTCTGGGGATGAATGGGTGATGAAGGACTAAACAAGAGCTCAGGAAAAACGTACAGAGGCTTCCAAAATCCTTGAAAGCCAGACAGAAGACACAAGAGGTGCTGTAGAAATTCTGATGAATTGCTAATGAACTGGGGAGAATAAGGGAATATGGAATAAAAGAGCCAATTAGAGGCTAAAATGACAAAATGAGTTCTGCACGTGGCACATGTACTCTGCACATATTTTATTACGGCTACATTGAATTTTTATTACAATTCCTATCCACCTACAGAATTTCCTGGCTGGTGTTTTTTTTTTCTTGGACGCGAAAGTCTCTGTTGCCTTTCAGATGCCATAGCACGGCACTCGCAGTAGGCAATTTACCAAATGCCTTTTAAAATAAACAACGTGGCAGGAAAAATATGGCAGGATCCAACCATTCATTTACTACTTTTCATACTAAAGTATATTTTTGTGCAACACCTGAGGTAATACTAAGGTAGCAGCACCTACTTTAATTATTCAGAGGCACACAAGGCACAGACCAGGAACTTCCAGCTTCTATCAGCATATGGGACAGGCCAGCACATACTGAGAAGTTAATTGGGCTGAGTCAGCTCGATCCATCAGAGATTACAAGGTCTAGACTGCCACTGGTCCTCACACCTGACAACCTGCAGAGAGATCCAAGAGCCTACACTGTGTTCCCAAGTGTTCTTGGGGCCAGAAATATGAGGCAAAGACACAAAGCGACTTATCTGAGACTTCAGCCATGCAAATGTGAGCTGCCTGCTCCTAAGCATCAACTGAACCTGAAAACAGAATGGCTGTGTCCATAAGGAAACGAGGTTGGAAACTCTCAGAATTGGCATTTGGAAGCCACTGAACATTGGAGTTAACGTACAAACTCTGTTACCCACCCAGAGATGAAGGAAAATATTGCAAAATATGAAAACAAAAGCAGACAGCAATGAAAATCTGGCACTTCAATCTGTAGGTTTATTTGAGATACAGGATGAAGAAAAGGAAGTGACTGAAATTCAAGGTATTAAAATCTGCATCCTCTTACACTGGTATTCGTCTATACAGTTTTTTCCTTCCCCTTGAAATACAGAAGACAGATCTTATAAATACAGGTTGTACTATAAGCAAAACTGATCCAATATCATCATATACCTATAGCAGAAGCCTTAAGTATACTGAGTCCTCTACTTACAGACTACTGCCTCCACAAAGGTGAAATATTGTCTGATCAATAGAGGACATGAAGTAGATTGACTGTCCTTCTCCAGCTTCCACTCATCCAGACTTTATCACAGAATCTTTCATAATTGATAACCTGGAGAAGGGCTGAGAACTGAATAGTTTACAGGCTGAGAACTCTTTAAACCTTGCAAAGCAGTCTTTTTCCAGCACTAGTGACAGGGAAAAGCTAAGACATGCCACTGCTCTATTCATTGTGGTTATTTTTTAGGGGTTTGGTTTGTTTGTTTGTTTGGGTTTAAGATATGCAAAGGACATCTGGCTTGGATTTGGAAAATTTAAACTCCACACACTACATTCAATAAACCAGATACCAACACATCCTTTTTAATATGCTGGAAACTGGACATTTAAGGCCACAGCAGCTTAAATAACACTGAAAGTCAAAGCACAGAAATAAATTTCTGGGGGCAAAGAGGGTCTTTCATTGTCCATGAAGTGCCTAGAACAATGTCCTCTCAGTCCCTAGTGTAATGAAAAAGCTAGTTCAGGATGAATCTGCAAATAAATACAGCCTGATTCTAAACTATTTCCTATATTGATTTTTTGTCCTTTATTGATTTTTTTAAAAAGCTCTCTGATAATGACATTTTACAGCCTCGCCTCTTCCCCCAACTGAAACAAGTCACTGCCAGCATTTCCCACCTTTTTTTAATTGAGATCCTGAGATTTTAAATGTGAAGGCTGAGTTTTATGACATATAAGACTGTCTTCTTTTATCTACTTACAGAACAGAAATACTAAGATAAATTTAATGACTTTCTTGGTGGAGAGATCTAACACACATAAATCTTTTATTTTCCATGTTTCCAAACCACATGTACTCTGAATTGCAATGCATATCTGAGGCTCCACAGTAACTCAAGTCCCACATCACACAAAAGCCTTGAAAAGCTTTTAAGTTTTAAAATTCCCCACACTGGATGAAATTATTTACATTACTAAAATAAAACTGAAAGTTGTGTATTAATCATGAAAAACAGAAGAAAACATTAGATTTTATACTCTGCAAAACAGCTTTAATATGGAAAGTTTATAAGACAGTTTTATTAGCATCTCAAATAGTTTACAGATACTAATATGAAGAAAACTTGTTAAAAAACCAAATAAATCTGGAAGCAGAACTGAATATCTATACTTCTGATTTATCTACAACTTACAATGTTTTGAAGGAATTTTTAATAGCTTGTCTTCAGCTGTAAAAGTTTCATTCTCTAAACAGAGTGCTCCAATAATAAGTCACATTAAAATGCAGCTGCATAAACATGTTTACACACAGTTATAGTTTCTCATTCACATTCCTTTCTCACAGGTGTACCTTTTCCACTATGAAGTAACTCAACTTAAGCATACCTTATGTAAGTGCACACATGTATAATGTCACTTGTAAAATAGTCCAGACTGACCAGGGGGAAAAACTAACAGTATGCTTTATCTGAACATAAAATAAACAAGTGACATAAAAAGCAGTAATTCTACCACTTGTACAACACCAGCACTTAAATTACAACCAGCAGCTTGATGGCAGTGAAAGCGACTATTGCAGGGTAGTTCTTTTTCCATGACAGGAGAAATGTATTTTACTTCTACTGTTTTAATAACCACATTAACTTCGTCTGCAATCAAAGACGTAACAAAGAACTGCATTTCTCCCATCATTTGGAGAAATTCATACAGCAACAGTCCAGAAATCACAAATACCACTATTTCCATTTCACTTAGAGCAGCAAAGGATCAGTCACTGTTTTCAGATTCATATTCTTAGTTCAGGAAACAGCCAGGTTTTGCAATGTACGGGATTCTTTCAAAAGATATCAGTTATTTTTAAGATAGGGACAACTGTTTTGAACTTAATTTAGGGAAACTAAAAATGTAACATCCGCATTTATTGCAACTGCCTAAGTATTGCCATACAATATTATGTAATATTAACAGCTGTGTGCAAAATAAACTTTTATGTTGCAGATATCAGAAAACTATTCATTTTGCTGTTCACTTCATTCACTTAGAGAGCTAAGTAGAAGGCTCTTGCTATTCACTTAGAAGTAAATTAGGTAGCAATGGCAATTCTGAAACATTTCTGAAACATTTATTCTACATGTTCATTTCTTTTTTATGTTCAACCTTCAGCTTAGCCTAGCTCCCATGGCATAGTAAAACTAACAGGAGAGGAAATCCCTACCAACTTCTTTTCTGATGATTTTTTGGGGAAGACTTTCCAAATTAACTGCCTAAACCTTCAAACAAGACATGAAAGAGCTCCCCCTCCTTTTGTGCTCAACCAACATCACACCTTCACCTTTCTTCATTAGGAAAGTGGAATAAGCACCAGAGCTAATATTTTTTTTTTCCCCCAGAAAAAAGGAGAGATCTAAGTGTTTGGAGTAAATAAGCATTGGTAGAGCCCAAAGAGGACCTTTTATCTGAAGTGAGGTTTACTGACACACCAACGAAGGCCTGACAGACAAGGCAAGAGAAAATGGTATTTGAGCCCAACCTCAATGTTTGCTCACCAGGCTGCTTGCCTGCCACAGGCTTACCCAAACACAGCCCCTGCAATACTAAGTCAATCCTTTCTGGCTGTCTCTTAGCAAACAGATGTGAGCCTGGGAATTCCTCATACATTCAGATAAATCAAGAACCAGACCGTTCAGAGCCCCAACCTCTGAGGCTTCAGAAGGAGATGTCAGATTTCTGCAGGAGCCTCTGATTTCACACTGCTTAGACTAAAATACAGTTATTGCCAATCATATGCAAGTCACACAATTTCCAAAACTGTCCACTGAGTTTTCTATGCTTCCATTTCACCTGCTACTCTACAGGAAAAACCTTGAGACAAGTCTAAACTATGAAACACCTACGTAACATTCCCCTATGGATTTTTTTTTCTGCTATCTCTATTCCTTTTGTATTAAGCCCAGGGTAGTGAGGTGTGTCTTCTCAAAAAACTGATCTGGCATTTTCTACTGTGCACAGGTTCCCTGGAGCCACACAGTTCTGTCTGTACAGTACAAAACTTATATTATCAGTACAAAACTGCAATTGTACCTTCCTGATCGATGCTCGAATCAAGAAACCCTTTAGAAAAACACAAGGTACACAAACATTGCATTACAGTTACAACACAAACCCAGATAAATGGCTTCTCTGCATGAGGTCCATTTAACAAACCAAATTTTTATGCAGAAGATGTTTCAGTATTGACCAAAATGTCTAAGGTGAGGTACTTGAGTACTTTTCAAGCTTAAGGGTACCTCTTGAGATTTACATTCAATAAATACAACTGGATATGTACTTAAAGATGGAATTCAAGAGCAGATTTTGACTAGATTACTTTATACATTCTGTGATGTATGTAGAAATTCAGTTGGACAGTACTGATTTTACCATTTTATCCAATTACTATACAGGCTACACATGCTCAGTTTCTAGGAGATTCATTGGAATAGGATTTGGTTCTCTACTGGTTATATGAACTCTGGTATCAGGTTAACTCTCTTCACACAAGAATTAAGGAATCTAAAGAGGATCAGCTGCTGAAATGTATTTAGGAGTACAGTACCTTTCCAAACTCAGGACTTGAGGATCAGGACTCTGCAGCAGCAAGACTGACACCAGTCTGCAAAGGAAGCCAGGCTATGAGAACTGGGAGAACACCAGTCTGTTGGTCATTAGAGACTACAACTGTGCAGTTGGGTTTTTTCTATCCTGGCAAAGAGGAGTGCCTGGGGAGATGCCAGCAGTACCACAGCTGTACAAAGTTAACACCAGCAAAGCACCTCCATATCAGACATGGAGACAAGGAAACAGCAGCTGTGGAAGACTCCTGTCAGCCCCAGGCAGCAGCAGCTGCACAGCCATCCCATGGCTCCAAGGGAAGTTCAGTTCCTTTGCAATTCCCTCCCTTCCAGCTCCCTTAATTGCACCAAGTAGCTGTTCCAAGGCATGGGCACTGGTAATTTTAATGAACCTGAGAAATCCATTTACTGCCAAGCCATTCAACCTTTATAGCAAGTGTTCAGATATTAAAACCTGATTATTCTTTTTATAATTTTAAATCTTATTTC
Organism: Polioptila caerulea; assembly: GCA_013397295.1. Taxonomy (NCBI): domain Eukaryota; kingdom Metazoa; phylum Chordata; class Aves; order Passeriformes; family Certhiidae; genus Polioptila; species Polioptila caerulea. The sequence goes on from VYXF01002414.1 coordinate 764,837, forward strand.
ACAGAACAGCCTTGTTTAGTCTACAGATTCAACAGTCACCAGTAGATATCATTTTAAAGAGCAATGAATGCAAAAGATACTGACCTTCCCAGCAAGAACTCACAGCCTAGCTATTAAAAAAGACCAGCCTCAGTAAGGTTTCTCCATTTGTCAGAAGATATTAATCTTTGTGTATGCCTTTTCCAAAAAAAAGTTAAGTATAAATCCACCAGCAAAAAAAAAAAAAAAAATTTCTCTAAGAGTTTGCTTTAGAAACAAAGCCAAAAATAATGTAACCTTGAGGAAACCATCCCAATGAATTTTGCATGACTTGTTCTTTACACGTGAATGACACATCCATGTTTTTCCTCACAGTGAACAAAAACAAGTATCACATGGATCTGCTCCCAGTTCTCAAAAGGCACAAAGAGTCATTGCTAGGCATTAGAAGAGACTGGAGTACCAGCAGTGTTCCTCCCACCTTTCCAGTGCAGCTGAGTGTGAGCTGCCAGGCAGCACCTACACTTTGTGCACGGTGAGGGACCCTGAGCTCCGTGGTAACTGGCACATTATAAACCATGGGTGAGAGCAAACTGCTCACACCTATCTGGGGGAAGGGGGCTGGGAAGAAGGGAGAGAAAGGAACCTGGAATGCTTGGCCCAGGGTCAGAGGACAAAGAATTTCAGAGCTAGGCGGTAATTTTAAGAGGGAAGAGCCTATCATGCAAATGTGTGCTCATCATGCTCACCCACACACTTCCTCTTCAGAGATTAGTTTTAATCCCAATAAATTTTCTAAATTCAACTCCCTACATACTTGCACAAGCTTGTTTACTGGCATAAGGATGGTGGCTATAGCAGGCAAGGAAACCAGATGGGAGAGATGCATTTCTTTCAGTGGCACTGATGATTTAGGTTCACTTAGGAGAACATGTGCATATAATGTGTATATTAGAGTATAAACTGCAAAAGCAATAGGCTTTACAGGACTTAAGAGAAACTTTTTAAAAAATGCCTGAGAAAAAGCATGCAGTACACAGAATATAACTAAAAGGCAGAAATGCAAATCACAGGGATCAGCATGATGCACAATCTCTGCCTTTGAGTTTTCTGTACAAAAAGTTATTGCTGAACTAGTTTTGAATTCTCACAAAATAACAAAGCAGAAACAAAGGGCTGTGTTCAAAACACTTACAAACTGAAATACCAGTTCCCAGCATACAGGACTTTCTTTCATTAGGACAAGATGGAAAACAAGTCAGTGATTAGCATTCTAATTCAATACTAAAACATAGTGGGGTACAATTGGTAAAGGCATTGATGGGCATTTTCCCAGGTTCCTTGTTGAATGACCACACTTTTTCTTTCAGAAAAAACAAGTCAACAGTTCAACAACATCATTATCTGCTATGACTTTCCTCACAAGTGCTGCATTACTGAGCTTCTTGCATGGCTACTGTAAACACTGAGCAGGAGCATCTCCTGCCTGCTCCTCAGATTATCAGTCAGAGCATGACTGAGAACAGACAGGCTTCTTGTGCACAGAACACACCCCAAAGATTCCACAGCCATCAGCAGATAGTCTTCAGGTAAATATGAGCGACAGCAGATAAAGCTGTATTCCATTAAAATGGCAGTGGTGAAACCTTCAGAGGGAGGTAATTCAAGGAAAACTTGCTGGGCATTACTGGATTCTGCACAGTACCTCACAAAAGCCTCATGATTTCAAAAATAAAATAACAGATTCTGTTAAATTTCCTATGCTCACTTCTCCTTACATTTAAAGGTGGAAAGAAATATTTGCCTCAGGGAAGGGGGGCCCAGTTCATAATTTCTGGATTAAACCCATTACTATTTGCTGCAGAATGAAATTATTAGTGACAGGTTCACTGAATTACCTCTTTACAGAGGTCACTGGAGCTTCCTAGAAACCTAAAACTGCCACTGTAAATTTGGCTAATAACAACTGAGTTTTTAAAACCAACTAAATTAGAGGTAAACATAATAAAGAACCTGCTTTAATACCCTAATCTAGTCATGCATTGTAGTACAATACATTTTCATTTCTTCACTTTAAAGTTAAAAACTGAGAAATACAAGGGTTTTGGCATGCACCACTATTACATCAACATTTTATATCCACAGATGTGGATGTAGAATTTCTATTGATTTTCAATATGCTCATTCTCTTTGATATATAAAACAAGTCAAGAATAATTTTTCTGGCATGCACACAAACCGTAGCTTGATTAGCAGATCTAAAATAAGATCATACAGAGGCTTAAAATAGGATTAAACAAAAGCTTTCAATACATAAAATTCTGTTATGAAACGAATCAATTTTGCAATATCAAGAATCTGAAAAAAAAAACCACATGCACAAAAACCTTACTTTCATTCTATGTTTATTACTGCCATTTTGAAGTTTTGCTCAATTATTGACAAAGCACCTTAGACAGATATTGTTCAATCCACCACTTCATAGGTTACACTTAGTTCTGTTTAATCTTCCAAGACAGTTCATAAACTCTGTGCACTCTTTCATGTAAAGTACATACAGAGTCCTCAAAGTCCAGCCTGTGTTTCCCCCTTCCAAGGAAGTGACCTCACCACCAGATTATAAAGTCCTGTGTGCTGCTCTCCGTCGCTCTGGTCCTGTAAATTTGGCATTCCTAGGAGTACAAGTGATGCCCTTTATCCCAATCCAGTAAACAGCTGAGTAGTTAAGAGCCCACTATGTGAGAAACCTCAGGCTGAAACCCTTCAGCTGGATTTCAGCATGAAATCCAAGTCTCTCCTTTCTCAGGGTTATCACACAGCTGCCCAGCAATTACAGCCCAGCTTTGCAGGGCACCTGCAGACACTGGTGTGGCACTGCTGCAGTGGCACTGGCAGGAGCAGCACTGGGCACAGCTCTGCTCCCCAGCACACCAGTTTGCCTGGTCATTTGCTTACACCAAGCTCTCCACTCCTCCCACAAGCAATGAGAGCCTTCACCCCTGCTGTCCCTCCCAACTTCTGATCTACTTTGTCAGAGGTTACTTCAAGAACTTCCAGAAGAAATGCCATTCCAGCCTAGCCAAACCCATTTTGAAATGCCTATTTTAACGCAGTGTAAAAATGAACACCTTGAATTCTGCTGGTTCATAAGGAATTGACAGGTAAGATGGGGCTATAACTGAGTTACTGTGAAGAAATGGAACACCCTGTGAAATGGTCATGGTAAATCTTACATCAAATGAGGGTCACCTGTCACAAATGAGCCCTGTCCATTAATATTGAACAGGAACCTAACAGAGTTCTCCGAGTCTCACAAGTCCTAAACAGATTTAAAACGTGCCCTGTTATGATTTATTTTACCAGTGAAACACTATTGTGCAAAGATCATAGAATCCCACTGACCCTGGTCATGAGTTCTTGGAACTATTACCAAAATTCCACAGTTACCAGAGACCTTGAATCTGAAGCAGACTGATACTGATTTGCAATTAAGAGACTAACTTACCATAGAGTGCAGGTTTCTTGGTCTAAATTCAGTTCCCTTTGTAATTTCTTTTTTCTGCTTACTATTGTAAGGAGTTTTGTTTTAATAACTAATACATCTCATGCAACAACTAGACATACCCATAACAGATAATGATGCAAAAGGCTGGAAAAGGAGCTTGATTAACCAACTCTAAGATTCAATATCACCTTTTGCAGAGGGCACATTGATTCTGAACAAGGAAGGCAAACATGCTCTGTGCTGTGCTAGTCTCTGTATCTTTGTGGTGGAGAGTAAGACCAGATTATTCCACTTCCTCTTGGCACTGGGTGTCTGAATTGAAAAAATAACCACTCTCTCCAGTGCCTAGGTTGGGCAAATGACCTCACTGAAATAAGAATTTCTTTGAATTGTTCCAATTCAAAATTTGCAGAATTTGCTCTCAGTATTCAGAACTTGCAGAGGACCCTCAGTAAGAATAAGCCAAGAAAGGACAGGCATTTAAACACTGAAGTGTTTCTCATCCTGCGAAAGAAACTTAGAGGTAATAAAAATTAATTTTAGTAGGTAACCAAAATGCTGAGAAATTTGCAAGAAAATTGAGGCATTGGAGTCTTGGAGTGGTCTAAAATATCTCCAAATAGTATTTTATATTGTATTTCAGGAGTCTAGTTCCTCTTGCAGAGCAATTTCTGCTAGCCTTCAGACATTAGGTGATCTAAAATTCAACAACCTCTGTCAGGGGCTGTGCTGAATTATCTGCCATCTGGAAACTGTAACAATCAAAATTATAGGAAGGGACATGAAAAAAATACTATTAAAACACAACTGTGATGGTAAAGCTTGACAACTTTCCAAAAGAACTAACTGGAAACCTGCCTTTTCTGAAGACCTATACAACCTGAAGCAAGCTGTGTGAGAGCTAAGAGCCCTGAGGCATCAGATAAGGCTACCCAAGAAGAGCCTCCTACCTGTGGAGATTAAACTCTATTTCCTTTTACAGTGAAATGCAGAATTTTTTTGGTTTAGCTTTAAAATTGGATAAAAAATAGAAATCTAATTTCAAAACACTGAACTTCTTCCCAAAAGTACAGTCCTCTTTATCCAGCCAACTCTACATAGTCTCTTTCTGAAAAACATAGCACTGCTCAAAATTAAGTTAAAGGATTATTTGGAGTTGTCTTGCATAAACACAAGCCAAGTATCAGCTTAAGTTACTATAATGGTCTTTATATAGGCTCATAAGTCACACGTCAAATTCTGGCAGAAACAGACTTCAGTCTTTGGACCCGTTTAGGTATTTGAACATGGTGCCAAAAATCTCCCAAAGATAAGTGAAACACACCAGGAAAACTGGTTTTAATATCCGAAGAGTTACTCAAGCTCAGTAGAATTTATCAAGATAAAGAATACATTTTTCTTGCTATGCAGAGAACAGATGAATCTTTCTGCTCAATATTGAACAGCTGTTGAAAACAACAGATGCTGAAAACTCTCTAAAGAGATTCTACAAAAAAATCTTTTATGGAGAAAATTATTTTGCAACCTAAACACCACAGTTCCTATAATGAAATCAATTTCTACGCCATAGTCTTAATTTCAGTTTACTTCATGTACTCATTCAACCTAGAGCTCCTGAGCTTTATATTCAAGAAGTTCTCACACCAGCAGTTGTCTCCCATAAAGAGCCTTGTGCCCTTAACAGTGCTGGTATTTGCTCAGTGAAATATTAGTTCCTGCAACCTGTCAGGAAGGAACTGAACAACAAACTCTGGTCTGACCAAAAAGAAAAAAGTAAAAAAGCCTAAACAAGAACAAAAACAACACATTTTCAAAACCGGGTGTTTTGTTCTACATAGAACAGTTCCTGCTAATTCTGTACTCTAAAGTTGAAAAAACTGCATTTTCACCAATTTACCAAAAGGCTTGTATTTTTTTCACTCAAGGTTTAAGTCAAATGTGTCTCAGCACTGGATCTCAAACTTTTAATTTCCTTCTACTTCTGCTATTGTTATGCCAGCACTTCTAAATATTTACCCTTCCCAGATTCCTAAAATGGAAGAAGCCGGGGCTCTTTTGTAGTGCAGATGATTTGCACAGACCCCAAGCGGTGAAGAAATTCTCACGCTTTCATGGGAGGGAACTGGATTTAGGGGACACTTTGCTCCTGACAAGGCAAAGTAATCTTTAATAAATTTAAATTGAAGGGTCTTTCTAACACAGAGGGATTATGTATATCTTCCCTATGTACAATGATAAACACTAAAGGTATTAGGAAACATTCCTTAGAGAACTGCAGATGTACATTTTTCATAAAGTGTAGATGTGATTAAACTGCATCTAAAGCTGGAAATGTTTAGCACTAAGCTACTGAAGAAATTACTTTTCTGTATATGTCACTTCTATTTATCTTCTGAAAATTTAAACTCATTATAGATAAGGATTCAGTAAAAGCTTAATCAAAAATGTGAAGGCAATAGTAAGAAAACGCAAGCATAAACAACATGAAAAAGAAAACTGCATTTTTATGCCTCTTTTAATGAGGATTTTATGAATCTTTTGGCATCCCCATAGGAGCAACTTAGTCCTTGGTATCAAAGAGGGAAGTCAGCTTGGTCTTTTGTCACACATTCAGCAAAGTGACCTACAAGATAAATGCTCCATATACTGTTTATTTATTCAATCAACCTCATAGTCTAAAAAGTCATGCTACAGTAAATCTAAAGGACATGTAAACCTGTAAGATACCACGGAGTCATCTGAGACAAAAGCAGTTTTCCTATTTTTGTAAGCACACACTGATTTATATCTTCCTACTTAACAGAAATCTGTTGCTAAGGATAGAGACAAGACTATTTAAAACTTACTAAAGCCATTGACTGTGTCATTTTAGCTGAAGCTGTGAATAAAAGTATCAATATATTATAGTATTCTTTATTTTGAAGTTGTCAAATTATGCACTCTAACTAAAGAAAATCCTCCCTGAAAATCTTTGTGAGCACTGAGCCTCTTTTGTTATCAAAGTAAACATTTCTTTGTGTGTCTATTCCATCTGATAAAGTTGGATTTTGCCCCCTTATGGATGCTGAAAACTTGGGGGTTAAGAATCTAAATGAGATCATCGTTCCCATATATTACAGAATTCCTTAAGAATCCATACAAGTGCATAGTAATCAGTGAACATAAAGAAAGTTAAAAGTGTTTTCTGCACAGTGGGAACTACAGTTTCTCAGTACTGGACTCAGCACACAAGGACAAATCAAAAAGGAGGGAAGAAAACAGAGGCTGTCCCAATCAGCTTTTCAGTCTAAGGCAGCAAAATAGCCAAGTCATAACTTCTAAAACACCAGGATAAAAATACTTCAAAGGAATGGCTGTTAGTGGCAAACCCATTTCACACAGTTCCATCAGTCTATCAAAAGCAATCTCTCCTTACACTCCTGGTACTGCACCATTCCTCCCCACTTTACATGGACCTTTGCTTCTTTCTCACCTCCTGCTTCTGTGTTTATCTCCCCTTCTCCTGAATTTTCCTAATTACAAAGCCTTCTAAATCAGAGAAATCAGAAACTTTGATGACTGATTTCTAGAAGGAGCAGTCTAGACAGAGAAGGGGAAACCTGCCTCTGTCCTGCAGGCAATCTCCCTGTGTAGAACACCTGTCTGCATAAACAGCACTTACCATTGCAAGAAGTTTAGATGTGCAGGACAGTTTGAACAAATAACCAAGGAGCTGCTGTGGGCACACAGGTCCCACAGACCCCACTAACCATTTTCACCTTTCAATCACTGCAGTGACCTGCACTGCACTTGCACCTCACCCAACACTCAAGTGCCAGTCACCAGAGTGCTCATTCATGAGGCATTCCTTGAGTCCCCCAACTTAGGGTAAGATTATTTCCAAGATATTTAACCCCTATGGGAAAGAGCTGGAAAACAAAATCTGAAGTTTTGTTTATGAGTCTAGGGTGAAACTGTAACAAAGCCTTCATAAAAATGGCTTTGTTTTTACAGACTGACTTCAAGAAATACTTCAGAAAACCCTTTCTAAATGGTTCTAACTTAACTGGTAAGTTACAGTGCAGTTACATTTCACCAATTTCAGATCCAGCCAGGCAATTACTTTAAATTCTCAAAAGACCACTGAACAAGCAATAGCTACTTATCACAGAAGCTCCCATCCTTAGGAAATATTGAAAACCAGTGCTGGAATTTTAAACCCTTAAAATAGAACTTGACAAAATAATAGTGGATATTCACAAATTTTAGGCTTTTAGCCTTTTTTTTTTAAATAGGTGCAACAGTTGCTCTAGAAGTAATAAGAAAAAAATAAGTAATTGTTTACCTCTTCCATTTAAAACTCCTGGCTGAACAGTTAGGGTACAATGCATCAAGTAACACAGTTGCTGGCTTCAAAATCAGTAATTATGAGAAAATTTTAGGAAGCTGAAAAAAAAGCTAAACTTTTCATAATCTCCTAATTGCAGTAATCCAAGATTGAACACTACTGAGAATTGGATCAAATTTTTCAAAACTCTTTATTCTGCCTTTCCCATTTACCTGACTTAAAAGGTATGCTTTCCCCAAATCTGAGTTAAAAGCAGAGAGGTAAGACAGCTAGCTGAACTGGAAGCTGTAATAGCATTAAAGTTACATAGATATGCAAATAAATACACTGCTAACACTGACTAGCAAGGTAAGAGTCCTGTTTTCAGCTAGAAAATCAGTTTTAAAGAGCAGTCAAGGTGAATTTGCATAGTAAGGAGCAGCCTTACAATGGGAAACGTTTAGACAGAGAGTTAGCAGTTCTGTATATGTAATAAATAACATGCAGACAACAGGCCACAGATACAATCCTTTATAACAGTGTCTGCTGTTCTCAGGAATCCTGCCCTCTCTGATAATGTATGATTGTCAACTCTGGAGAGCTAAGGCAAAAGGGAACAGGAGAGGAAAAGGCACCTGGAAAGAAGCAGCCCAGTTTTAGGTGGGATGATAACACTGTGAAAGCTGCTGCATAAGGAGAAAAGCAATTTGAAACAGCTCTTTGTGTTACTCTTCAATGGAAGATTTAAATGCTAATGAAAATAAGGGAATCTGAAAAACAATCCAACTTGAAGCTACATGAAAAAGAGAACATGTTCACAAGAAGAGATGCATTATTTATTGCCCTTTCCTCCAATCATCAATGCAGACCATGACATTCTATCTAAATTTCCATCCGTGCTCCTCACTAAAAGCAAGAAAGATGTCACTTTCTGGTTCTGGATTAGTTACCTTGAACACAAATGAGCTGACAACTCTAACAGCACCTTCCCAAAACAGCAGAATTAAAATCATGGAATTCCCAGAGCCTGCCCAAAGCAGCCCCATCCTTCCTTCCTTACCCAGCCACGAGAGTGACTCTCGAGAAGCAGCTGACAGCACACAGACTGAACGGAGTCTCTGCTGGAAACCAGGCTCATGTGCTACATTTGATGTACTTCAGGCAAGTGAAAACTTCATTAGAACATTCCAAATAGATTTCCAGGAACAGCAGCACACTGAATCGGGGGCTAAAGGAAGAGGAGTTGTCAGTTGTAAGTGCACTAGAAAGAAAAACAGGAACACACTTCCTGGGGCTTTTTAAATTACACTTCAAGAGCTATTGTTACTAATAGCTGCTCTGAGCTGTAAAAACTGCAACCTTGGAGGGCAAAAGTCAAAGAAACCCTACTGGTTTTCCCCGGATTACTCACAGAATTAATAAGATCATCTGGAAGGCAGCCTCGAGGTTATCTGAAATCTCCCGTCACATGCCCACAGCAAACTTTTCCAGCATTTCTGCTTACAACTCTTTAATGAACTGCAGCACTGAAGCAGAAATCCTCTTGCCTGCTAGCAGGTCGTGCTGGAATGCAATTTGGCTACCTACATGTTTTGTGTTTCCAACAGCAAAGTTACAAAAAAAAAAAAAAACAAACCCCAACAAAAATAAAGAAGCAGATAAGTCTTTAGCAGTTTTCCACTACATGATTCTGAAACAGCTTTTTCAAGTGTATTTACCACTGAAAAAATAAATGTCAAAACTTATGTATCAATATTAGACAATATAAGCAGATTCTCTAAATTTTCCAGTACATAATCAAAGACAACATTGCCTTAAAGTGCCATAGAAAGTGTTCCTTCTTCAAATACTCTTTAAAGCAATAGCACAGGAACAGCCTGCTTAGGGAGGTCATGGAGTCTCCCTCTCTGGAGACATTCAAACCCCATCTGGACACACTCCTGTGTCACCTGCTCCAAGTGACCCTACCTTAGCAGGGTCTGGTGATGTCCAGAGGTCCCTCCCAACCCTAACAATTCTGTGATTCTTTAGTTGTTTCTACCTGCCTGAGACCTAGCTGAACAATGAGAGTTTGTAGTTAAATTGAGCTGTTTTGACACAGAAAATCCTAAATATCAATGGAACTAAAGGTGGACATGATTCAAACAGATTCTTGTCAAGGAAGGAATTGTAGGATTTTAGCTACAGGTATGTCATCACTACACCATGCTTAGGTACTTTGAGGATTTTGGCCCAAGCCACTATTTGTGCACAAGCATCCCAAATTCTGAGCACCTGGTTCAAAGAAGTTTCCCACAAAATAGACACCAAGGTGGATATAAAAAATACAGCTTTCCACCCAGAAGCTCAGACATTCAGAGTGAGGTTGTGATGGGAGGTCAGCACAAGAACAGCCCAAACTGGTATGGCCACTACAGCACAGCTTTTCAATATGGCCACAAGAAGAAGCAGAAATGGGCAGAGATGAGACAAATACTCATGGCAAAGCAGGATTTCAATTTGTCCTTAATGTGCTGGGCTTGGTCAAATACCTGGCATTGCTGGAAGTGTGCATCTGGAAGTGTTACACATCTGAAAATCCTTTCCTTTGGCCTTTTGGACAAACTTTCCGAGAAGAAAATGAAAGGACTTGAAGAGGGTGAATCCATCTGGGAGCCAGAGTAACATCAGAGAAGAGCAGAGACTGAATGCATGTCAAGATCAGGTTGGAACCCAAGGGAATAATAAAACCCCCAAAACTCACTTCCCTCCTTAAAGTCAAAAAGGAGGCCAAAATCCCCAAAGCAGCCTGTCACAGGCAAGAGGCTGAGTTAATTTCTTTATCAGTTTGAGAGAAACCAGTATTTGGGGAAGGATTTCGCTGGTTCAATCAGTACACTCATTGGAGACTTAAGATAATCAGGCATTGACTGTCACAGCTTAAAACAACATTTTGCAATATTTGACTTCCCCTCCTACATCTCAAGCAATCCAAAATGGATTCCAAGAAGGCAGAGAAATTAAGGGTCTTCAGCCAGTCACATCTGTTTTACTTGAAAACTTATAAGCAGCACGAATTCAACACATCACAAGGCAGAGGGAGCACAGACATCCATCCAAATACATCGCTCTTAGTTTCCAGGACAGAAAGTCAAATCAGAATATGGAGGGAGGTTGTGTGTCTCAACTGCTGTACATGGAAGTTCATTGTCTGAGAAGGGTTAACATGGAGAACCTTGTAACCACTTGAACATGCAAACCTTTTGCACTTTTTTTTGCACATTAGAAACAGCCCTAATGCACAGAGATATTTAAAGTCACAAATCCTATTGCATGTCACCCAGTTTTAAGAAATCCCATGAGACTGCTGCTGTCTGCTATCTGGGCACTGCTGATTCACTGTTTGCATTCACATGCTGCAGAGATTGCTGTCACATGCAACCTTCTGCATCTTGTTTGTGCTGGCAGGAGCTTTTGACCACTCCTGACAGAAGAAGCTTAAGATGAGTCTTAGAAATTCCTTGGTCAGGGCAGATTCTCCCTTTTCCTCAAACAACTCAGGTCAGGGAGCAGGGAAGAAGAGCAGGAAGAGAAGACAAGAGAAACAAACCTATCAATAAACTCTCAGACCAGAGAAGCATGGTCATAAAAAATTTTGGTAAACCAAGTTATCAGTTATCTACACATTTTACTCCAAAAAAGATGGAACAAAGGGTAGCTCTTGCTTTCCCTGTACTGCTACACAACGAGCTTGGAGTCACTGATTTCCATCCAATCCCAACAGCAGCTCTTGGCCTCACTCTTTTTTTTGTACCTTGCTCTCTCCATCAGCAGGGACATGAACCAAATTTGCCATTTGAAGAGCTTGCCTGTCTTGGGCCTTCAGCTATCTTCAACTTTGGCAACTGCTCAGTACAAGTATTCTTCAATCTGGATGATGCTTTGTAAGTTCAAGCAGCACAGTGGCAGCTGGAACTCCCAGCAGATGGGGCAGATGTGCACTGCCTGGTGACATCCATGGCAGCAGGGATGCAGCTGACAAGAAAATGGTTGTAGATCACAGAGGCTATGGAAGAAAAATCACTGCCTTGGAGAAGTCACACTGATAAAATGTGAGGATAAATTCCCTTATCTGAAAATAAGTCACATCAATTTCCTCATCTGTCAATAGTGAAAAAAGACAAAGTTTTACACTATGAAAAACAGGTGTCTGTCTCAGAACTACTGGTAGCTAGAGACATCCATTAGCTTTCTGACACAGTTTTAATTTTTTTTTTTAACCAACCAAGTTTTGTCAACAGGCAAAGTTTCATCCTGACATTACACAGGGGGTCCAATGACTACTAGCCCAACATTTGCACAACTCCCTAAAATTTGCCCTTCAGACCCCTCTGTCAAAAAGGTTAAGAATGACTTTTTTCCTCCTTCACACTGCTCTCCAGTAAACCCCTCTTTTGGTTTGTCTGATACAATTAAAATCTAATTTCTGCATTTTCTGGATGATGACTTCTTGTCAGAACTGTGTAATCTTGGCACTTTTAGAACAAGGTGTAATTTTTACACAACAAGATTAATAGGAATAATCATCAAGATCTCATTCTCCCCACAAAGTAATTGGTATGGATTTATTATTTCACCTATAGTATCTTCAAGTAAAAATGTTCAAGTCTGAAACAACACAGTGAAAGCAGACATTTACACTCCACATTTAAGTTTACACATTACCAACAAAACAATTATCAACAAGTGTCTATTTAAATATTTATAAAGCTATTAAAAACAAAGAAAATTTTAAATGCCTTAACCTGAAAACAAGGCTTGAGAACTCACAAAGATACCAAAACACTAAATATATACCTGCAAAATGGTTTAGATAATAACTATAAAGCTTAGATACTAGGAGTAGGACAGGAAGATCTCTAGCATGCCAACTGATACTCAGCTTCAGGCAGCATTCATTTAAAAAAAAAAAAATAGTTATCAGACAACTTTTTGACTGCTCAAAAATTGAAGTGATTGAATTGATACTGAATTGATATTGGACTGATACTGCAAATTGAACAAATTACTTGATTTCAGAACTGACAGTAAAAAGCTTTACTTGGTGGAAACCTCAGGAGTGATGGGAGGGGAGCAGACTTGCCTTCAAAAGTGACCTGATACTATTTCAGCATCCCTCAGAGATTATCAATGGGGCAAAAGACTTCCAAGGATGTTCCAGTCAAGACCTCTAGGATGCAGTTTGTGCTGCTGTGGAAAGCCACACAAATTAGCTGTCCAAGGAAATGTAACTCCCTGGCTGAAGCACCTCGCTGATCTTGCCCACTAAATGAATATAAAGTACCTTACTCAAAACCTAAAATGTAATCAAACCTGTGTAAGTGAAACAATCAAAAGGTAAATATTGGTGTGCAACTGATGGCAGATTTCTAATACTATTAATACCTGATTAACATCAGGAATACGATCTCAAGTTTATCTATTCTTTATTTGAGTTGGAAAATAAACTAGTAGAGAGTATTTGTGCTCCTTTAGGAAAATCACATCTCTGCAAAGGATACTTATGAGAAAGATCAGAACAAAGTTTCTCATTATCAGAACACCATGCCACTTCACACTTTCTCCACAGTTTTTCTAAGAAATCAAAGTTTTGTTAGAGTGAAAAAGCAGTTGTATCCAGATTGAAAATAAACAGTCTGAACTGATCAGCCTCACGAGGGAATCTCAGTGTAAATTTTTAAGTGGAGCTCTGCTTGGAATTTCAACAAGGTAATTAGATATAGACCACTTCAAAGTGGGACATGTCTAAACTGATCACTGAAACACACAGCACTGCAGAAAGGGAGCCAGGACTTCCAATAATATTTGAATAAAACATGGATTTAAAAACAAAAATTGATAGGAAGCATTAGAACACACTGAGAGAATATCTGAGCAAGTCTGCTTTTCATTTTTTTTTCAGCTAACATTAATTACACCTGTAAAAAGCTATCAGAACTCAGCTGTTGGTTCCAAACACCTTAACACAATTAGAGTGCTTTTAAACTTTAGTTATGTCATGCTTCCTCTTCCTTCTGTGCACACTGCAGGGGACTGAAGATCCAGTTTGTCTTCCCTCTTGCTGACCTAAGGCAGCATCACACCTCAGCTTGCCCTGCTGGAACTCACACGCGAGAAGGATTGCAAGCCACAGCTCCTCTTCACAAAAGCTAAACTGTCAGTATATTTATCTGTCTGGTGCAGAAGTGAGACTTACGCCATTCTTCCCCCTCTGTCTGCAAGCACAAGCAAAACAAGAGTTTAATCACAGTATTTGAGAAAGAATTGGCTGCTGTTGACATCACTGGCTGCTTGTTGCTCCAAGTTAGCTGATGTTGCAGAACAATAGCTAACACAAGCAGTAGTGCAACTATCCACTGTTTTAGTGAAAAAAGACTTCTGTGTGCTACACAATCCCCATATTTTTTTAGAAGGAAAATTGAAAATTCACTTGTCTTTATCCAAAAATAGGATTTCTACATCTCAATTTACTGGGTTTTCTTTGTTTGTTTGGGTTGGTTGTTTTTTTTTAATAGTTAAATCCACAGTTCACATATATCTCAATGCCCAAACATATATTTGCATCAAAAATGTGTTTTGCAGACCGAGGTGCACAGACTCAATGAACTGAAACTTTGCCTGTGATGACATCAGCCAGCTGTAAATAGAGTCTAGGTACACTGTCAGAACTGGGAATACAGGCCAAAAGCCCTGGCTCCCTCTCCAGAGACCTTGACAGAAAACAGTATTTCACTTTTAGGGCAGAATACACAAAGAAAAATAATGTACCTGCCTTTTATAACAGAAATTTCTTTGGATAGATGACCAAACAGGTCATAGCTTCAAATTGCCACTATGAGATTCGGGATGGTCTTTTGGAGCTGCTTGTTTGTTTTGAAAATATAAACATACACACTCTTACAGTCATATTTTGCTCAATGAGCTGTATAAAAAAAAACTTCTATATTCTTCAGCTTTGCAAACTGAGACCATATGTGAGCATTATACACACCACAATAAAAAGGCAAGCTGCCTGTTCAGCTGAACATCTCTTCCTGCACATGGACACAGATGGAAGCAGCTGCTGCCACTAAAAAACTCACAGGGCTAAAATGCATCTGAGAAACTGCTCCATTCCCCAGGCAGGACCTGCTCTTATGGACTGCAGAGAGGGGAGAGAAAGTAGATACAAGCAGAGAGGTGGTTTGCCATTCCTCCCTCATCTCCTGAAACGAGCTCTGCACAGATACTCATCCAGCTCTGAGAAATGAAAGACAAATTACAAACACCACTTCCTCCTGTAATGGCTAAGCAAAGCAGAAACACAAAGTGCACACTTTCATTTCACAGCACAGCACCAACAAGAATTAGGGTTTTTGTACCAAACCATCAAAACATGCAATTTGCCCATCAGGTCACTGTAGGAGGATGAAAAAAGTAGTGTCTGCAGCACTGGCTTCTACTGGAAAAACACGGAGGTGGAAGGATGAGGTAATGGAAAGAGGGAAAGCAGTTTATCACCCCACTCACTCTCCTCTCAGAGAAGGCTCTGAGCACTCAGGAATAGCAGGGGACTATGCTCCTACTCATGACCTTTCTTTGAAAAAGTGCAGTGCAAAGTCTCAAAAAGTAAAAGTCAGGGAGGAGGCAGAAATCTGGCATTCCAGCACTCCCACTCCCAGCTTAAAACTTCAAGGCAGACCGATTGCTATTTCACAGTCTGCTGATTTGCTCTACTTTCCACAAACCAACAATGCTTAAGAAACTCTCATTTAATCTCTGCTTAATGTCTCAGGTTAATCACATTAAAATTTTGCTTCTGGAATCTTTAATGTCATCAGTGGCAGTAGTGGGCCACTGAAAGTGAACATTCAGTAAGAAAAGGAAAACTAAGAATCTCCTTGCTGGAAGAAAGTGAGCCAGAAGTCTCTTTTCTTGAGGATTTTAGAGCCAGGTTAGTTTCATTTGCCCGTTTTTAGGCAGGCATGCACCTTTAGGAAGAGCAATCACATGTAAATCAATACTGAAATAACTCCAATGTTTATCAGGTTAGGAGAAACCATTTGCAATGGTACTGAGGCATATGTGTTTATGTGTTAGAAAGGCACTCCTGATTTCTGCAGCTCATGAAATCATTTCTCTCCTAGAAAGCAGCTATAGCACCACACACTGCAGTCTATACAACTGTAGCTATACACATTCCTGTGATTGAAATATAGGAATGATTGTGCTGAATCAATCCATAGAATAAGAACTTTTTAAGCCTCAAAACCAAAAAAATATCTGATTCTTCATATAAAAGCATGATTACCACAAAATGGACAACTCTATAGGGAATGCTTTCCCTAGAAGTTATTTGAGCTGTAAGTTCATAACTATTATTTTTTGGTTGGTCGGTTTTTGGTGGGTGTTTTTGGTTTTTTGTTTTTTGGTTTTTTTTTACTGTTTGATTAATGTTTCAGTTTTGGAGTCTATGAGATTTTTAAGGTAGGTTTCAGACATGGCAGAGGCCCTACCTCTGCATCATCAATTCTGCACCATGCAGCCAAACTGCCTGATCTCCAAATAAACTATGCCTCTTATAAACCAAGAACTGCAATTTTTGCATTTCTACTACACAAATGAATTTGTAGAAGTAGTTAATGCTGGATGCTGCTTTCCCTGCCATAGAACTACTTTGCAATTAAATGATTAAAACTGTCAAGGCTTACACGAACACACAGTATCTCTCTGAACTTTAGGTATTATTGTATAGGTGGACATGTAGAAGGTAAATATTTCCAGCCAGTGGCCCTTTAGAGATGTTGAGTGGGTAATGTGAACATGTGAACAGGAAAGCACACACATGCAAGTTTTATTTGCAAGTTTCACTCCCAGTTCTGTCCCCTAAAAATTTTATAGATTTTCCACATCTGTAGAGAAACCATGCCAGTATCTTTACCCAAAGTACTTCTTTCACCAAATGAAAAAGGGTTAATCCCAAATTCCAAGTAAGTATTCCTACAGCCACCTTCATTACTTATCCAAGCAGTGAGGCAAACCAAAGGGAAAATCCCCAACAAGTCAACAATTCCATGAATCACATAGAAATTGTTTTGCTTCCACTGACAGGATCAATGTTTAAGTGAAGCATTGATGTCATTTTAGGGGCACACCCTGCCCAGCTGCAGGACCTCACTTTCCACAGCCTGTGCCCAGCTTCCATCCCACCCAAGCACATCCATTAGGTCTGCACTTCTGCAGCAGGCTGCACTTATGTTTGCACTATATTTTAAATAATTGAATTGTTCTACCTGCTTTTTAACAGAGTCAAATCAGATATAACGATAATTACATGCAGAACAATGAAAATAACAAAGATTCAGTAAAAAGAATCCTCAGTTACTTAATTGCCTTTAAAATCCCACACATTCAACTTTGCTGTTTCCAGTTCTTTAGAGATAATAATGGCTCATTTGACCAGTTCTTATTTAAAAGTCAATTACTGTACTTGTAAAATTTACCTTTAATGCAACTGCCACCCAAGACCTCTTAATCATAGCTCTTGATTGAATCCTCAGGTCCTTCTCCCAAAGTAAAGTTCTTGTCAGTACTGCAGCATCTTTCTCCAAGTCCCTGCTTTTCTTCTTCTCCATCAGCATCAAGAAATCAATTTCCCAATCACAGAATTTCTACCTACCCTCCATCCTAACCCTCCCTAGTAAAACAACACTCTTGTCATTCTGACTTTCCCACGTGCAGAGGGGAAATAAAGCCACACCAAAAGACACTGAACTTACAGAAGTTATTTCCCTTGCAAAGGAGTTATATGTTGTATGTTAAAAGTTATATGGAGAATAACCACACAGAGAAGTTCATCAGAACTGGGAAACTCTCTTCATAGTCTCAAAGACTAAAGAGCCTCACACACTGAAGATCCTGCAATTTATATTCCCACCTTACATTGTTTCCCCCCTCAGCTGCCTGCATCTCCTGTGTTTGCACACAGCACCTTCATTTTCTGCCCCACATCTCTCGTGCTTTGAGCAAGATTCAGCTGCATGGAGCCACCAGGCATTTGGCATATGGAAATAACAGGAGAGAGAGCAAAGCCTTATTACAGACAGATGTTGCTGCTCTTACTGCAGCTCCATGCTCAGGAGCCTCATTAGAAAGAATATTGCTCCCAGTTGCAGCCTAACAGCGGAGAGAAATACAACAGAAGCAAAGCAAGTTGTCTGCTCCTGACAAGGGAACATTCAATAAAAATCTAAATTTGGCACCTTAATGTCTTTGAAATCATTCAGCCTTTAAAATTCCCTGCCACATGATACTAACCATGGAATACACCAAAGTTTAGTGCACTGCACATTTTTATGGTTGTCAGGAACTTTTAGCTGCTCATACTGTTAATGCCAACAAAAGGACTATTAGAAGAGAGGCAAATATCTGCTGTTTAAGATGTTAAGCTTTTCAGGCCTCTGGCTCAAATAACTTCCCACTCTCTGAGATAGTAGGATTCCACATTCTTCCTCAACTTGCCTTTTCTCCAGCTTAATAATGGTGCACTCTCTTCCTGCTTATTCTGTTCCTCCACACTTGCAAAAAGCATCATTGCTCCTAGACATACCCAGCACTCTGACAGGCCTTGAACAAATTAGGATTTGGCTTCTTTCTGCCTTCTCACAGCTATTCAGTCCTCTGCTATCTCCATCTCATCTCTCCTCAAATTACCACTTTATTAAAAAAAAGTAATGAATAAATGGTACAGCAAAAGGGTACTGAACAGCTCCCCCCTTTCTAATAAGGTTTTTAATACCTTAGGCTAGATCAGATGTTTCTCTTCATGTTAGTACTAGCACCAAATTAATATTTCTTTTCAGTACCAAGATTATGGTGCTACCAAATAGTAATAAATCTAAATATTCTCAAGAAATTAAGTTCTAAAATTAGACTTGAAAGTAATATTTTCAAGAACCTCTAATGACTATTAGAATGAGGGAAGATATAAAAAAAAGGAAAAGTGACTGAAGTGGTTTCAAAGAACAGTGTAATTATAAATGAGCTTCTAGCATTTTATGATCACAAAAAGAAGTTATCTTTCTTAAACTGAATTATGACAAATTGTTCCTTCTCAGGTGTGGAACAACACAAAACTGGTTCTACCAAAATCTTCTGCAGAGGCAAGGTATCTCCAGCAAAAAGTTTTATCTCAATTATTTTCTTGTGGTCAGATGACTATTACATGGCTTAGCAAAACCAACTTCAATGTGAATATATTTCTAACCTGTAGCTAAAGGAACCAAAGTAAACATTCATCTGCATCTGCTCCTTTATTTCCATTTGCAGAACATGAAGGTGTAAGCAGGCAGTGCTCTGCACCAGCTTTAGGAGATGGGACAATTCAGCTAGAACATCCCAACAGTGAAACAACAAAATAAATATCCTGGAGCCAGAATATGGGAGAAGAGGAAAGGCAAACTGCCTTTCAGATTTGTCCCAGAAGGGCAGCAACTTTGCATTATTTGGGCATTTGTAAAAAATCTTTAATTCAGGCATTCAAATAAAACCTTCATGATATGCAAAATCTCTGCGTAAGAAAACTATTCCCAAGAGGTGCGAATATAAAGTGGAATAAAAACATACCAACTGGAAAACTGGGATGAAACTCTCAGATCACTGCTTCTTGCTTAAGACAGAAGGATTCTGGTAAGAACACTTGGTTTTAGTCAACTGCAGATAAATCACTAAGGTTATAACTATGCAAAAGAACCCATCAAAATTCAAACATGTTCAGATGAACTGTTCTGTAATTCCATCAGAAAAGTTCTGGAGTTTTTTGCTTGAAATGCTGGTTTTCCCTGGCTCAAACAGCTGCCCATTTCTAATATTCTAAATGAAGTCATCTGGTCTCTTTCTAATTGCCACTTAGACCCAAATCAACTGTAAGGACACAAAAAACAAAACAGAGACACCAAAACCTAAGACTCTTCTGGTAACAGTACTTTTGGTACCCAAGGCAAGCAGCAACCACAAGAACGCAGCCTGGCCACGATGAAGCTCTTGATATCCAGTCCCTGCCTGCCCCACTGACCCCTGATCACCCAGAACATTTCAACAATTCCTGCAAGCTTGCCCCGAGACATTATTGTGGCTACAGTGTGATATAGAATAAGCAATCTTCATCTTACAGCACTTTAACAATCTCCAGCTTCTCCCACAAATGTAAAGCTATGGATTATTTTATTGGTCCAAGACCAAGACTACATGCTAATTTTTATCAGATTTCACTGCCATCATCTTTCAAGACCAACCAAGATATTTTCCCAAAAAGTACTACTTAAATTAGATCTTGTAAGCAATATATTAAGTTCTTTCCCTCAGAAGCAGGATCTCATTTTGCGCAAGTTTAAGATATCAAAAGCCCACCTAAAAATGCACACTATTTCTTGGGGAAAGTGAATTCTTTGTTAATGTAAGTATTAAAGCTCAAAATCGTATTTCTTTCCAAATAACTGAAACCCCTTTAACAAAGCAGCAAACCATAGCACAGCATGAACATTGTCACTGCCTCCTTTTAGCAGATAATTTCATTTCACCAGCGCAAATTTTATTGCAACTACCTTCCAGTACTTCTCCCCTCTCAAAGTTTCCCTGTTTTGTAACACTCTGGAAACCCAAAGTCTTGCTTTGAAACCCTGGCTTATGGCCAACTTGCAACTGATACTACAGTTTAAATACCTTCCTAGCAAAGTTGCACAAACTTCAAAACACTCTGGGATCAGTCATTAAAATGTTTTTGTTTCAGTTACAACACTAATGAAAACCAAATGTCTACATTTATTTTAGCCAGCTTAATGGTCTAGGGACTTTGCTTAAAAGAAAGCTCTGAATCAACCCTCATTTACTTGACTGAACAGATTAGCAAAACAGCATCGTACGGAGATACGGATAATATTTTTAAAAGGTTTAATAAGAGTCTTTCAGCCACAGATTCAATTAAGGAGGCCCAATTAATCGCCTCAATTTTCTTCCTCTCTAAAGTCTTCAATTACAGCACATTCAAAGCTATGCACTTTTAGCTGCAACTTTACAGGGCTCAATTTGCAAATAGATTTAAGACCCAAAACTAATGTTGTGCTACAGGACAGGCTATTGCAAATGAAACAAAGTACAAAACACCAGATCCTGCCTGAAGTTTGAGCCTTCCCAAAGTGCCTGCTTGTGAAAGCTATCCCTGTGCTACGCGAGTGTATGTCCCAGTTATACACACACCACATTCCCTGGACATGGGAATATGCGAGGTGGGAATTGCAGCATGCTAAACGAAATGCCCCATACAAAGCTGTCTTTCAGCTGAGAGTCGTGACATTCTGCTGCTGCTTTAATCCATACCTCCTACAATAAAGCCAGCACATTCTATGCTGGTTTTGTACAGCCTCAGCAATTCAGAGTAAACTGGTGTTCCAGCAACGTTTTATGCCTAAATTCACTTTGGAACGCTTTGTATGTACTTCTCCACAGCAAAGAACATGGAAGGTCTGCAGAAACAAAACCAACACAAGCTGGCACAAATATCTACATTTCAGTAACAACACTGATAACCATCATTAGTATCTCAAGGTATTTGGAGCATGCACCACCTGTTTCCAACTAGCCCTCACACTGTTCAGCCGCACCATTAATGACAGCTGCGAAAAAGTCTAAAATATCAGGGAAAACAAATTAAGTTTAACAGCAGCTATGCAGGACTGAGGCAAGCCATGGTCTTTTGCTAAATACAAGTCATCATAACACATACAATACTCCAGGAATGTGTATTTGCATTTCACAGACTCCCTTCACCACCACTGTAACTCCAAAGTCAGAGTTTCTGTCAGCAGGAATGCCAGCGCCTCTGTGCAACAACTGCTTCTAGGCCAGGAGGGTGAGCAGGCTGCCTGTGCACTTCCAGACTTTTACAGACCCAAGGAATCCCTAGCAGAGACTTCCCAGTACACATCCCTGACATGCACATCCATCCTATTGAGCCAGAAACAGAAAACAGAGCGAAAAGCCTGCTCAAGAAGTGACACCATGTGCACAAATGCCAATCCTAAAAGAAATTTTAAATGTATGAATCCCAAATCATTGATTTTTTTATTCCCAAAATGTGCAAAAACAGATAAATAGCAAGAAAGTATAGCCAGTAAATAGACTTTAGAAGATTCACTTTAAGTGCACTATATTTGAAAGAATATTTTATTTATGAACACTGGCATTCTTGCTATGCTTTCAAAAGTATGAAGAACTCTCCCAGTGTAATAATCCTTCTTTATAGCAGAGCAAGACACTGAAAAGAGCAACTTCTTATATGCTTAATTCAGAGTTTCACAAAAAATCACATGCTTACAGTAATTCACTTTATTTCTCTATTTAAGAGATTTTTCCCCAGAAATTAGAATACAGAATTCTGGTCTGTAAGTAGCTGATAATTGCTTTTCTATTAATCCCCAAAAGAGGAGAAGGGAATAATACAGGAAAAAATGGACATTTAAAATTAATACATTTATGTTTCACAAAAAAACCCCAATGCAATACACAAGTCTTCCAAGGCCTTAGGTTTCTGACCTGGTCACGACTTTACAGATGATGGACATCACACCAAGAGCACCACAAGCACAGAATCCTTTCTCTAAGTTTCAGCTAAATTACCACTAAAAGCAACAGGAAACAAGATCGAATAGTTCAGTTATTTAAATGAGAACAAAAAAATAGCTGAGAATAATTTTTTTCCTTTATTTTGTAAAATCATATACCAGCTCCTTACAACTTTGAGAAAGAATCATGGCATACTGTTTATATAGTTACTTCTGCTATGTGGATAAGTATGAATTCAACCACACCCTTCAAGAACCTTCAAAAATACCATTTCTCAGTATGAATCTTCTCAGACCCTGGCAGCCTTACAGAACAGTCACAGCCCCAGCCAGCAAAGACGTCTTGGAATGTTTCAAATAGATACAGCAACACCTTCATTTATTAAACTGACCATATCTGCCTATCACAATTTCTGTCAGGCATTCAGCATGGAAGATTAATAAAGAGCATGTGGATCAAATAAGCAATACCCCCTGAGATCAAGAATAACAAATTCCTGCAAGAACACAGTTGGAGGTAAGTTCCTGCTATCAAGTACTGTTTGCACAAAGCAGCACAGAAGTGCAAATCATGAGCTCTCAGGAGACTCCCATATCCCATCTGCATACAAAGGGAACGTTAGAGTTTTAAAACCTAACCTATGGTTTGGGACAAACTTCTCAAATACGACTCTTTTAAGCAGTAATACACATTCATTCCTCTCTCAAAGGAAAATAATTACACCAAAAGCAGATTACAGAGAAGCAGCAATACTGAAGAATTAAGTTCATAAATTCAGAATATTAAATTCATGTTTCATGGCAAGAATAGGCTTCAGGTCTTGCATGTGACAGGGGACCCTTTATGTGAAAACATCTCAAGGAAAAACAGATAAATACTAAATATTTTCCAGAAAAATGGAACTTGACACTTGTCATATAGTGAGCATTCTCACTTTAAAGCCTCATCTACTTTAGTTCAAAACATAACCCATATCACAGGACCTCTTTCAGAAGAGTAACATGGAAGCAAGGAGAGCTTACAAACAAGGTGGCTGCTCAGCTTCCTTCACACTGACACACTCATAGGAACAGTCACCCCTTTTGGAATAAGAGAACCAAATTCTGAGTATCTTTTCTTTTTATCCCAACATTCTGCATGCGGGGCATTTTCTCACTGTGTATTAAGGGTTAACCCAAAAGCATTTAATGGACATCACTCTGTGAATATCAGGATGGTTGATGGTGTCAGCTTTGGAAGCTGGCTGCTGGGTCAGGCCAAGAGGATTGATGGAAAAAGAGGGAATCAAACAGACGTGCACAGCACTTTGGGTTTTCTTCCCTGTCACCAGAGCCAAGTGGCCTTTCTGTGTACAGCACAATCTCCAGGGGTGGGAAATCAACCTATGGGATGACTGAAAACAAAAAACCAAACTCAACACACTAAACAAAAACATGGTGGCTTTTTACCTAAAAATCTACTTGGAAATTAGGCTGGAACTGCCATCAAAGCATTCTAACCCAAGGGCATTTGGTCACCAGTGATTATCAGCAGAAGAGACAGACTGGTATTGTTAAGACCTCTAACAAAATGAAATAAGCATGGGCTGCAAAAGGCATTCATCCCCAAGCACTGTCATGTTTTAACACCCTGCTGAGTTTGTACATTTGTGGGATATGGGCTATATTAGAGCAGCATGTGGAGCCAATAGCACATCAGACCTCACAACCTGAAGCTTGAAATCCACTTCTTGGCAGCTCCAGTAAAGATTCTCACAACTTCATTTAGTCCTGGACATGTCTCCAGATCCATGCCCACTTTCTGCCCAAAGAAGTTGCACTTGAGTCAGAGAAAATTAGACTACAGCTTGTCTCACTGCTCTGCAAGGGTTCACTCTCTGGCACACACTCCTGACTGGGTGCTGGCCAACAAGGCAGGACCCGATGAAACAGTATCCCTGAAGAGGAGCAGGAAGCACAGACTGCACACTGCTCCTCCTGCATGGAAATTGCAGGTGTTTAACGGGGGTGGTATTTAGCTTGCATGAACCACTCAAGATATTTTGCACTACATCTATAAAAGCAATGAAAGAGCTCTTCTGTGAAACACAAATAGTTTCAAACACAGCTGTCTCTGTACCTGTCACTGCACAAAGGCACTGCTGGCTATTGCTGTGGATACTAAACCCAGAGAACATCTCATCACCTTCACCTGCAAACTCAGACCTACTGCACTAAAACTGGCACACTGAGGGTGTTTCATTTACACTTTTTAAAACACACAAGACACTTCTTGGGTTGGAACACACAAGGTATAAGACTACCACACTTTTCCCAAAATACTTTTAATAACCTTTACATGTGAGGTGACTTTAAAAGGTTGACAGTAGCTCATATAGGAACTGACTGGCATAGACTGACCATACTCAGACTTCTCCCCCACTCAAGAAACCACCTTTGATTAGGAAGTGGAAGGGAACAGAGTCATTGTGGCTGTGGAGTTTCACAATTAAGTTCATCACAGAATGTACATAAGGATCAACTTTCCCAAGGAAGCTGCTGCTAATTTTTTCACTGAGTGGTCATCCATTTTTAGCAGCTGCTGCTTTAACAGGTGCTTCTCTCTTCTCTTTCACATTCCACAACAGGATCTCCACCTTTTCATTCTTTTCCAGTATGTTGCCTCTTGACTTTTTGGTACTCTTTTGGCTATTTGACCCAAAACAGAGCCAAGTGTCCTGCAGCAGTTGTTTGTCTTGTCCTTAAGGACTACACAGCTTACACTGAGACATGAGCAGCACTTAGTGACACCTGCACTGTGACAAACACAGGGCTTGTTTTCCTCAGCTTTCAAACATGCCTGCCCACACCTCTTCCAGTATGATCAGGGAAAGGGACAAGTTAATGTTTGACTTCTGGTTTAAATACATACTTTTTCTAGTGGTTATTTTACAGCAGAGTCTGGTGCTGTGCAGGTCATTTGCATGGGCTCCAAAGTCAGCAGTTTGTCTTTCTGAATCAAGATTTGAGAGGTTACATAAACACATGTATCTCTGAGGTCATTATTTTGGAAGGGGAGAAAAGTAAGTGTGCAGCTAGGAAGGTGCAAAGCAGATGACTTAGAAGGCAGAGAACACACCAGAAACATACTTCAAGGGTTATATTATGTAATACAACATAAAAATGCTCTCTCTCATGGGCACTTCATCTATGCATGCAGGAGTTTTATGGCTTGATTTCCTTACCAGGCCAGTTCTTAGCCAGGAGACATTCACCATCCCCTTTTCCCAGTCACAGCAAGCCTAGGAGCTCTTTGCTTTGTGCAGGTGCATGAGATGCAGCACGTTTTGCAGCAGCAG
This sequence comes from Polioptila caerulea, assembly GCA_013397295.1. Classification (NCBI taxonomy): domain Eukaryota; kingdom Metazoa; phylum Chordata; class Aves; order Passeriformes; family Certhiidae; genus Polioptila; species Polioptila caerulea. The sequence goes on from VYXF01002414.1 coordinate 790,601, forward strand.
TCCCTTTTCTAGATGTGAGCATTGCCTCCCTATTTCAATGCTGGCTGACAGGACTCCAACACACAACACAGGCCACACAGAATCAGCAGGGTCATTTTACTGCAGAGGGAATAAAGCAACCTGAACAACTGACAAGCCAATGCAAAGTAAGGATGTACACATTAATATCTCTGCATTAACTCTTTGCAAAGTGAACTTCTCAAAGCACACAGTAGAATTTGCATTCACTGGCCAGTTAACTCCAGTGAGAACAGCATCACTTGAAAGCAGAACATGCATTTGAAAACAGCTACCATAAACCTTCTCTACCTCATTCCTCTGGAAACAAACACTAAGAACCTGACATATCCATGGCAACCTGTGCTGTGGAAACGAGAATTCAGCATAACCTTTTAAAAAATGATGCCAGTTCTTTTACAAAGAATTCACTGAAAGAACTATAAACCCTGTAGGGTGACTCCATAGTAATAAATTTAAATGCCTGTGCAGGCCTAACTTAAAACAAGCACCTGCAGGAAGAAGCCTGCAGGGATTTCAGCCTGATGCTACCAGCCTTGGAAAAGGTATTTCATTGCCCTGAAGACCCCACACGCCCTCTCACTCTTCAACACTGCTGGTCTGTTGAACCACAATGACATCATACAGCATTGCCCTCAGCCTCTAAGGGGACTCCAATTAAAAAATAAATCCTTTGGCTATATTGCTATATCAATGCTCCAAGACAAACCAGCTTACACCAATACAAGCCTTCTTGCTTAGAAAATAACAGGACTGGGACTCCAGTAAAATTTAAATTCTGCAATCTTTCTGCATCCTTATAAATCATGAATGAAGTAAAAAAAACTACACTGTACATCTGAAGTCTTTGAGGAAGGAGCTGTCTTCAACAACAGCAGGGAACCAAAAAAGTAAAGGAAGAAAAAAAGAAATTGTCTTTTCCATACATAAATCTAAGGAAAATACCATAGGGTTAGATATTTTTAAGCTCTCAGAATTTTAAATTATTGTTTTTTAACCTGAGGATACTGTAGAAGAATTCAAACACAACTTAGGAATTCATGAATGAAAACCTTGGGATTACATACTAACTTTTAATGCACAAAGACAAGTCTGAGCATTTTAATTCTGTAGCTACAGACAAAAATTAATCCTTACAGCATTACATTCTGTGTGTGGAAAACAGGGCCAGAAATTAAACATGCCCTTCAGCAAATCATCATTCAACAACATGTCTAAGATTAAGATACTGACAGTTCCGTCTCCCAGCCCCAAGTTCCTGCTACCACAGCACACTGCCACTTATTCATGCATTTCAATTGCCAGATTTAGGAAAAAAAAAAAAAAAAAAGGCATGTAAGATAAAGGCTGCTATCTGCTAATGAGAAAATAGTTTATTTTACATCTTAATTCTGACTCGGAGGAATGAGCTAAGCACTCTGAAATCCTAGAATCTGGTATCAAACTTACCATGGGGTTTGAAGAATCTAATTTCTCCCTCATCCCCAAAGCAATTTTACATATAGCTAGGAAAGAAAGATGATTCTGGAAGTTTGTAGCCATCAGTATACACTTAGAGTATCAACTGGAAGATATTTACAGACATAAAATGGAAGTGAGCCAGAAGATTTATAAAAGTATTTCCCCCTCTCCCCCAATGTAATATTACTTTCTTTGAAGAGCAGGGAGTGGAAATGAGGGAGTACAGATGTGCAATTTTGACAGCAAGACCCATTATCACAAAATGAGAAGGTGATTAACATGGGCCCAGTGCTATTAACCACTTGGAAATCGTTTTAATTCGAATGTCCCTGCTTTCTGAAACCCTTCTAGGATTTTCTAATACTCTAATGGTTACAAAGCAGCTCAATAAATTAGCTAACCCTGCCTCTCAGGACTGAGGGAGAAAAACATGGTCTAGACACAGTTAATCTGTGCCTTATGAGGCACTCTAAAAATGGCAACAACACAGTCTTCCCAAGCAATCTGTTTCAGTGGGTCACAGTTCTTTTCTAGCGTCCATTTCCACTCTCCCTGTTGCAGTTTAAGCACATTACCAGTGGTCCTGCTGTCAGAGAGACTAGACTAAAAAATACTCTCTGTGTTTATAGCTCACCTGAAGAAAACTCTTCCTTCCCTCTGCAGTCTTCCATTCTGTAAGGGAAACACTTCCCAGTCTTTCTGTGAATAAAATAATTACATTTTCAAGACTTCATTCTTTACTTTCCTCTTTAGTGTCTCGTAATTGAGCTTTTCCTGGGGTGGAATGCTTAAGCCTACCATGAAGGACCATTATGTGATATACAGAAACTCATGCTGCTTACATATCACAGTACACCCAAGCTGTTTGCAGCAGCTGTGTTAACAGAATCATATCTGGCTTCTCAATTCCAACCATTCCCAGAACTCTCTGCACAAAACTCATTCTACTCCCCCACAGTCTTCTTGGACAAGGATGATGAATGGAGGATCTTGAATCTTGTCCTCATGCAAAAGGCATGGTTTTCTCCCTCCCAGACTGCTTCTTCTTTGTCCTCAAGTCTCTCTGAACCTTATCCACATTTTCCAACACACTCACAGCAATTCCAAGCTTGATGCCATTTGCTGCTAATACTGCACAGCCTTAACGTTTCACTTAAGTCAAAATTAGTGACAGAACCCTGCAGAGAGCATTCAGTCTCCACATCCTCTGGTCTGACAGTGATCCATGAAACTATTTAAGGCTTTTCACCAACTTTATGGTATTTAGAGAAACATCCTTGCTTATAATACAGAAAAAGCCATTAGAATAACTAACTAAACTAAGAACACATTTGTTCCTCTCAAAAAAGACTGGATACCATGCCATAAAAGGAGATTTGACTGGTTGTGAATTTTGGTTTGAGAAAATCCACATTAATGTTTATTTAACGCCTCTTGCACTTACTACTTGAAAAACTTAGCCAACAGTTCACATTTGTTGCAAGTGGACTCCAGAACTCTCCTGCTTCTTTTCCACCTGACCCACTCAGATACAGGGGTCGGGCCTGGCTTCTCTCCTAATTTAAAGAACTTTATCTGCCGACAAGGAAACTGATAATGGTTCTGTGGCCGGGAGGCAGGTGAAACAAATTATCCTTTAAGTTTCACCTGCTTCCCAAATTAGCCCTTTTGTAAGTGCTCTTCATCATCTTCTTACAAGAAAAACTCCTATGCTTCTGTTTCTGGTGTCAGGTATAACTACAGCTTATCCTGCAATAAATGTATATCTGAAACAAGTGTACTAAACAAAGAGTCTAGACTCTTCAAATATTTTTCCGGGAAGAAGTTAATTTAAACCTTTCCCAAAAGGGTTGCAACCAACTGAGTTTTTAGAATATTTTCACCACTCAGATCTTTTATTAGTTGTCTGTGCCCCGATTATAAACACCCAGCAGCATTTCCCATTCGAGTTAACAACATCCAGTTTGGTAAACTGGGGAAACCAAGTCTGATGTTGCAGATATAAATGATCTCACTGACCACCAAACACCTCCGTGGTGCTAAATGAGGTCTCCTGCCTCCTGTCCTGGTTGAGCTGTACCAGCCATGCTGGGGCACATCCCACCACGCCCTGAGCTCGTTGTGTGCAGCCTCCTGCCAGGACCTGACATGGACAAAGGACAATCATGTCACTGGAGCACAGCTGCTGCACACGGCAGCCACAGCTACATCCAAAACTACTTGATACTGTTAATTAGAGACAGCCTCTCAGGAAGCTGTCTGTACATGTCTGAACTCACTGGAAGGAGGTAACCATGAGAAAAGAAGAATTTAAGCAGTGGAACAAAGCAATTGCCCTTCTCTGTGGAATAGCCACGAGTGCTTGCTTTGGCCCATGGTTTACACAGCACACCGTGGAAGGCTACCCAGAAGCAGCTCACAGAAGAGAGAACCACATCCTAACAAGAACTACCAAAATATTTACTTTATTCAAACTTTTCACTTGCTGCATTTCTGTTTTCTGCTCGGCTCCAGCCATTCTGCTCAAAGCTGTAATACAATGGGGAAAATCTGTAACACAAATATGAACACAAATTTCCAGAAAAGACAAGTAAGATACCACAGAACATCCTCTTAATAGGGCTGACAGGAAAGATGGTGTTATGTCTTGAAGAGTAAAGTAGTACAACTGTTTTAGAGCTATCATTCAGACCAATTATTATCAGCTGACTAAATTTTAACCTAATACCTTTGACACTAAGGCATTGACCACCAGAGCCTTCCCTGAACCAGAGAGGGCAATGATGAGAGGCACAGTAGAAAACAGAGAGCTCTTGAAATTAAGAATTCATCTCAGAGTGTTATATTCCCATTATTATGGCTTCAGTTTGTGGGTTTTACAGATTTAGCACCCTTCAATTTGTAAGTTCTACAGATTTAGTATCCTTAGTTCTAAAATCAGCAAGGAACTCTAAATGGCATATTCAAATTGCCTTTGGGGGTTAGAGGATAGGATGCCAGTTTAAGAAAAAACAGAATCATGTTTTGCACAAGCAAACAGATTCAGTTTTCCTGCCTAAAGAGTAAAAAAAAAAAAGAAAATCTTATCTTTTTAGAAGTCAGTAACTTCTTTATCGTGTATGCAATCAGGAAAGCCATAAAAAAAGAAAAGTTAAAGAGCTCCACAAAGTAGCAAAAGCTAAGAGGGACATGCCTTCCCCAATACGTTCAAGATCACACATCAGTGATCAAAATCTATTAAAAAAAAAAAAAATTAAACCCCTTTCAATTTCCCCAGAAAGCAGTTTGGTTTGCAGAACTCCACCATATATAGGGCAATAACAAACCACCATGTGACCCTCTTACAGAAAGGCCATAAAAAAAAAAGAAAACTGCCTAGAGTTTGTGTTGGCCAGGCAAATCAATATACTTAGTCATAACTCAACTGCACTACTTACAAAGCAAGTAATTGTTTTCCCACTAATGCCATCTCTACCACTTCTTAAACAGAGAACAAGTTGCCAAAGTACTCAGTTTGCAGCAGATCAAACTGGCTTTGCTTGACAGCAAAGAAAAGCAGAGAATAGCAGTTTACTGATGCAACACTTAAGCAGTAACACAGAAAAAAAACCCAGTTACAGCTCTCAGACAACCACAACTACTTTCTTCAGCTGTCTTGGTGGATAAACATTATTATACAATGACATTTCCAAAAGCCTTAAAGCAAATCTTGCTTTTTCAGTTCATAAAGTTTCACTGTCACAGAAAACACTCGATGACTGATTCAGGCCCAGAAAGTGTCTAGGACCATTCAGGATCTTGAAACTCACTATCACAGAAGTGAGTTCTAAACTACATTAATGATTAGTTTTAATAATGGATTTTGGTTTTAATTCCATTATGTTTTTATAAAGCTATCAGCATGACATACATTTCACAGGACTTAACTTCAAAGGGTTAAGATTAAGTTACTGAATTCTTGCAATACCTGCTGTAGTTTTTTATAGTATTAAAGAAGCTATCAACAATAAGTGAGAACATATGTTTAAGACTAGGGTAAAGTTTATTCCAAAAGGCAAAAACTCCCTTCAGCTTTATATAATTATTTAGAGCAGCATACGTATTAAAGAAAACATTCTAAACTTACTTGCATATTCAAAGTATGTGGCATAGCACTCTGTAATTTTCTAAGCCCAAAACATCATAACCACAGTAATCTTTAATTAATTACCTCAAAATTCCCCTCTTCCTTCCTCCCACCCAAAGATATCTCCACATCACCCAGGTTTGATGCAACTTCAAGAACTGCTGCCCAAGAGGGGTGTTTCAATACTAAATACCTTTACCATTAGAAATGGATCCTATCAGCTGCATTGCTGAGCACAGCAACTACTTTCAGTAAACACAACAGGGAGAAAATTCCAGAGAAAGGCTTTTAAGTTCACATCAAGTCTAAAAGCATTTTCAGTCTAAGCCTGTAAGTATCAAGCATCCTCTAGGTCTTACAACAATTAATAGGAAAGTGCAGAACTCGGAAGACCACAAATGAGGCTTTGAAAAAAAACCAAAAAAAAAACAAAACAAAACAAAAAACCCAAACAACAACAAGCCCCAAAACCCCCAGCTTTAATTCCAACACTACCCCGAAGCACAAGTGTAATCTGAGCTGTACCATTCTGCTCACATTCCAGGTAGAATGGATTTTGTGTTTACAAAATGTGTCTTCTCAAATCTCACTACCGATGCTCCATCCTGTCTATAAATACTTAATCACAAACACTTCATGAAAGGCAGCTCATTGGCAAATGAGCTAAGTTAAAACACAGAAAAATTATGAATATGGTATTGGAAAAGAAGCCTTAGAGATGTATTGAAAGAAACAATTTCTTAAGTCAGTCACTTTATGTCTAAAATATTTTTCAAGCATATTCATTGACCAGACATGTACAAGTCACGGGAAGATGATGCTGTACTTAAACTTCAAAACCTGGAACAATTCTCCTCGAGACTCTCTCCCAACACTCAGTAAACAGCAGACAGGACACTTTTAAAAAGCAAGGCACAAGCCCAGTATTAGCTGTGGCAATAAACCTCAGTGTCTTTGAGACTGACTCCCTGGTTCAGCTCCAGCAGGCACATCTTATCACATGCACGGATGGCAATGGCATAGGGAAATACCAGGAAGTCTGAAACAAGGCTGTTTACAGCCCCTGACCAACCCTGGTTACATAAAGAGGAAAGATAAGAAAGCACTAGGAGGGGGAGATATTCTTGTCGACTCAGGAATAACAATAGTTTAATTTCTAAACACTCTCTGTCTCTGCACAAGAAAAGCGTATTGCTGAGCATGCAGGCCTCACCCAGGAGCATAAGTGTTTTCAGATGACAAGGCAAACATTTTCCCTTATTAAAGCCTATCTCCCTGCCATTTTATCTGCATGTGAAGTTCATTAACAAGGAGAGACTACACAAGAGTAAACCACAGTTTCCATCTGCTATTAGTTATGGCTTAATTCAGTCATTTTTATTAATTTGTGTTACATAGCACAAGAGCTCTGTTGTACTATAGACAGCACAAGAATGTTTTTATCACGCTGTGTTTGTCTGTTTCTACAAAAACAACAATGCTATACATAAAGATACACAGCAAGACCTTTCTTCAGAAACTTGAATGCAGAAAGCTGATGTTCTTTCCAGTCATATGTTGACTGTACCAACCCACCAGAAACCAAGCTTTTCATGTGTCCCATAGAGAACAAAGATGGAGGAAGGAATAAGAACAGGGAGGGCAGAAAGAATGTTTCTTTCACAGCTTCTGTCAGCTGTGCACACTGCCAGCAGCACTCTGAACACTCTCATCACTGAGAACACCCAGCATGGCATATGAACGTGTCCCCATTCAGGTCACCATACACCTTCTCTCATTTGGGGCTGCAAGTGCTAAGCTGTCTCCATACCACCAGACCTCTGGCTCCCCACCTCAGCACTGAGGTTCTCCCCCCTCACAGGAAAGGGCTCCACATGCCCCTGCTCTCATTTCCTTCCATACACTCCAAGAACATGCACCTTGCAGTCACTAATTCTGATGTATTTCTGCTTAATTTTAAATAGCACTTTCCTGTCTATATACCACATTGTTTCTGTGTCTCTCCTCAATGCCACCTTTACTAAGCAGAAAATTTTATGCTTGCAAGGTCTACACTACTCAACAACACCTCAGCAACCTTCAGCCTTCTGTGATCCCTGGCTTTGCCCCATTCTATTTTCCAACACCACTTTTGTTGCTTTTCTTTGCTCCCACTCCTCTGATTCGATTGCCTTCCACTTCCAGATCTCCTCCCAAAATCACCATCTGACACTGGTTCCCCTCCCCACAACTCTCCCAGACAGATTTATTTCTGTTAATATTGCATGCTGGAGAATCTCCCACAGAGAAATTTAAGCTGCTATTTATAAGCATACAGTAAAAGTCAGCTTAAAAAAAAACTCAGGATTTTTCACCTTTATAAAACTGCTTCAGAAACAGCTCCAAGCTTCCCCACCAGACTCCTCTCTGTTATCCTGGCTTTCACCAGCTCAGCTGGACTATGCTCCCTAATGCCCAGAATGTTTCTCAGAAGGTCTTGATTTCAGATCTTAGAAAAGAACTCTAAGATCATCAAGTCCAACCATTAACCAAACACTGCCAAGTCCACTGCTAAACCCCATCTGTAAGCACCACATCTGTGTGTTTTTTGAACACTTCTCGGGATGGTGACTCCATGACTTCCCTGGGCAGCCTGTTCCAATGCTTGACCAACTTTTTAATGAAGACATTTTTCCTAATATCCAACCTAGACCTCCTCTGGAGCAACCTGAGGCTGTTTTTTCTTGTCCTATCACTTGGTACCTGGGNCACTTCTCGGGATGGTGACTCCATGACTTCCCTGGGCAGCCTGTTCCAATGCTTGACCAACTTTTTAATGAAGACATTTTTCCTAATATCCAACCTAGACCTCCTCTGGAGCAACCTGAGGCTGTTTTTTCTTGTCCTATCACTTGGTACCTGGGAGAAAAGACCAACTCCCACCTGTCTACAAACCCCCTTTCAGGTTGTCCTAAAAAGCAGTAAGGTGCCCCTGGGCCTCCTTTTCTCCAGACTAAACAACCCCAGTTCCTTCAGCCACTTCTCATGTGACAGATAAAATTCACACTTTTTTGATTACTGCAGGCCTCAAAAAAAATCAGAATTCAGATGGAAATTTCCTGTGGCTGTTCTATTAATGTCATGACACGTTTAACAACAGCATTAATGTATCACACCTCAAGAAGAAAACCCCTTGAAAGGGTATGATACTGAAAGAGGGGTCTCCTTTTTTACAAAAACGCTAAGAAGTATTTTGTTTACCACAAAATACTGGTCTGTTGATCATTATTTGCATTAAAAAAACTTCAGTGTCAAACAAGGAGCAGTTACAAATTTTAACTGCTTTAGCATTACAGTCTGAACGTTTGATTTAGAGGCTACAATCTACTCTTACACCAAAGTTAAAGCAACCTGCTTTTTTTTTTTCTCTCTTAATATAAGAACATTTTCACACCTTCCCATAGTATTTAATTTTTGCTGCACTTCACACCAAAGCCCAGCTGACTCTGTAAAAACCACCTACAGGAAATCACACTAAACTCAGAAATACCATATGGCTGCTGAACGAGAAAATAGCCATGATTACCAAACCAAATTAATGCCATTGATCACTTTAAAGAGAGATAGATGTAGGCTTGCTAATTACCTGAAGTGCTTATTATGTATTTCAAAGTTTGAAAGTAATTCTATCCCTCTATCAAAGCCAGTAAATCAATCATCTCTGTTAAAGGCTTGGAGAAAAAGTCAAGCTCACTGCCCAAATAAATCTATGGTCAACATATGAGAAGCATTACTATGAAAGCCATTCAAAAAGCCTCCTCATGGGAAAGGGTAACATTATGAGAACTAAGTGTTTTCACATGTTGTTTTTACCTTTGTTCTTTCAAAGTCTTACTTTTCACCTCTTCTACAGCAAGGTTTTTTTGGAGGCTGCTAATCTGAATTCCATCTCTTTCTTCTCAAGGCCCCTTGGGACCACTTCTCCCCCATCACTGTCCTTTTTTCCTGCTACAGTAATTCTCTGAGCAGTCAAAAATAGCTTCACATGGCATGCTCCAACAGAGCCAGGAATCTGTGATGTTAGCATATTTGGAAAGAAGGAGCAAAAAAAAAAATGGAAGTGAAGAGAAAAACCCCACATTCTCAGCAATGTAGTGACTCTATATGCTAAGAAAGCTTCATCCCCAAGTCTCCCATGCACTACCTGGACAAGAGAACACAAATCCTTTGAAGCAAAGGAAACCTCTGTAGCCAGGAATGCCCAGGCACTGACACTGCCCTCTCCCAGGTGCCTTGAAGGCAAACAGACATCGCTGTGGCCTTATTTGTCACTTCATATAACCTGCACACAAGCTTAACTTTGCTGCCATGAGTTCAAAAGCAGGCTAAAAAAATGGAAAACCCAATCACTGCATTTTATTCCCTACATATATACTGTGTCCCTCGAAAGGGGGAAAAAACCCTCCTGAACCATGGCACAAAGTTTCAAATCCTAAGGCACTCTTCCATAGTTTGCACCACTCCAGTGTCAAGTCCCCACTTCAACATCCATCTGCTTCTAACCAATATACATGTTTAAGCTTCTAATCTCAAAATAACTGTGCCCTCCAACTAGGCTATGATATCACCACAGGATATCTATCACTCCCTTCAATCTAAAGGAGAAAACAAATCTTCCTGTGGAATCTGATTTTTCTTTCTATTTAATGGCCACCAAAATATTCTACACTACAACAACGGTAAAGTTCAACCACTCCATTCTGAAACAGAATAGGAGTGTCAAAGGCTGCTGTTTTCTTACTTTAACATCTAAAGATAATTACTTAAGGCAAAAAGCCCCCACCTGTATGTTTGCCTCTTTAATTGGCATTTCAATTTACACAAGCATTCAGCAATCAGCACAGCAGCACCCAAGTACTTGTTAGAGTTTCTGGGAACTACTAAAAAACTAAAGAAGCACAAGTCATTTATTTTACATTCAGAGAAAAACATAAATATATGTAAAATTAATACAATCTGTGAATGTTATATATATTCTAATGCAGTTTGAAGGTTTGATTACAAGCTTAAATATCGGCCACAAGAGACTACAAATCACCAAATCTCCTGGGCTGGAACAGAACCACAAGTATCATTCAGTTTAACTCCTGCACAGGACAGCCACAACACTGCCCAAACACTCCTTGAACTCTCTCAGCCTTAGTGCCATGCCAACGTTAGAAGTATCTGTATTTTTCTAATACACTTTTCCCTGGCCCCACCTCGGCTGTTTGACACTAGATCTCTTCCACACCCGTCCCTGCAGGCTGCTTGCTTCAGGCTCTTATTCCTTTGTCCAGTCGAGAAATCCCTTATTCCTTCCAGTCTCAATTCATCCCATCTGCTTCCTGGCACCTATTTTAGCCTGTAGCTCCACCAGTCAACACTCTTAAAGCTGAGCACTTTTATAAACCCATTGACAATTCAGATGTCTTGTCCTAAGTGTTTGTTACTATTTCACAGGTCTGTCCAAGCCAGATATTCTATAACAAGCTACTTGCAATTCTGATCGGAGTGTTTCTGTTCATTTAAATCACACACATGCTACAGACACACTTTGAATAACAGCTCTTCATCTCTCTCATTTACATCCATACAAGATGGACCATCAACCATTCTGCAAAAAAGTGTTTTTTCCATCTTCTCCAAAGGGTGAAAAAAAGAGATGGAGTGTTCTACTGCCTCACTCACAGAAAAGTTTTTCGTTAAACTTCTAGTATCCCCCAGCCTCTACCAGGATGAGGATGTGAAGAACCAGCAGGTGAGCGGTCCCTGACGCAGGAACTCAGCCATTCCCAAAGCGGGCTACGGCGGGAGCTCCTCCGCTGGCTGCAGGTGCCAGCTCCACAGAGAACACGGGAACTCCTTGCTCGCACTGGATCCAGAAACTGAAGAGGCTCCCACACCCCTCTGGACAGACCTCTGCCCTAATGGTCTCTCCAACAAACCTCCAGCATCCTCCACCGCCACTGGAAGCAATGAGCACCCCTATCACAACATCGCTTGTGCGGCCACAAGCCGGGAATTACCGTGTCCTTATTCCCCAAGACAAAGGGTACCTGCCACCCGAGCTCCCTTTGGAAACCACTGCCTGCAGACCTGCTCCAAGGAGTCTTTGCTCCCAACAAATAAAACAGGCAACTACAAGCACCGTGTGTCTGAACAAAGGGCAGGAGCACACGAAAGGCTGATCACATCTCAGCCCGTAACGAACGAGAAAAGTTAGGTGCTTGAACACCTTCAAATAAAGAGGGGAAAAAAAAAAAAGGCCCCAGGTCCCAGTAAAATAAACACAAAAGATTCAGAAGTGAAGGTGAAGAATTAATTCATTTTTACAAGATATTTTAAGGTACGGCTCAGGCGACACAAGGGCACCTCCGCCCCCAGCAGGGCTTTCCCCGCCGAGGGG